>VZRF01011626.1:29370-75930 GCA_013396875.1 Vireo altiloquus | reverse complement strand
CCCCCGCCCTCCGCCCGCCCTGCCGTGCCCTGCCGTGCCCTGCCAGCCGCGGCTCACCGCTGCCCCCCCGGGGCTTCCACCCCGCTTTTTGCCTTTTTTTTTGTTTCTTTTTTTCCTTTTTTTATTTTTTTTTAATGGGTTTTCCCGTTTTTTTCTAAAGAAAAGCTACCGGAGAGAGCACCATCCTGGGAAAGGGTGGGGTTGGACAGGCAGGAAAACGCGCCTGCCGGGCGGCCCGGGGAAGCGGCGCCGGAACGGCCCCGGTCCCGCTCTGTCCAGACGCGGGGAGGGACCCGGAGCCACGGGCGGCCGCTTTGGGCCGGGAGCGGAGCGGGATCTCCCGGAGCATCTCCGTTATTGCCGCCCCCTCCAAGGGCTTTGTCACCGAGCCCCGGCCCCGCGCCTCTCTGCCCCGCTGCCTGCCCTCCCCCTGGGGTCGCCGCCTTTGTCCCTGAGTCCCTCCTGCCTCGGCAGCTTGAAAGAGCTGCCTCCAGCATCCCTGCCACCTCTCTGCTCCTGGGAATGGCATATTCCTTTAGACCTCAGTGGCACGGGAGGAAATGGCCCTGAAATCGCAGATAACGTTTATTCCTCGGTAGAATTTTCCTAGGTTCTGGTCATCCTTACTGCCAGGAGACTGGTGTGCCAGCCTCAACTTCGGCACACATCGGACAGAACCTAGTAAAGAATATGGAAAGTTCATAAAGTGAATTTCCTAGGCAACATGTGGGCAGGTTTCTTATATCTTTGCATCACATTCCCTGCGTTTCAGTATAATGCACTTTTCTTTGGGCTATGATATCTCTCTGCTGGCTGTTTTTTGGCCAGTATGACACTGTAAAAATGAAAGGTGCACCGGGACACAGCATGAGTATCCTTAAAAAGCCCCAGGGAATTGCCAGCTTTGTGTTCCTTAGGAACCTGAGTAAATGGTTTGACTCCAGGGTTAATCCAGTGCAACATCAGGTTTCTGACCATGCTGGAAAGCTGGTCAAGACACCCTCTAGCTATAAAGAGACATCAAATCCAGTGCCAGAGCGTGGGATGCAGAGCATATGGCCTGTGCATGGAGGGAACATCGGAACAGAGAGGGATGGAGGACAGCAACTTCTGTCTTTTGATGTTATCTTTCTCAGTCTCGGTAAAGCTGCAGTTTCTTCGTTTTTTTTCTGCACAAGTCTATGCTCCTGGGTTTCTGAGGCCAGATATACCCTCAGCAAACTAGACAACTGCCTGTTCCCTACAACAGCAAAACAGGAGACCCTCCCTGCTCCTGCAAGAGTTCATTCCCTCTGTGGGCGCTGTTGTCCCTTTTCTCCTTAGGAAGCTGTTTTTATTCCATTATCAAAAGGGTAAGGGGAGCTTAGGACAGGACACAGACACTGCTTCACTTCATGTGGGATTTGCAGGTGGATTCTTGGTAGCACACAGCACAGACATGAAGATGTGAAGAGGATGATTCTCCACTAGCACAAAGCCACACTGGGGTAGTTCCCCAGAGAGGAGGGAATCCCATTGTACACCCAATGGTGAGGCCTGTTTGCTCCTTTAGGGGGGATGGCTGTGAGCAGGTAAAACAGGGGCCACCCAGGACAAGAGCTCTGCTCTGAGCTGGGTTCCACCTTGGTGACAGTTCTCCAGAAAGTGCAGTCCTGGCTGTGGCTGGTCAAGCTTTCCTGAGGTTGCCACCTCAGCAGCAGAGTCAGCCCTTGGTACATGGAAACCAGCAGGCATCCATGCCAAGAGGTCACTGCTGCTGGGGTCTGGGACATCAGGCTGTGTCCCATCTCCTGCTACTCACCACCCCGAGCCACAGCTCATGGCTGCATTGTGTCTAGGAGGCACCCAGGCATTTTCTGAGCCAAGCCTTTTATTTACAAGGTTTTAATCATATCCTTCCCCACAGGAAGAGGAAAGTGCTTCTCCCAGACCCTCCCAAATGCTGATCTGACTACCAGGTCCCTGGCCAGTGTCCGGGGGAAGGAGGAGCAGAGCAGGGATATTGCAGAGCAATTGTTCATCATTGACCAAAGTCAGAAAGAGAGAGAAGCCTTTGGCAGCTGCATCACAGAGACAGGTGAAGCTATGCTGTGGCAGTGCCTGGCCTGGGCAGTTTATTGCTGGGCTCACCTGATGTTTGCTTCATCACTTTCTCATGAGAAGCTGTCTTTCCTAGGTGAAACCTTTTAAAGTTTGAGCATTATTGATGCTGCTGCAGAAACTGAGCTCAGCAGACAGGGGGTCTCCTCAGAGGAAGTGAGGAGATTGTTAATATCCACAGAGGAAGTCCCTGTGATGATTAAGACTTGCTTTCAGTACTCAGTGGGTATGTCTCTGCTTTTGGAAATGTTAACACCACTGATCCACCCTGATGCCATCCACAAGGGCTTTGCTGTCAGTGCAGCCATTCTGGTGCCCAGGTGGCTGTTGAGGCATGGTGACCTGCTGTGCTTGGACATCCAGAGGCCTGTATGGCCAGGAGGTGGCTTTGAAGCTGCCAGGTGTCCAGATGGCAACTGGTCTGAGTGAGTGTGACCAGAATCAAGTGGACACTATGCATCATGACCTGTTCTGCTCCTTAATCTTCCCTTCAAGATGGACCTTGCAGTGCAGTGGTAGAGGAAAATCCCTTCATTTTGGAAAGGCAAGGCAGCAGTGCTAGGGCAGGGGTATCAAAAAGTGTCTGTGGCCCAGGTATCTATGGGCACAGTGGAACCAAGGGCTGGGTTGAGATAAGTTTTAAATGCTTTGATAGCTTGGAGGGAAAGGACTAGGTCAGTGCACAGTTTTTTGATAAATAACTAACTCAGTGTTGCAAAGCATATTTTTAATCAACACAAATAATACATAATGTTGGGGTATTTTTGATGGCTTTGTAGTTTCCGTTTTAGTGAAAAAACCCTGTTTCCCAGTGTTGTTCAGAAGGCATTGTGATTTCCTCCTGCCAATTTAGATGAAGTATAGGAGCAGTTGGTAAACAACACGCTATGGATTCCCTCTAGTTACATCTGGCCATGGGGCCTTCTGCAAGCTGCCAGTGAAAAACACTTTTAATATGCATGTTTTCTTAAGCTTTTGATGCTCATGTAAGACAGCATCAAAGCCTATCCCTTGCATTGAATCAGATGCGCACTTCCACCCTCTTCAGTCAGGGATGAAATTTTAAAGCGAATTGCAGCAAAATAAGAATTTTAGGAAAAAAAAACAACAAAACAACTACCAGGAACCTACTGGGTAAAAATGCTCTTGATGTTAACTCCTGAACTCAGCAGGTGATGCAAAAAATGAATTTGGTCCCTGATAGAACACGATACACAGCCTCATTGAAGTCTTACCAAAGCATTCCCTCTACAGGGATACATCAGTATTACAGAAGACACCACCACAGCTCAGAGCTGTGCTGTCGCTTCCCTCCCTTCCCCAGAGAGGGGTGGCTCCTCCAAAGCCCACTCAGAGGTGTGGGAGCGAGCAGAGGGGCAGGATTAATCCCAGTGAGACTCTCCTGGACTCTGGTTTTCTAAGGCAGGCTAAGAAATATACACCACTGCCTGTACATCAATACTGTGATCCAGTTTCTATGTGCAAAGGACCCATCTCGTAGAACACATACTCTGTGAATCACTTACATGGGATATAAATCATCTGTGGCACTGGTGTTTTCCCATAAATCAGCACCAAGACCTAATCCTTGATTAATGTTTTGAAGTACAGCATCCAGGTAGCAACAAGGGGAGCTGTCTTTTGTGAGACAAAGCTGTGCGATAACAAAAAATGTGCAGTGCTCCAAACTCTGCTATCAAGATGGGCACCTCACTTCCAGCCTGACTGAGCAATATTTGCAGCCAGAACACCTTTCCAGGTAGCAACGACCTGAAGAACTGTCTTGTGTCATTCTTCCTTCTTTTCTCAGATCAGCTGAACCATCCTGTGAAAAGCCTTCATGCTTCCATTTGCCCATCTGGCTGAGCAATGAGGAAAATGCAGTCTCTTGGGAGATTATCCAGCACTCCCTAATGATGGCTTCTGGCAATGTAACTGGGCCATCCAGTTCATTCTCTCTCCTTATGAAAATGGTATGTTTTAGTGGAAGATTTCATCTTGTGTCCCCAAAGCCTTTTTATTTTGAGCCCTGAAACTGCTAGTAAAATTCTACAGTGCACCAACTCGTTTAAAGAACTTCTGGATATTCAGAGAAGGATTATGATTGTGACCAACAAACTCTTTGCCTCGCCAGAAAAACAGGTCCTCCAAAAGGCATAAGCAGCAGCCTCTAAACATTGCTGCAAAGAGCAGCACACAAACTGGAGACCAGCGGAGATGAAGAGCTGTTCCTTGAAGGAAGGCATGGGAGGTGTGTGTTCTCAAGATGTGCCTTAAATGCTGTTTTCCAGTCCAGTTTTGAAGTGTCCTGCATTCACCCATGAGGTGCACATTCACGTGTTGGGTCCACATCTGCTCCATGCAGGCACACTTACAGCGCTGATTGAGCACTGCCAAGTCAGATGTCTTGTTGTAGTGGCAGCTACAGAGTAGGCATACACAGTATGTTTGAGCCAAAAAGAAAAAGCTCATAAAAGTCCCCTTACCCATAGTGTTAACTACCACTTCATTTCCATGGAAGTTTATAACCATTTCATGCAACTCCAGATATGGAGGTTTTTTTCCTCATCCCTTAGCTGTATGTTGGTAAAGGACTGGAAGCTAAATCCTAAGAAGGAGTGGGCAGTGCTGCTCCTACCTGGGAGCTGCAGGCGATTGGCACATCCCAAACACATGCATAATAACTGGAGCAAAAATTTCACTGCTAATATAGTGTGTAGTGGGGATCTAACTTCATTGTGCAGTCAGAAGGCTACATACAATATCAGAGCAATTTTTTTTAAGTATTAAGAAAAATCTCCCAGTTCCGCTTACAAGATTTGACTCATCAGGATTGCCATGTGCCTGTGAGCATGTGCTGCGGAGCTATCACATCCTCCACCATCATCTACCCAAAGAGGAGAGACACTGAGACTGTGGATCCAATGTATGTCAAGAAAAAAATTTGACGAAAGTTATTCTGAATAGGTAAGAAATCAGTCAGTAGCAGGAAAAGAGAGACACACAGACAGGGTCAGAGTTCTGGCCCCTGTATTGTCTCTGCCAGTGGCAAATACCAGATGCTTATGAGAATACTGTGAAAAACCTGCCCATAGGGTGAGTTTCCTCCTCTCTGCCATCTGGTACCACTTGGCTGCTTCCCAGAATTGTGGAAGTTTACATCCCTTCCAAAAATATTTACCATCCTATCGAACATGGGAAGAAGGCCAGAGATAGCTTGATATGTCTTTGCCTTTTGTAAATACCCCTTTTGTAAATACCTACACAAATGTTGCAACAAATAGATGAGAGAAATGGAGGGTAAGAATTTACATCTGCCTTGGGATCACCAAACTGCAGCCCTCAGTTACCCTGACTTCAGAGTGCATCACTGAGGACAAATTCTGCCCTGAGTTACACGCAGAGCTCACAGTGGGGGAGGCTCTGCATGTGTGGGGGCAGAACTTGGTTCCTGAAGGCTGAGGAACTTGCAGGAGGTTATTTCGCCAGACAAAACACTCCCTGGTTTACAGTTGCATCTTTCCTGAATGTGCAACACCCACCCGCTGACAAGGCACAGGAAACTCCAGGGATTTAGACCTCTATCGTTTAAACCACTGCTGATGTAAAATGTGGCTTTGCCAAGAGTATATTCACATCACATGCTTTTTTTTTTTTTTTTGTCTTTCCACCTCTATCTTTGTTTCTCTTACAGCTCTAACAACCCCTCAGTTTTGGGGAGACAGAGTGAGTGCTCTTCCGTGCTTGACAATGAATTTATAACAGTTTCAACTGAATTATCTTTGACATAATTGGTTTCAAAACAGGAGAAAAAAATCAATGCAAGGATAGAAAAATTAGCAGCACCATTCCCAGGGTGCTGTTCAGTTTCATAGCAAGTGGTTGTAGCCCAGTCAGCCTCTGAGCTTGACAGATTGCCCCTGAACAGTCTGTGTCCTGGGGGATGCAGCAGCCCCTGGGCTGTTCTCCTCTGCTCCACATACCCCCTCCTTTTGCCTGGCACAGCTCTGTGCTCAGGCTCAGCACTGCTGGCTGCAGGACAGACACCTCGCTATTCGAGCAGATGAGCCCATTGGTATTAGCAGCATGAGGTCGATGCAACCTGAGTAATTCTGCAACAGAGAAAATAGGCAATGTTACACTAGCCCCCATCTTCATGACGCTCTGATTTCTCATTCCCAGATGAATAAATGACCTTTTAGATGTATTGATGCACCAGGGACTTATAAATATCTGGTTTTATACTATAAGCAAGGCCTGTTGGTACCCTTCACTCAGTGGTAAAGAGTATTTTCTGCTTGCAAGACAACAATGCTGCTGAGGACCTAATTTTGCCTTTTTTAGCTCAATGAAGCCACTGGGATTTTATAGCAGATAAGAGAAGAGAGTCATGCCCTAAAATGCTGACACCACTTCTATATATCATAGAGATATCTGAATAATTCATAGTGTCAAGCAGCGCAACTTAAAGGAACAGTGGCTTAAGTGACAACACCCAGTTTTAGTACATTCTGCTCAAAAATTAATACTCCACAAATTTCTTTCTTACACAAAATCCATCATCACTCTTTCCAAGGAAGAGCTGCAAATGTTAGAAGAAGTGGGGTGATACACAAAACACAGGTATTTCCTTGTGATTCGACACATTACCCATTACCTTTGCCTTGTGTGGTATTTGAAATGGAATGAAATTAAATTTGGCCCAGAATTGAAAAAAGGGGCAACAAAAAGGGCCCTTCCCCTAGCGCAGAGATATTGACCCCAGGTTGCTGTCACAAGTCTCCAGGCCATGGATCACTTTCTGTTCCTGATAGTGACTGCCTTTCAAAACAATTGAGTCCTAAGCAAAGGCTGGAGATTAGGTGTTTATGCTGCTGCTTCATCAGGGATCTGGGAATTCTGAGGATGTTTTGGATTGAAGCTAGACTCATGTTTTTCCAAAGAGCCCTTACCACCACACTGAACGGAGTGAGGGAAAGCCCTGCAGGAAATCACACTTGCACTTCTGATGTAAAAGTAGCGATTCCAGCTTATCTCTTCTTGCGTGTGTGAAAGTAAAAAATCCTCTGGAGTTTGCAGATCTGTTTTTTACTCTTTTTTGGACTGGTGACCCCTGCTGGGTCTGATATTTCAGACCGGGTGCTGGGCAGGGGATGCGCTGAGAACACTGACACCATGTCCGTGGTGTGGGACTGGGGATTGCATTATGGGCTCTGCAAACGTGAACCAAGCACGAAGGTGGTGTCATTTTAGACCTCTTAAAAGGTGATCTCAGTCAACACACCTTTTGGCCTGGGTGACCTTTCCTGGCCTGGGTGACCACAGCAGGTCCTGGTGGCAAGTGACTCTGTTGCCTCTCTGCATTCTGCCCACATCTGCTGCCACTGCCAAACAGGGTCACCATTACCAGCGGGGATACCATCTGAACATAAAGATGGCATAAAGAGGAGGCAGGACACCACTCTCCACCCATGGGAGCCCAGGGGATGTCCAGGTGTGTGGGGTGATCAGACTGCCAAGGTGAGGCGAGGCACCTTTCCCAGCATGGCACTGGCTGTGATGATATTTCCTGCACCCTGTCACCAGCATGATGAAGCCTTTCCCATGGCTGAGTGGGTCACAGAAAGGCTGGCCTGGCTTGGGCTTTTCCCTCCAGCAAGCAGGTTGCTGTGCCTTTGTGTTCACCGCTCATTATCTGCCGGCGGTTGTTTACCTCTGCTCCGAACCCGCCCCTCGGCAGCCCTTGTTATTGTCCGTGGCAATCGTTGTTGCCGCAGTAGTAAAACTCTGAAAGTGAGGAATTAATTGCCTTAGGGCTCTGATCATTTTTAGTGGCACGGAGATAATCTGTCAGACACAGGAACCATTCTAGCGCCAAGCAGCCAGAGCAGCAAAGATCCCCATATTTATAATCTTATTTTTAGTCCCTTCATTTCCAGAGCAGACAAACTCAAGGGTTTACATTTTGGGTACAACTAGAGCTTTGTTTTGCAGATATGACTTTTCAGCCAGGATGTACATTGATTTTGGTAGCATGCTGGATGTACCAGGCTTAATTGATCAGTTCTGCTTGCACATTTGAGCTTATTTGTTGTACTCCCTGCTTTGCCTTCATTAGAAGTGAATGTAACGCTCAGGAAAGTTTCCAGAACTGACAGCTCCGGAAACCAAAGTTCCTGTTGAACAGAGCAAATCAAAGCACATTTATTACGCCCATGTGCTCCCTGCAGCTTAACCTCCGTCCTGCAGGTCAGCCTTATTGCTGGGATCACCAACAGCATCACCCATGAGGACCAGTCCTAGTGATGAGGATACTCTGCTCTGGTTGCCTGCCTGTTAAAATGTGCAGTGGACTGAACAACCCTCCTGCTGCTTCCAGCTGGGCCCTGTGGACTGGCTCTCTGATCCTGGGCTTGCCTTCAGCTGGAAGCTCAGGAGTAGAAAATATGGCAGGGTGGTGGCAAATGGTGTAGTACAAAAAGGGAGTGGCACACATTGCCACCAGCAGAAGGCTGTGTCTGCCATAAAGCTTCCAAAGCTTTACCTTAACTCTGCTTCTTTCAACAAGTCTGTCTTTGGACTAGAAATAGTCCCATGCAGTGAATTTCTCTGTGGCCAGGAAGAAGAATAGTTACTGCTATACATGGTACTTCTGTTTTCTTTGCACCTGCAGAGAATAGTGAAGGAGAGAGGCTGTGAGAAAGGAAGTTTTCATGCTACTTGAACCGGGAGGCATATTTCCATGCAAACCCTGTGCAAGTAATGAAAAGAGAGAGGGGACTGAGTAAAAAAAAAAGAAAAAGAAAAGAGGTGGAAGCTTCTTTGGCCCGTAATTCAGGACATGTGTCTAGGTTAGACCTAACTCCTCAGGGAGCAGTAAAAATATCCCCCAGGAGCCACCACAGTGCCTGGGGAGCAGGGAGCAGTGATCAGAGTCTCTCCTGATCCTCCCACACGTGGGACAGCCCCTTTGGCCACTTGGTATCTGCTGAGCTCCTCAAGCCTGTCTGCTGCCACCACTACTCCCAGAACCACATCCATGTGACATCTGTGATGGCAAAAGAGCTGCACCTCCCTTTCCTACCCCCTTGGTCACTGAGCATGTCACCATCTTGCATGGTTTACTGTACAGAAGGATTGCTGTTGCTGCTCTTGCACAGATTATCCAGAGCAAATAGTTCCTAGATCCAAGTCTGGTGTCCTTCAGAGATTTGCTGATCAGAGGCGAAGCTTTTCTGTAGTCACTGTTACTCTGCATGGCCTGGAGTCTGCAGCTGGGCACCACAGAAGTTATTGTCATACAAACTGTATAATAATAATAATAATAATAATAATAATAATAATAATAATAATAATAATAATATGCAGAGGATTTGAGAGACATGCCAACTTTCTTCTTAGTTGCACCTCATCACCAGCATCAGCAGCACTTCCCAGGCTCTAACCCTTGAGCAAATGTTTCTCCTCACTGCTGGGGGCTGGGGCAGGGAGGGCTGTGGGAGTCACAGGTCACTGCTGCCATCCCTTCCCCTTCCTGCACACAGCCACGCTTTTGTTCTTCACTTCACTTACCTGACCTGACAGACTGGAAAAGCTGCCATGGGGCTTGGAAAGGGACCCTGCCCACTATCGAGCACCAGCCCTGCTGGAAGCAGCATCCCTACCAGAGCAGGAGCTGTTCATTTCCCTAGGCAGAGCTCAGCATTGCCAGGTTGAAAGCAGGGGGAAGGGAAAGACACTACTGCATGTAGTGTCTTCAGGTAACATTTTATTGCCATTTCTATCCAAGAAGAATGTTGTTTTGGAGCTTGTAAACACAGCTTGGCTAGTTCTCACTGCTATCTGGATCAGACTCCTGATAAAGTGAAGCCAAAATATGTTTGCCTGCTGATATTTTCATGTATGTCCTTAGAGGAAGATTATTTTGCAGGCCTTGTACTTATCAGGTATGTTAGACAGGTAAGCCCATTCATTTTAGTTTCTCTGGGCGAGATGAATCCTCTCTTAGGGTAAGTGGGAGCAGCTCAGCTAACATGAATGGATTTTATACCTGTCTGTAATTTGGTGCCCTCTCTTTTGACCCCCAGCTGTTTTAAACAGAGCCGAGATAGTGCTCTTAATAAGAACATAATAAAGACTTTTAGTTTGGAAGTACGCTGGGCACTGGGAGGCAAAGGGAGGTCGGAGCCCACGATGGAGATAGACCCCGCAGTTCATCCCTGTCAGCTGGCAGCCTGAGACAGAACTTTCTGGGTGCAGGAGGGAGCTTTTAGGTGCTGGGCAGATGTACTTTTGCAAACTTCTTCCTTTAAATACATGATTTTGACACTAATGCAATAGACATCTGCTGTGAGGGACTGGGGTGGCTCAAGGGAGCGGCAGTAATGAGATACGAGCCCTTTGTCTCTGGGTTACTGCTTCAAACCCAGGCGAGGTAGGAGTGACTGGGAGTCATTACTGCCTGACAGCTGCTAAATAGTTGGTGTCAATTGGGCTGGTGTCCTTGGTCAACTTTCTCATTAACAGGTGTCCTCATCTCAGCACCTCAAAGAGAAACCAATTATCGGCCTCATCCCTGACAGGGTCTCATCCCTCCCTAGGTACGGAGACAGGAATTACCAAGTCACCAGTGTGAGCCTGGAAATATGGTCCCAGCCAGGAGTGGGGGGTGCTGATGGAGGAAAAATGTCTTATACTACTCTGCCCCTTCCCTTCATTGCCCCTGGGATAAACAAAGGGTTAAGCCTTCGGAGATACCAAGCCTTGTTGTTTCAACAACTTCACACACTCCTGCTCTTTACTGTGATAGTAAAATACTCTAGTCTCCTGCTTAAATCTTAGGGAAATTGTCCCTGCCCTTCCAGACACCTGTGCAAGGCAAGAGATGGCAGATCTGTATCTACAGCAGCCAAAAAGAATACAAATGAAGGAGAATTTCTTTTTAATCACATCATTAAAGTGCTTTATATTACGCTAACAGTTTCATTAAAAAAAAAAAAAAAAGGAAACACAATTCAACACCAGAAGTTTAAAAATCTCAGAAGTGCAACTTTTATATTTGCATTTGACAACTGAAATGCAGAAGGCTTGGAACAGTAAGAAATGCAACTATGTCTTTAGCACACTGCAAATACTCCTCTGGGTAAGTGAAAATAGGACTTGCTTTCACTTACAGGATGATCAGTCTTACACGAATCTTAAATTCATAGGACAGAAAAAGTGAAATTAGTTTTCAGTTGATAAATTACATCAGATATTTTTAAAATAAAAATCATTATGTTAGCTAATTATATCATTATTTAATACTAAACTTGTGATGAGAGGGCAACCTGGTGTCTGAAAGAGCCTAATATTTCCTCTTCTCAGACTCTGTCCTACAATCCTGCATAACTCTGGCTGTGAACCTAAAACACAGCAGTTGCTGCAGGAAGAAAAAAAGGACACCTAATGAAAGCCTGTCCACATGCAACTTAATTAGCAGAATCACCAAATGAGATCCAGGCCTCAGATCATTGTCTTTTACCTGTCACATACCAGAGGTCACACTTTGCTGAAGAATCACAGCAAAGTGTCTCTCTGGCAGCAGGCACAGCTGGTGGGTGAGACTTAAAATCTCCTGCCCCTGAGCTGAGCAAAAGTAGTCCATCATACAGGAGCAGCCTAGGTGGACTAAGTGATCATTGTGGGTCCCTTCAAACCAAAGTGTTCTATTCTATCACAATATGCACACACCTGGAACAGTGGTAGCTCACATCCGAAGCAGGAATAATGTTGAACAGCTCAAAACACCTTTAAAATAAACAGGCGAGACAACTTATTTCTGCTACAGAAAAATCAAAGGGGAATGAAAATAGAGTGACCATTTATGCAGCCTTTTTTTTTTTTTAATTCTTAGTGAAATTTAGATGTAGGACTCTCATTCTCTTGTTTTTAAATCACTGACTATGCTTAATCACCACTAAGAAGGGTGGTTTCCCTGTAAGTGGGGTGGCCAAAAGAAAGCTGAAGTCTCTGTGAAAATGAGGGGGGAAAGGGAAATAGAGCAGGGTGAGAAGAGAGGGTCTGTGTTACCTGAGGCACCAGGGGAGAGGCACACTGAAGCTTACTTTGCAAAATAGGCTCTGAAAAAGAAATTTTAAAGGATAGACCAGCCCGGGGTGCTGGAGATCCCATCTCCCTCATCCTCACTGCTCTGGCTGTGTCTGCAGCCAGGTTTGAGGAAAAAGAGTCTCACCTGCAACTGGGGACTAATGGGAAAGTTTCCAGTTTGGGTGTCTTTATTTTACACTACTTCTGAAGGTATTACTTTCAGGCAGGTTATCATTTTCCTGCAGCCTTGGCAACGCAGTAGTTAGAGTAATCACAATACTATTATGACTGTAGGAGAGTGTCCAAGCTTGTGTTATAACAATAGCACAGATAGGGAAAAACTTATTTGGCTTTTTTCAAAGTGTTTTATTTGATATAATTTAAATTCTCTTTTTTGTAGCCTTAAAAGATAGGTATGATTTTTATAGATACAATATTTTTGTGTTCAGAAGTGCACAAAGTAATCCCTAACACATTTCTCATTCCTTACAAAACCCCCATACTGCTAATTGGGTGATCAGAGAAAATTCTTACTCACTCTGAAACAATTATAAAAACAATTTATTTACAACTACCATGGTTCTAAAATTAAACTCAACTGCGAGAGATGCTTCTTGCTGAAGGTCTCTGAATGTCCTTCGAGTTTATAATAAGTTCTCATGGGACACATGAATTCATGCCCTTAATCCATTCTGACTTTAAAAGTCCAGCTTTTTTTATGGAATGTCTCATTATACAAGCTCTTGCTTCAGCAAATGCACTTCCATCACTTTTCTCTGAAGTCTGTTTAATATAACATCTTCTGAATTATTTAATGGGCA
Source organism: Vireo altiloquus (assembly GCA_013396875.1). Lineage (NCBI taxonomy): Eukaryota > Metazoa > Chordata > Aves > Passeriformes > Vireonidae > Vireo > Vireo altiloquus. The sequence goes on along the minus strand of VZRF01011626.1, from coordinate 62,920 downwards.
AATATATGGATTAAATAAAGCAAACACATTTACCAGAGCTTCTATATGCCTGAAAAACTTTTGACCAAAACTTTCAGACTTTCTACAGCTGTCATATAAAATGTCTAAGCCTCAGACCTGGTCAGCATTATGGTCTCTGTGCCACAGCACAGCCATTCCTAAAGCTGCAGCAACAGGTCCTGAAGGATCTCTTCCCACTCTGAAAAAATGATAAATCCAGAAAACTAGCAAGTCAGGGTTCCTACCATGGAAAACCATCTTGAAGCTAGCAATAGAATCAATCAGAGCAGCTTTCCCCCTGCCCCAGTGTGTGATAAGGACTGGCCAAGTGGACTCAGGGGTCATGTCCACCCAGTTCCCTGCTCTGTTGTCCCCCAGTCTCTGCTGTGTGATTTTCACCTTCAGCCACAGCTTTTTTCCTATGGCTTACATTTTACTCAGTGCTCTGAATTTCAATTCTAGATTACATTTCCGCATTTTGGAGTGATATATAGTCCACAGTGAATGTTTACCCGTGTAAGTGTAAGCTAGTCTGGAGTCTGCCTCTGATTAATTTGAATTTAAATCTGCATTTCATTTCTCCTGACCTTTGAAATCTCCCTCATGGCTACTCATCAGGAAACCTTGATATGATAAATTAGAAATTCTTTTAGATCTTGGATCGGACTGGAATAATAATCACACCACTTCCCAAATACCAATTTCAGGATTTGTTAGTCTTTTTCCAGAAACCGTGCATAGTTTAAGTGAAAAGAGTTGTAGAAATTAAACTAGAAATATTTCCACATGTGAATTTAAGAGCAGAAAAAAGTTGCCTTCCCCTCCCATGGCTTTTTCAGACTTTAAAATCTGGACATTCTGACCACAGTTTTAGATTATTAGTGACCCCATTCTGAACTGTTCTGACCCCATGGCTTCTTCACATGCCTTGATTAGTTTTATTCATAGCTGAAACTGTGAAGCAAAAGCAGAAGTCAGATGCATCTGTTAAAGCTGAGAAATTGAACTGCTGTCTTATTATTTGTAGCAATTTAGGTGCAAATAAAGAAGGTGTGGAAGTCTGAAAAAGAAGGGCACAGAGCAGCCAGGAGGTTTGGGACTCTGTGGCAGCAGAGCACTCAGGACTGAGGGGAGTGGGCAGGTACCCAGGCAGCACACAGGTGGTACATGTCTTTTAAATTATCTCTTTTCCTTAGCCCAGGGATACACTGCTTGGAAGAAGTCTTAGAGCCTGTAGCTGACCACCACCAGCCATAATGTTAAGTGGCTAAATGGGCAGAGATAGTGGGGAAAAAAACCTGCACATCTTTAATGTCTCACTAATTCCATTCACAGGAGTAATTTGGATTCCCATCTGTAAGTAGTCCATCAAGGAAAGAAGCATCTCAGTGCCCCAAAAAAGCTAGAAAATTGCTTTCAGTCCCAAGGAGCTCACGGGCCAAACAACTGTGCTGCGTTTTGCAGCTCTGACTTATGTGTTGTCTGTATACTCCCTTTGAGTGATGCACCCTGGCTACATTATCCATGATCTTTTCCTTTTTCAGTGGGTTATTTTAAAACTTTTCACATGCAAGCTTGGATGACAAAGCACCCTGGTTAAAATCCTGACCCAAATGAAGTCGGGGACTGTGCCACCATTGACTTACACAGCTGAAGATTGTGTCTCTGCAGCCTGCAGAAAACAGGTCTGATTTCTCACAGCTGTATTTATTCTGGAATTTTGTTTCTTGTTCAGTGTCAAAATAATGGAATTATACCTGTATTAAGTAAGATGTTGGCAGTCCTTCAAGTGGGTATACAGGCAACAGAAAATAATTTTCCCTCTAAACACCAGGAAACAAATTCTTATAAACATACTTCACAAAGGCACTCAGTTTAGTTTCAGCAAGAGTTCATGGACCTCTTCCTTAATGAACCATATGACACAATTAAATCTTATCACGTACCAGTCAAGGTCAGTTCCAAAATTTAATTTGATAATACCAAGTACATGCAATGAGCTTCGTAGAAATTCAGCATTCTTGGTCTGATTTACCTGTTAACTTTGCATCTTTACAAAGATATCTTGAATCCAGCATCCCAAAATAATGAAAATAGTAAGAATTACTTGATTTGGGAGCTACTAGAAAAGTAACCTCACTTGATATGCATCTGGGTTTGCAGCAAAGTACTTTCCCACTGCTTTTGCAGCAGAAGGTTGCTCTTTCTGATAGTTAGTGTAATATTTTACTTTAAGGTTTTTGCAGTCAAGTATTTGGCCTGGGCAATTCCAGTCCCACCAAATACAGTGAAAAGACAGGCTTGAAAGCCAGGCTTGCATCTTAGAGCTCAGTAGGAGTTTTGCAATAAATGTCATGGGATGGCAGTCTTCCTTTAAGTTGGCACTTAAAGAAAAGACATTGAAAGAATATGTTGTGTTTACACTGCAAAATTAGCCAGATATAAAAATCATAATTCCAAGCATTTTAATACATTTTTTGTCCGTTCTAGTCTCTTTGTATTTTATTTCCATTTCTATTCTAATCTATTTAATTTTAATTCTATTCTTTTTCATTCCATTCCATGCTTTTTTAATCTTTTCAGTGACGTACTGGGTTCCTGTACCTTGCTGATGTCCAGGACATGGCAGATTTGTGACAAGGTGGCAGTAGATTTGGAGCCTGACTTGTGTTTTATGCCAAAGTCCTAGTCCTGGAGATTTCTGGTCAGAAATTACAAATGTCATAGAAATACCATAGAACTGCTGAGTGCATCAAAACTGTATATATTGCATGGTTTAAATTCAGTCCATGGGGCTATGGAATCTCTGAAATGGCCCCGGGTGATAGGAAAGCTTAACCCTGGTGAGGTGGCAGAGCTCGTGTGACCCAGTTTCAAAGGCTTGGTGCTGCCACAGGGTGGGAGGAGGCTGGCAGACCCTCCTTTTGCCCAAGCACAGGAGAATTCCCTTTGCATGGGAGGAGTTTCTCGCGTATAAAGGGCAGCTCAGCTGTATAATCCAGAAGGATGTGAAATTAATAGGGGGAAATAGGATGTCAGGGTCGGAGCATGCGTCCATGTGCCTGTGTGCACAGGAGGGAGCACGCTGGCTTCTTCTGCAATTTTGAAGCCTTTCTCTAATAGCAACAGACAAATAGCCCAAGCATATATTACTGCTCCTCTGCTTTGTTGCTGATTGCCCAGACAATGTGGTGATAAGCATGGAAAAATGCCCAGGGAGAGAAATGCAGCAAAAACCTCAGCGTCCTTTCCTACATTCACATCTCTTCTGCAATATTAGCCAAAGCAGACAGATGCCCAAACATCATCCTGTATCAGCCCACCCAGTGATCTCAAAGCAACAAAAACATAGGAGTAATTGTAAGGCATGAGGATGTTTTGTTTTGCATGCAGTGTATCTCCATTTGATAGTAACCATTTTAAATGGAAGAATTTTGCACTCACTAAGCTGATTTTACAAGCAAAGAGAAGTGCTTGTCAGCAAAGGTTAATGTAGCTGTCACTGCAGGAGAGCCCTGTGGGTAGAAAGAGTCTCATCTGGCTGTTTTTAAAGGGCAAGAGTCATCACTGTGAAGGAGGAATTTTTCCGTTTCTAGGAACCTTTCACATTGTTGTAGTGAACTGCTGCGTAAGTTACCACTTCTCTGCAGCTTCTCTGCTTTTATTATTATCAATATTTGTTTCTATTATATGTATTTTAAAGTCTTGTAAGATGTTCTTGTCCAAAATTAATGAAATCTTTATTCGAGAAGATGAAAAGAGAACTTCTGTGTGTTTTTATGGCTTGGACTGGTACAATATGAGAGTACTGAGAAGTAGACAAGAACTGTCTCCCCTTTTTATTGATAGAAACAGGCAGGAAGAAACTAAGCACTGAAATTAGACTGCGTACTCTAACCTCCTGCCTCGGGTATTGTGGACAGCTTTAATTCATGGTGGTCTCATTTTAAGGGAATTGAATCTAAGCCTTCAGCATCCAGGCTATGTGGGCTCAACCCTCCTTAAAGCATCAAATGTGAGATCTGCACGGTTACCCTAATTCATGTACAGCACTTGCAACAGAGAGAGATTTGGCCACATTGGGCTGGCCTGACCGTGGAGGGTCTCACACTGGAGGAATCCAGACCCTGTGTTGAGCTTCCATTTACACCTCCAGGATGTCCCTGGCACAGCCAGGGGACACACGCACTCCATGTAACAGCAAAAGCCAAGGATGATCCTGGGACTCCCAAACAGCAAATGGCTTTATTTCCCCCTGGTTACCAGGAGATGGAGTCGTGCCACGTGAAGCATCAGTGCAGGCAAAGCTTTGGCTCCTAGAGAGGATCTTTAGTTGAGATATTTGGGAAATTTTCTCTTGGAGCTTACAGATAGGAAAGCTGGCAATGCTGAATGCTTGGATGAAGAGGCATGGGGGGAGGAAGGCTAACTGTGGGTGCTCCCTTGTGAGGACAGTGCTGTGAACAAGCCAGTTTCCCACCTGCAGCCAGCTAATAGCAGCTAATAAAGATGCCATTGGATACAGCTCACATGGCAGCTATTTGTATGGTAACAGCTCTTAGGTGTTACTGAACTAGATTTGAAAGAGAGACTCTGAGGTGAAAACCTGGATTTAGATTCACCAGAGACCAAACTACTATACACATGTTGCATAAAGACTAGAAATAAGCACTAATACTTGACCCAGATCCATCCATTATCTCTGCCATGTCAGATACAGGAAACATCCATATGGTAGCAGGCTATGCACTGGATACCACAATTTAACTGAGAATCTGCTGTCAGAACAGGCTGTACCCTGGCAAAACTTCATGCATGAAAGCTCAGAGCAGCTACAAGATTTGCATTATCCCAACAGCTCAACCGTCTCCTTTTGTGGAGTCCAGAGGCAATCCATCCTGGAGCACCTCAGTGCCTTCCTTGGGCTCAGAGGGACCCTGAAAGGCCATCTTCTCTGCTCCTCAATCCACAGCATTTAGGTCTAGTGAAGAACTGAGAGGCCCTGAGAAGCTGCTCTCAGTCAAGGGATAAATGGTGGTTATTTCATGGAGCCCTGCCTGGGTTGCATTTAACAGAGTCAGCATTTAGAAAGAGCACTGGATCCTCCTTAGCCGATGAATAGCCGAATCACCAGGAGCAGGGATGCATTTCTCACTGCTGATGCTTGCTCAGAGGGGATTTCCTTCTGCTCCTGACCCAGATGTTGATACAGTGAACAGGACTCTTCTCAATCTAGCTTGGGTTACTGCAGCATGCCCCAAGGGCATCCAGGAATAGCAATGCTGTGTGATCTCCAGTGACCTCACAGTTATCTCTGTGTGAAAATCAGGCTGTTAATTTTGACATATATTAGCTGTAGTTAGTTCAAGACCTCCTTACCTGACCTCCCCCTTGCTTGCCTGTTGGGGCTATGGGAGGCGATCAGATCATTATTTCCCAGATATGACCTGTTCAGAGCTTGTGGCAGGTCACTGCCAGGGAAATCCCCTTTGCTCCTGAGCTTTGCTCCTTCCTGCCTGCAACAGCCAAAGCTGACAACTCCTGACACCCACCAGGTCCCCACTGAAAATGCTGTAGCCAATGCTGAGGCCAGGGAAGAGCCAAGAGTAGAAGCTCCTTTAAACCCATATATTCATACAGTGACAGATACTATTGCTCATGAATTAAGCATGAAATAAATATAGCTCTCCATTTGCAGTTATTTCCAGCAGATCTTGGAAAACTCTGCAAAAATAAAAATTCTGCACAACACCTAGAGTTTGTGCCTGTTGACATGGTTGTGCCTTTTTGGCTTTCATAGCTATGTTTCTGCAATGCTTTTTAAGTGCCACATTTGCTTTTGAGCATTTTGAACTGTGTCAGGTTGACTCATAAATCATAACTGATATACAGACTATGAGACATTTTGCTTATGGCAAAATAACTCTAAGTGTCTGAAAATGCCATTCTTTCAAAACTTAGGATTTAATTCCATGATTTAGGTCAATAAGAGTTTAGAGCTGGATTTGCAAAAGTCGAGAGGCACATCGAGACAGACAGTGGAAGTGCCAGAGACATTGAAGCACATCACTGAGCCTGTGTGGACACCAGTGGCAGGCAGGCACCTAACCCACTTGGACTTGTAAAAGGCCATCAGGAACTTCTACCAGAATTAAGCTGTGAGAGAATTTAGTAGTCTGCAGTACTGTTGCTTCATCACAGCCTTTTCTGCGGGGCAGAGCAGCAACAGAGAGGGAAGCAATCAGAACCTGCTCAGAATTTCCCTCAGGTTTCCAAGTATTGCACCTAGAGCAGGTTTTAGATGCAATGTTCCCACTGTGGCATTTGCTGTTACCAAGAGAGGGGCTTGAAGAGACTCCACAGTGGCAGATACCCCACAGCAGTTTTGGGGTCAAAGCCTCCTCAGCTTTGGGGAGGAAAATGATCACACATGTTTCTTCTCAACCATGCCCAGAGAATGTGAAAGAAAAGGCACCAAATCAATGATGGAGGAGCATGGTTGCCTTGGCCCTTAAATGCAATACTACTCTAAACAAACCAAAATTTTGCATAGTCCCTCATCAGAGGAAGTCGTTCCTTGCATATTTCATGAAGACACTGGATTTGATTGGAAACCAGTGGTTGCCAGCTGCCTGCTGGTTCTGGGGCAGATATGCAAGGGGTGTAACTACCAAAGGGTTGCCAGATTGGTTCAGGATTCTCCAGTGTCTTGGTTTTAAACACAGGTGTCTGCCAAGGAAGGCGGGAGCCTCCCTTGGAATGGAAGATGCAACCCCCTTCCCTCCGAATTATTGTAATTTTGAATAAGGGGCTTTCAGACAAAGGTATGGGAAATAGAAATAACAGTTCTTTACTAATATATATGTGTGTGTATATATATATAACAAGGCAGAAAAACACTGGTTTAAACTGACAGAGTCAGATACGACCTGACACCCTGTTAGTCAGGGTAGCAGTAGCAGTCTGATAAGATGGTGGCTGCAGTCCTCCTGAAGTTATGGATGTGGTTCTGTTGAAGCAGTGATCCTGTAAAAAGGTCTGGTCTTCCTCGGGAGGTCCAGTGGTAACTATATAGCTCTTGTCCTCTGGAAATCCAGTGGGAAAGGCTGCTTGTGGTGCTCGAAATCTCAGATTATATCCAGGATGGAATACCTGGTTCCTCCCTCTAGGTGAAGCATCTCACAATGGGATTATGAGTCATTGGCAAAGCACTGATGGGTCCATTAATAGGAGATAGTCCAGGGGCTTATCTGTGAGCCATGGGCAAGGCACTGATGGGCCATTAACAGGAGATAATCCTGAGGGAGGAGGCAGGGAGCACTGCCCCACCTGGTCTCAAGAGCTCATGAAGATGGTGGTAGAACACATACTTTTGGGAACATCTTGCACTGTAACCTAGGACATCCAGGTATCCTACACTATGTATGCGCTGCACAGGCACAGTCCTTGTTTCTCCAGAAAAGAGCCCACTAGGTTATCCACATGGACTTTTGCCACTTCTTTTCTTTCTTTCCTATTTTGTCCTTCCTGAAATTTGTTTAGCCTCTAGGTATGTTTTTTATGAAATACATGTCTGAGGGCTTGGTTGAGCTGTCAGTGCTATATACCTCATTTCTCAGAAAGATTTCAAAAATACTAAATTTGTAATATCTCTGGTTTTAGACCAGCATCCATTATTTGCTGCATGACCTGATTACTTTGGGGAAGAATTTTTCAAGTTACAGCTGGCTTTTATTGGCTATGATTTGTATTTTCAACTATTAGAAAATATCTGAACAACCTGTTTATTAGCTTTTGGTCCTTCAACAGGGGTGGTGTAATAGCAGCATTGGCTGCTGCTAGCTTTCTTCCAACAAAGTAACATTTTTGTGGTTCTTAATCAAAAAACCTTATTCTCTCCAAACTAGAGATGGAACTGAATGATCCTGGGACAAAGGCCTGGATCCAAATGGGATTTTTCCTTTTGACTATGAGCTCAAGCTATGATTAATCACCTTTTCTTTCAGTGGAATATACTTGCTTCTGTAAGTGAGCCTATTCACTTCACAGAGGGAAATGAAAAAGCAGGATATTTTATTATGCCTTGGATCACTGATGAGGAAAGGCTCATTTGTACAATTCACTGAGCAAGCCTTTTGGTCTATTTCTTGTTACAGACAAATTATATGGTTATATGTTAAGCTACAACACAAGGTATTCAGATGTTACATAAAATCAACACAAAAATTTCTGAAAAGAAACATACATTTTATGTCTTTATTTCTCTTGTGACCAAAAAGAGAAAAAGATCCATGCACTGTAAAAGAGAGAGAACCCATTCAAGGATTGTTACTTATTGTTCTATTGCTACTACCGCAGGGAAAATAGTAGTAATTTTTAAAAATCATTTCTGCATGATCTGCTTTTGTGTGAACTGATAAGAAAATGTGTTCTTTCTGCACATGCAACACATAAGGAATGTTTACTGCCCATATGGTCTCTTGAGGGCTCTGACATTAGAATTTCTATGGTAGCAAGTTGAGAAGCAAAAAAGCAATTATCTGAGTGCTATAAAACTGTGATATTTGTATCCTGCCTGTGTATAAAACGAGCATACAAAGGAGAGGAAAATCATTTAGCAATGTGTCACCTGTATGGGAATCATGGATATTATACACTATGGTTGAGCTCTGCTGATTTACATCCTCTGCAGGGTTGCCCCAGTGCTTTGTACAGAAATCTGCCATGACACATGACACAGAGCCCAGAAATGTGCACCAGGGGCTGCTGCTGAAGGTGCTTCATCACAGCACGATTAAAGGATGTGATGGACGCGCGTGGTTCCATCAGGAGGAGAAATTAGGTCTTTGATGCTGCAGCAGTTTGTTTCATTCCACATCTGAGTCATCCCAGTGTGTCAAGACACAGCAGGATTTCCGCTTATCGAATGCTCTGACAGTATTCCCGATATAGCACATGCTGCTGCCTGCACTGGGTTGGCTCCCCAGGTTCCTTCCATTAAACACTTCCTCAATATCAAAATGTGTTGGTAGGCCTGTCACAGCCACTGTGACTTCAGCTGCTTGTGTTTCCTGGAAAATCACCTTGAAGAGAAGATGCCCATTTCCTTTTGATTGGGCTATAAAACTAGTCTTTCATCTTTCTAAAGGCTTAATATATTTTTTCAATTGTTTGTGTAGAATAGTAAGAGCTGTGTGAATGAGCAGTCTCCATGCCAGTGGATCACAGACTGCCTAGCGTGGGTTCTGTTCTGTTCAGGCGTTACCTCGCTCCCATAGTGGGTTTGTGTGTGCAAGCACACACACTTTTTCCTTTATTTTATTCTCATAATTATAACAATCTGTCCTCTGCATCTTCACCAGTAAGGAAAATAAAACATCGGGAAGACAAATGAGGAGCAGAAGGGTTTTGTGGTCAGAAGAGTGTTGATAAAGCAAAGCCTAATTTCCTTTGTGAAGAGCTATAACCCTGTATTTAATTCCTGACTGTTAAGTTTTTAGTGGTGGTGTTCTCAGCTGACTAGTGTATGAGCAGTGTGTCCTCTGGCTATTAAAGCTCAGAGCTTTAAACTCCCCTTCAGGATGGACTTCCAGATACAGGATCTAATACTGGTCATTTGATCAAATGCAATTTGTTTACATTTTTAATCAATGTGCCCACATTCACTTTGTCCCATGAACACTAACAAATTCTAATGTATGCAGAAAGAGTGAAAAAATCTGGATGTTGCACATTCAAGGAGCTTGTTTGAGGGACATAATGAAGTCTTTTTGAGCTGTAGGGTATCTACAACTATCAATTGCTTCAATGGTCATAAAAGATTTCAGGTTTCATACCCCAAGATGATCTATATTTTTTAAATGTACTTGTTTTGTGCCTTAGTGTTGGGTTGTTTGCAAGCAAATACTGCATTTTCACACCTGGCTTCTTCAATTTCATCCATCACTAAAAATGCTGATTTTGAGAATTAATTGAATTCAAGTCTAAGGACTTCAGTGGGAATGGGAGAAATCCAGTATCTTAACAAAACAAAATCAATTTAAAAGCCACCAAAATAAACTAAAAAAAAAAAAAAAAAACAAACTTGTTTCCAACAGATGATATACAGCACAAAATATTCAATTGATTGATTCAGGGCATTAGGCACAAGAATGATTTTTCAAATTACCCAAATTGAAAATGAGTCATTTTAGTACAAAACCTTCTGAGTGCCAAACTCTCAAACTGTCATATGATCTTGGAGAATACTGCTTAAATCAAGCTTCATCCCCATTCTGTAACTGCTCCACAGATGCATGTTATTGCCCTTGGGTGTGAACAAGGGCAACTTCAAATTTAGCATGTCAGGTCAAGGGTTACAGTTCCACTCCTGAGTTTAGTCTCTAGAGATGGCTCAGCAGAGAATACATAATAAAAGAAAAAAAAAGGTGATTAAAAATATCAATAAACTACGCCTTGAGAGATTGCCATGGGGTGGATGAGCATTGACTGCCCTCATTTTATGAATGGGAGAATCCAGGCAGAAAGAGAGTATCTTGGGAATAGTAAGTTAAGTCTCCAGGCAGAGCTGTGAAGAAAAGCCAGAGATGTGTGCATCCACCACACCCTCAAATCCCTCAAATGCAGCCCATGAGCTCCTACCTGTGGCCTGGGAAGCCTCAAAACTCAGCTCACAGCAAGCTGTAAAATAAGCCATCTTTAACAGAACGATCTCGTTAATGAGCCAAGGCTGCTCCAGTCTCTGCTTCAGCAGTGCCTTCCCCATGAATTGCTGTGCAGTCCACAGCCTTAGGGGTAACAAAAAAACTGCCCTGCCTGAAAGAGCGAAACAGTGGTAGCTCTGGTGCGGGGAGTGTATTGTAAATGCACACAGAGGACTTCCCAAAGGTATTTTATGCTGTTTCACAGTGATAAGCAGATCAAATCTATAGTTCTTGCTCTTGCTTCTAGTTCACTGCTAAATATGCACAGCATTTAATTTTCATTTCTTAAATGTTTCATGGATGCCAAACTAATCAAGAACTGCAATAGCAAAAAAGCAAAGAGGCTATAGGATAAATCTCATTATCCAGAATATGTTTGGCTACTGCAATCCATTCTTTATATATTAAGCATTGTTTCAGTGTTAATTAACAGTGTCTAATAATCATTATAAACACTGGAACGACAACCAGTGTTAACCACAGGAATGAAAGATTAGCTGGGAGGAAGAGGGAGATGTCTGTACGTCAGGTTTTTTATGCAATATGGAGTTGCATAACTGCATACTCATTTTTTGCATGGCACGCAAACTTTTCAGGAGCAGCAACTTGATCATGTGTTTTCCAAAGTGCTTGCGAAGGTTGTCCTTGAAAAAAGTGGTTTTAAGTGGCCAATAATAAAAGGGCAGAGAATTCTCAGGTGAAAGCATGAGGTATTCTGGTTGCCTGCACATTTACAGAATTTTGAGTGACCTTAAAAGCAGTTACATAAGCATATGGAGAGAAAATAAACTCATATTAAATGTGTAACACATATGGTCTCCTGACAGGATGTTCCAAGCCATGCAGTGATTTTATAATCCATATGCACTGTACAGTAGTTCCTTGGTCTCAAAGTAGCAGTCAGAAATAGTATATCAGCATGAACTCCATTCTTTGTCTTCGAGGGGCAGTCAGTGTGTTAATATTAAAATACACAATACACTTTGGCTAGCTGTGTTTAACAGCAAAAAAGTGCCATCTCTGTGGGACTGGATCTTACTAGCTGATAATAGCACGTGACATTGGATATGGTGTGTATGTGGAGTAACTATTTTCCTGGGGTGTGGGATAGGGGAAGTGTCATCAGCAGTTTTATTTTATTTGGGCAAGGGAGCACCATTCTGAGTGCTTCACAGCGCAGAGTATGTCACCTGAGTTGCCTACGGCCCCACGGTGTAAAGACTACACCAGACCTATCCTTTCCGGCCTCAGAGCTAAATCTAATCAGTCTCAGCCCAGGATGAGATTGACAAAGGACACAGAAGCACTAGCTGTACTGAAGTTACTTTTTCTTGTTATTAAATATATCCATCAGCTGCATACACTCCGAGTGCTATATTCTGTCGCGTTTGGGTCATACAAAAGCCTCAGCGACAGAACCGAGCCCAGCAGACATCAGCTGAGGAGTCGGTCTAAGGAATTAGTTCCCAGTACGATCCATTCTGGTGCTGTATGATCCACTCCGGTGCTGCGCGACACCCTGTGCCGGCTGTCCGGCCAAGTACCTGCCCGGCTGCGGTCTGGGCGGAATGGATATAAAACCTCCCGTCCGAAGCCACCCCCGAAGCACACGCGTGCGGCGAGCGGCACCGAGCGCTGCCAGCCGTCGTGGCGGCGGCGGGCGGAGCGGGGCCAGGGCAGTGCCCAGCTCTCGGCCGTGCCCCGGCAGAGCCATGCGGGGCCNCCTGGACTTCAAGCCGCCGTTCCGGCCGCCGCCGCCGGGCCTCGCCTTCTGCCGCCGCTACGCAGAGTTCGGCTGCTGCGACCCGCGCCGCGACCGCGCCCTGCTCCAGCGCTTCTACCGCCTCAGCGCCCGCCTCGACGAGCGCACCTACGCCGCCTGCGCCGGGCACCTGCAGGACCTGCTGTGCCAGGTGAGACCTCCGGGACTGCCGGAGCTCCTGGTGCGCTGGGGGGATCTCGCCGCGCAGGGTTCAGCCACGCGAGGGTCTTCCAATGCGCAGGGGATATTAGGGGTATTCAGCCCCTGCACGGAGCTCTGGTGTAGGCATGGATGCTTCTGCCCCATCAAGGTGCTTTGGCCCAGGTGTGTATGCATCTGCTCAGGCAGGACTGCGTCAAGCCCAGGTATGGATGCTTTAGCCCAACCATGGGTGCACTGACCCCGTGGGTGCACTGATTCTGTGCACCGGTCCAGGCACAGGGATTTTGACAGTCCAGGGAAGTGTAAGCCATTATATTAATTCCCAAGCCCAGACTGGAGTACCCACCTACAGGTGCATCAGCCGTGGCATTAGTGCCTGGGCACAGGCATGGCTACATCAGCCCACATACAGGTGCATCATGGATAGCAGCCTAGGCATGTGTTCCTAGGCATTGGAAGGAGTGACTGTCCATCATCAAGTATTCCAGTGGATTTTGTCCTTTGGCAGCTGTCTAAAAGTGGAACAGGGATGTTGCTCTTCTTTAGGAGCAGCAATCTCTGAGGTATGTGGGCAGTTGCAGTTTGCAGACTCTTCTCTCTCTCCCAGGGTTAGGACACCAGACCTGGTGAAGACATCCACAGGGGACCTGCCTGCTCCTTGTTATGACCAATTGACAGGGTCAGGTGGGGTTTTTGTATTGGATTACAGCACCTTGAGAGGGTTTTAGTATGTGCCAAGTGCTAGTAGTCCTGGTGATAAGTGCAGAGTAATGCCTGCAGAGGTGGCCTAGGAACCTCTGTAGTGGCTGTCCTGCACAGGGGGGAATTTCCACTCAGGGCTGATGTTCTGGGGCCAGATATGATAATGGGATCACAGTCTGCACAGAGCAAAGTGTCTGACCCTATCCTCAGTGGAGGCCTTGCATGTATGAAAATGCCCCTGAGACAGAGCTGTGGCAGCTCAGCACTGTGCAAGTGTAAACTTTAAATTAATTCAGACAGTGGAGTCTTGTCTGCTGTGCTCAGATGGGATCAAAATGGCTTTTTAGAAATCCTGCTCTTAGCATTTTGCCGGTACCTCTTGTGTTCCTTAAAGTGTGACGAGAAAGATAGCACTTTTCCACACCAGGTTCTAGAGAATTGACTTCTATTTCATCTCACATTGTACTGGAAGCAAAAAACATTTTAATATATTTCTGAAACAAGTGATGTCTAAGAGTCCATTTGCAGATAGGAAACCAGTTAGCAGTTTGTGCTAAGCACTCCTGCTTCTAGAAGTGATAACTAAGTTTCCTGTGTTTGTCAGAAAGCCAACCATTGAAAATGTCTTCAGAAACAGAGAAATATTTCAATGTGGGAGCAATAATCCACTGAAATGTTCTGATGAGCTCAGTGCATCACCAGCCTAGATGTGGCTACAAACCACTGCCTCTGGCTGCACAAGCATGTAATGGAAGTTCTGTCATTTCAAACACTCTAGAATATTCTGCTTCCATTCATTCATTGTATATACAATTTATACCCTAGACCAGAATTAATAAGTGTTTCTGTGACTTATTCAGCACAGTTCTATCTCTTTCTCCTCACAATTCATAGTTTCTCTCAAATGTGATCAAATTATTTTGACAAGTGTCTCAGCTTGTACTTGTGGATTCCTGCCTTTTCTTGAATTGATAGAATAGTAGAATAGTTTGATTTGGAAAGGACCTAGTCAAACCTCCCCTGCAATGAGCAGGGACAGCTTCAACCAGATCAGGTTGCTCAGAACCCTGTCCAACGTGTCCTTGAATGTTTCCAGGGATGGGGCACCTATCACCTCTCTTGGCAACCAGTTAGAGTATTTCACCACCCTCACAGTAATTATATCTAATCAATGTTGACCCTCCTTCAGTTTAAAGCCGTTACCTTTTGTCCTATCACTCTACTGCCTTGTAAAAAGTCCCACTCCAGTTCCCTCGTAGCTCCTTTAGATACTGGAGGGTGCCATAAGGTTACCTTGGAGCCTTCTCTTCCCCACCAAACTGCCAGAGAGCAGATGCCCCACTCTGCTTCTTGGGAAACAGCTTGGTTAAAGGCTTGAGTTTCCAGATGGAGGTGGACATGGAATGTCAGGGATAATATGGAAGTTAAACACTTTTCTGAGGAGTCTTGTTGCTTCCTCCAGACTGATAGCAGCAGTAAATAAGACATTGTTTGATGTGGGTGTTCCATCAGATTCAGACTGTTGTAATTCCTCAGATAAGGAGCTGCCACTGAATTCCTGGAACAGATAGGATGCATTTGGCTAGCCTGTCTTAATGTGACTTGTTTTGTTTTCTGCTGAATTATTTTTGTAGTACAAACTTGTTCCAGCCCTCCTGAAGTAAGTGATCATCTGTCCATTAGTTTCCTCAGTCTTTGGACCACAACATAGTTTAAAATTAATGAACAGACAGCATCATTTGGAAATGAGAATTTAGATCTAATATTGATCCTGAGCTCTGACTAAGGGTAGAGCTTCTTGGTATTTTGAGTTACGTGAACATGACAGGATGATGTTTGAAGGCTAAAGGACCACGACATTTGATTCAGAAGGAGAGAAATTCAGCATAAGGCATGAGGCTCCATCACTTAGGGAATAAAATTTGGAAAATATTTCACATGCATCTGAAAACACCCGAGGACATGCTTACGTACTTTGAGGCTGGTGACAGATCTCTGAATATCACTGCCAGTGTATTGCTGCTGTAATTAGCTGTTTGCCACTAGGAATGTGACAAGGAGGGAAGAAGTTGCCCACAACTTCTATTCAGACACACCCGAGGCTGTGGTGAGCAGCCTGCAATGGCAAAGAGAGAGGGAAACCATATCTCTGGGCTATTTTTAATTCTGATGCTGAAGCCAGGGCATTGCTTTATAATGCATAAGATCACTGCTTGCTTTGAAAGAGGCTTTCAGAGAATGAGGTACACCTGAGAACTCAAGTGAGCAGCCTCCTCTCTCTGAATGGGAAACCTCCATAGGCAACAACAGATTCAGCTCCCACCCAGCCTTCCCATCAAATTCCCTTTCTCTCTCGTTTCAATTTGTTTTCTAGGGCAAATTTTTCAGTCATTACAAGCGAATCGACAAATGCTCTGTCTCTTTCTGTCCCTGGCACACCTCGTGTAACCAAGCCGAATGCGTTACCCAATCTGCCTGGGTAATTTCAGTGTTTTGTGTCACAAGCAATCTTCTTTTTACCACATTAATTGCTGCTCATTTGAAGGCATAATAACCTTCATTTTGCAATGAATGGCTTGACATTCCAGGAGAAGGCTTATTGTGCACTAATGATCTGTTATATGGCCTCTCAGTTTATTATGGTATGTAATAAAAAATAAAATAAAAATTAAATATTGCATGTGCTTATCAGCTAATTTAAACAGTTCAGAATCTCCGATGTTTTATCTTTTCAGCTATTGATTAATGTTGTAATCTGCATTAAGAAATAGCTCCCTATAGATCTAGAAACATCTCCCTATTTTTTTTTTTATTAAGAGGGTTTTGCTTAATAAAAAAAGAAGAAATGCCAGCTAGAAATTAAAAATACAGAATTTATTTAAGTAATAGTTTCTCTTCTGATTTTCTTGCTTCAGTTATTTATCAAAATACAGCTTTGAAAATAACCAATCCTCCACAGAGTCATGTTGCATTATTTGAAGAGCACTTTTGAGGTGCTCATTGGGAAGATGCATTATAACTGAAAATATTGTGTTTGTTACAAGGAAAAACCCTTGCGAAGAAGAACTGAGTCACTGTGGTCAGTCTGTAACTTAGAGTTTTACTGGATTTCAGCTTTTTCATAACAAAAATGTGTCTGTAGGAGTTCTCATAGTGGAGAATACAATGAGATATGTGAACTTGATCCAGTCCTTAAGCAGATTTCAAGGCAGCACCTTCCATAAACAAGGGTTGATCTGCAGCTGCTGCCAGTTGGCCTTGCCTGGATTGTGGCTATTTTGTGCCCACTGTCTGAAATCTTCCAGCTTCAGCATTCCTCACAGAACTTGGTGACCCCTGTCATGATCATGAGTTGTCATTCACAGCTCCTGGCTGGGGATATAAATATCTGTAGGCAAAGGTCCACCAGCAAAGGCAGCTGGACACAGGCAAGGATGGTGTCCTACCCTCCTCCTGCACTTCCTCATCCCACTCCTTCCAAGCTGTAAATCCATATTTGAGTGGCATATCTGGATTATCAAATGATGAGGTATGAATGTCCTAGGCCTTGGCCCTAACGGCCTTTCCCATTCTCTTGTCAGTGTGGAGATGCAGGGCCTGAATCTTCTCAGCTAACTCTTTGGTTTCACTTCTGTTCTATGATGGATCTTCTCATTATTTCATAAAGTCAGAGCATCCAAGGAAGAAAAATCTCTTTTTCCCCATTACAGTCTACTAGGCATCATTACAGGTTTTTTTTAAAAGTTCTGTGGTTGGAATAAATGAGTAACAGCTTGAGGAAGTCAGCTTTCACCAGGAATATTGGAGATAATTTCCATGAGTGCTGAGACAAACCCCATTTCTAAGATCTTTCCCTCTGTTAATACATCTTCAGAATAAACCACAACATATCTTTTAATTAAGATGAAATATCTCCAGTTAGTATCGCTGCTCAGCTGTTTCAAATCTGGTCCAAGAAATGACTTGAAGCTTTTGCTCCCTCCCTCTAGGAATGCTCTCCATATGCAGCTCACTTGTATGATGCCGAAGATCCCTCCACCCCTGTGCGGACGATACCAGGGCTGTGCCAAGACTATTGCACACAGGTGTGGCAAAACTGCCGCTCCATTTTTCGCTCTCTCTCTGCAGACCCAGAGCTCATCGCACTGGAAAACAACAGGGCAAAGTTCTGCCGCTACCTGTCCCTGGAGGACACCGACTACTGCTTCCCACACCTGCTGGCCAACCAGAACCTGAACCAGAACCTGGGGCTGGTCACCGCTGACGCGGAGGGCTGCCTCCAGCTCTGCCTCGTGGAGGTTGCCAACGGGCTGCGCAATCCCGTAGCCATGGTGCACGCCAACGATGGCACCCACAGGTTCTTCATCGCAGAGCAGGTTGGCCTGGTGTGGACCTACCTCCCTGATGGATCCAGGCTCGAAAAGCCTTTTCTGAACATCAGCGAAGCCGTGCTTACCTCACCCTGGGAAGGAGACGAGAGGGGGTTCCTGTGTATTGTCTTCCATCCTAAATTCAAATTTAATGGTAAAGTGTACGTCTACTATTCGGTTGAAGTTCGTTATGAAGAGAGAATCCGAATCAGTGAGTTCAGAATTTCTCCTACTGACATGAATGCCTTGGACCATGGTTCTGAAAGGTATTGTAGATGTTTCTCTGGCAAATGAATTTAAGATCTTGGAGGGCAACTTGTGCATTTTTAAAGGTTATTAATGAATGAGACTTATTTAACTTAATATTGTTTTTGCATTCCAGAGTGTTAGCATGTTATTCCAAGTCCGCTTCTAGTATATTGAGATATAGAACGTGTGTGTGCTCCATGGATGAACTGCAAGTGTTCAGGAATAAAACATGTACAATTCTCAGTTCTGGCATGACAGAGGATTTAACTAAACATGGATTAAACATTATTTATAGTTAGTATTTTGAGTTTTTGTTGGGTGGGGCTTGGAGGTTTGTTTGTTTGTTTTGTACTTTTACGACTACCCTTTAAAATAGACTTCTGCAAAGCATGAGTGAAATTCATTTCAAAGCCAAAGGTTTCCAAAATTAGTATGAACAAACTAAGTGATACCAGACCAAAGATGGATTTGGTCCCATATTTTCTTATCTGAACAACCCAACCCAGTGATATTACAAATTTAATATCAAATTAAATAAAATGCAAATCACTGTGTTATCACTGAGTGCATTTTAATTGGATTTGTCATTTGTTTGAGTCTGGCCTTGCAGTTGTTCCATACTAATATGCACAGATGAGAGACTTGTTTGTGGAGTCAGTCTATAGATTTATAACCTGTTGCAGAACTATGTTATTGAACTATCGTTTTAAGAGACCCTTGAACATTACTAATGCTTAAATTTTTGCTTCCTTATTCGAATTTTATTAGGGGCTTTCCACATACACAGCCGTGGATGATTCTAGCTCAAAAATACACGTAGCCTAATGATAGAGAGGGGATACTGATTTAGAAAGCAATTACAGCAATCCAGTGTAAGTAGCACTGTGGATGACAGGTAAAGGGAGTTACAACATGGCACTCAGGAAAGCAAATCAGAAACCTGCAGATATTGACAGTCCATGAGCTGTCTTGTTAAAGAATCCTCAGGCTCTATGTTTGTAACAATTTCTTTGCTTATTTAGCTTATGGTTAGTACGGCAAAAGCTTAAGAAAACAGAATTGTGGTCCTACAATGTGCTTGTGTAGGCAGAGGTCCCACTGACTTCATCCTGAGCTGCTGCCCAAGAGGGAGCTCAGGCTGACATGTGGTGTGCATTGTCTCGGCACAAAGGCGTGTGTCTGTTTATCCTCAGATGTTTGCTCCCTGCATTTGGTTTTTTCCATCTCCTTTCCTTCGGCTTAGGAAGATTCACCTTTGTGTCCCCACGGAATCCTCTCTCACTCCTTCTGCCAGATGAAGCCTGTGCACTCTTGCACGGTTACCTTATCACAGAGGTGCTGACATTTAACAGGAGGTGACAATAACTCCATAGTCGGGTTCCTTCCCACAACTCACAATAGCTATCAACGTTTCAGAAGGGGAAAAAAACTGTCTAAAACGGAGGTGGTGCAAGTAAATATTATGATTTGCTTTCATGGCTATTAAGATGCACTGCTGGCATGAAATCTGGACTTTTTCAGAAGCTGGAGTAAAATAAACAATCTTTAGTTGCTATACCTGGGAACCACTACTGCATGTATTTGTGGCTTTATGATTCTGTAAGATTATGCTTTATATATTTCACACTTTCTTGCTGTGGAAGGGATTCCAGGTGCATAAAGTAAACAAATAAAATATAGAGCTTGGGGTTCAAATTAAGGTAAATTTTGTTGGTACTGCTTTGAATAACCTTTGTCAAAATGTTGGTTTGTTGGTGAGGCTGCTTTTAACTGCTCTTTAAACTCATAAAGTCCTGAATATGTAATTATCAATTAAGGATTCTTCTCTCTTTAAGAATTTAACTATTCCTTAACGTTTGAAAAGTCTTACGTTCTCCCTTAAAGCGCCTGTCAGGATTGTGTCAAAAGCTGTACAGATGCACAGATGGACTGGAGTCCTTTCTCATACAGTTTCCAATGGGTTATAAGCTCAGATGCCTTTTCTTTAATAAAATATAAAGAAAAATAAAAAATAAGTTTAACAAGGAGGAAGAAAGAATCAGAGGAAAAGTTGAGGTAATTAAAAGTATATTTTGTCATGTGATTTCCCAGACTTTCCATATTACACAATTTGGTGTTTCTGTAATCTGGAAAATATGTTGAAACTATTTAAGGTTAGAAAGTCAGCGAAGCCCAAGAAAAATTCAGTAACATGGATATGGAGGAATTTGTGTCAAAACCAATCTGTAGCTGCTTCCATCTGTCAAGAAGAGCATTGGCATGACATTGCTCTGCCCTTTGCTTAGTGCTTGCGCAGTAGGTAATTTCTTTCTCCCTGTTTTCCCTTAGGATAATCCTTGAAATAGAAGAACCTGCTTCCAACCATAATGGAGGAGAGCTGCTCTTTGGAGATGATGAGTATCTCTATATCTTTACTGGAGACGGAGGCATGGCTGGGGATCCTTTTGGCGCCTTTGGAAATGCTCAGAACAAGTAAGAGTGGATCCATCCCTATGGCAGCTCCATGCTTCCAGCATGTGTCTGCAGGGCAGCAGGGTGTGGGAAATCAGTGCCAGCCACCTGAAGGCTGTTCAGGGGCAAATGAAATTATCTTGAAATGGTTGTTTTTTCAGAGATATTCAAAGACTTGTCTTTTCCAACACAGAAAGAATGAAACCCTAGACTTTCCTAACCCTCCCCATCTCTGATTTTTTACCGAGGTCTAGTCTTACTTATTTCTCTTTTTCATTTCTTCTCCCGACACAGATCAGCCCTGCTGGGCAAAGTGCTGCGGATCGATGTGAACAACAACGACCGTGGGCCCCTGTACCGAATCCCTCCTGACAACCCTTTCATCAGTGACCCTACAGCTCGCCCCGAAGTCTTCGCGTACGGCGTGAGGAACATGTGGCGCTGCTCTTTCGACAGGGGGGACCCTCAAACCAAGGAAGGGAAGGGGCGGCTCTTCTGTGGAGATGTGGGGCAGAATAAATACGAAGAAGTCGACATTGTCGAGAAAGGGAAAAATTACGGCTGGAGGGCGAGGGAAGGGTTCAGCTGTTACGATAAAAAACTTTGCACCAATTCTTCACTGGGTAAAGAGATGTGCTCTCCTTTTTAATTCCTGCCTTCAAAGCCTGGCTGCTTGGTGGTAAACACCTTTTTGAGATGTAAACCTCTACTGTCTCTGCCTAGAAGGGAACTGGCTTGGGCATATATACTGAAAGTACAAATGTTACCGTTTCTGAGTTAGAAGGAAAGTGAAACGTGCTAGCTGTTGTTTTTCTGGGTGATCAGTGTTGTTAGTGAAATTACTTGGTGGTTCTGTGGTTTAGAGGGACAATTTCATCTCTGCCACATAAAATAAGCTTTTGTGCAGGAGGAAGAAAAATTTGGAGGAATTGTATTTTTCTTCATAACTCGCAAGTAGTGTGTCCTTATTTTAAAATTAGAGAGAAAAACATCGACTGGTCAATCCTTATGCATTCTGCCTGCTTTGCAGGTTACTGAATGTACAGTGTTTCTTTTTGTTTCTTTTAGCTATGCCAAAAAGGAAAACCTCATTTTATTTTCATTTCTTTAAACTGTTCAAAACGAGATTGAGGGTATTTGCTGGCTGGCTAAATTCCAGTGTGCGTGTGAAGTCAGAACATAGTGAATTGCAAGGGCTGATGTGGACCATGTCTTGTGCTGGAACCTCTTCCCAGTGATCCAGGGGGGCAGTGGAGTGGGCTGGCACTGATTTGCTATTAGCTGAGATTCTGACTCTTTTCTCTTCTCTGTGCTGTGTGGTGTTGTTTAATTTTCTTCGTATTATTAACTCAGTTCAAATTCCTTCCTTTTATTAACTTAGCTATAAGTACAATGAGAGTGATTAAGTACTTTTTTATAAAAATGTCAAGAGCAGGGAGCAGATTTTTTTGCCCTCCCTTTGCTGAAGCAGTTGTTCAAAGAGCTCATTTAGTGCTCTCCTGTGTGACAGTACCCACATGAGCATTCATGGCAGACACTTTACTGAGGTCTCCAGGGATTCAGAGCAGTTTTTGACGACTTTAGAGATCCTTTTCTTAGAACAGTGGAATGTCACAGCCCCTTTAGAATGGTAAGCACAGCTGAAGTGTAGAAAACACCTGCTATAGATGAAATTCCCCTGGTGGAAATTCCTCACTGGCAGAGCTGCCGGGTTTGCTACTTGCAGTATCTGCTACATGGGCAGGGAGAAAGGCTGTGAGGATGAGGAGCAGAGGGTAGCACGAGGTACTTGTGAGCCAGGAGTTTCAAAAGAAAGGGGAGGAAGCACCTAATGGAAGCCCTCAAAGTCAGGACAGCTCTTTCCATTTTACATGTCTTATGTTTTGACTTACATTTCACAATGAATATGCCAGTACTACATCATTCATGCCTGTGCCATCCCATAAATATTTGATGGCCCTTTCAAGTTGCTTCTCCATCTCAGAGGAACAGAAGTCATTTGTGCTGACATCTGACGTATCTTTTCATCAGTGCCTGCAGTCTGGAGTTACCCATCTCTTTTTTTCTTTTTACTACCTAAACAAAGCTGCATTGGGCAAACATTTCCTGCATGGGTGCAGTGACTCTGGGAGTAACCTGTGAATTCATAGCTAAACCAGACAAGCTCTGTGGAAATATGCCAAAAGTGGTACGAACAGAGATGGATTGTAGCGGCAGGTGAACAGTTCAGGGGAGTGCTGAGGTGTCTTGGTGAGAGGCAGGGCAATCAAATGTGATTCTGAAAAGGTGAAAATCAAACTAAATATAACCCCATCTGCACTTCATTTGAATAGAAGATGCTACGGTGAGCCTGATTGTACTCTGCCAGTCTCAGAACAATCTAGACAAAGAGCTATTCTGCAGCATGTGAAAAACAAGTCACAGATCTTTTCTGCCCTACAGATGATGTGCTTCCAGTTTACGCATATCCACACAAAATGGGGAAATCTGTTACAGGAGGCTATGTCTATCGAGGTTGTGAGTCTCCAAACCTGAACGGCCTGTACATATTTGGTGATTTTATGAGCGGGTAAGTAAACACTTAGGACACTCACTAGGTTGTAGCCCCAGCCAAAATCCCCCCAAAAATAGCCCTTCAACCCTCCCCTCTTGTTTTTTCATGTGCTTGTGTTACTCTTGAAAGACAAGGGGTTGCAGGGTGTATTATACATTTGAGTTAATACTAACAATCCTTCACTTTTCAGAGAAGCTGTAGTTCCTATTGCAGCTAGTGTGGGTAGGAAGCATTAAATATCCTTTCAGGTGTCCATGCTAACATTCATAAACCATCTTGATCGGGTTGTGGAAGTGTTCTCTTGCCTTGCAGACGGCTGATGTCTTTGAAGGAGGATCGTGCTACTGGAGAGTGGCAGTACAATGAAATCTGCATGGGGACAGGACAAACATGCATGTTCCCTGGTCTTATCAATAACTATTACCAATACATCATCTCCTTTGCTGAAGATGAAGCAGGTAATCTTTGAAATTTATGTCACACTGAATGGCATGTTTGTGGTA
Source organism: Vireo altiloquus (assembly GCA_013396875.1). NCBI lineage: Eukaryota > Metazoa > Chordata > Aves > Passeriformes > Vireonidae > Vireo > Vireo altiloquus. Next base: position 39,464 of record VZRF01011626.1, on the reverse strand, counting down.
TCTCTTCAGACTAAAACACCAGAGAAAGGATCAGAGGGGTCTCCTGGGAGGTGGCGGGTAGTGGGAAGGCAAAGCACACGTCTGTCAGTCTTTAAAATGCCAGTGGATGAGATTCTCAGCATCTCCCAAGTATCAACCCAAAGTTACAATGCTAATTTTGAGGTCTGTGTGCCATGCAGTGCCTGCAGTGGGAATTGGAGAGTCAGCCTTGAAGGGACTGAGTCTGGTGTGCTGGACGTGCTGCTGCCCTCACACCTTCCCTCTGGAGAACAGGGAGCAGAGGGGGGCAAGCAGAATAAAACAAAGCTTAGAAAAGAAACCTCATTCTTCACAGTGTTGTGCCATGGGGAATGCAGGCCCTGGGAGCTTGAGAAGCCCAAGGGAGAGCAAGTCTATATTCTTGTCTAGTCAAGAAGGCTGTGGGCATTATTAATGGATACAGGGAAGCAGATGTCATGAACAGCAATTATGTATCTGCTCACCCTGGGCTGGGATATTTGTACCTCTGAAGGTACAGATAAAGCAGAACGAAAGCCTATGTTATGTCTTGAGTGAGACATCAGCAAAAGGCTGCTTAAATCCATATTTTATTAGTGCCAGCTGGGATTTAGCCTTGTATAGGACTGAAGGATACAGTCTCAGTGGAGTTTTGTGCTGTTTTCACGACTGGAGACATTTTACTTTCTAGAAGGGAGCTGCTGTGATCTGAAGAGGGGTTAATAAAGAGTCCTGGGGTGAAAGCTGGTGGTGTCTCCTGTTATTTGTACAAGGATGTTGCAGAACCTGCAGCCCATGCAGCCCCTGGCTGGATCAGGGAGAGGATGAGCCCCATGATGTTCAGTACCATTGCTAAGGAGCTTCATGTGCAATCCAGCAATGAAATTGTGTTCTGCCCTGTTTCAGGGAGGTCCTGGCCCGTGGTCACAAGCACCTGCTTCCAGAATGCCACAACTTTTAAACATCTGGTTTTTTCTGCAGATTATGTCAAGTTTGGATGTTGTACAAATCATATAAATGCAAATTGTATCATGTAAACACAAATCCTCCAATTTAAGTATTAGCTTGAAAGTTTGACTTTTTTTTTAGAGTTAAATTACATTTTCTTTAATGCTTAATATTCATGGAATTGAGAGCTATTTCACAGTGCTGTACTGAGAATGATATCTTACCCTAAAATCAAGTAACTTAGTTCAAATCAGCTTTATACCATGTGCGATATCAAGTTGTTGATTGCCGGCCTTGCTCATGCACGTGAGGATGAGCATGAGCACGAGGATCTCCCTCATCCTGTGCTTGTTAACAGAGTCTGGACAAAGCAGGGGTGAAACATTGTCACCTTTTTGCCCTGCACTGTGCTTTGCGTAAGTATGAGAGAGCTGAGTGGAGATTTGGGCTGGAGGTTTTTTTCAGAGGTAGTTAGTTGCCATGTGTTTGCTTTATAGTAATGGAAGGAAATATTTTGATAACATTGTAATGAGGTTGCCTTATATAAAGTGAACGGTCTTCTCTTGCACCTTTTTTGTGTGCTGGGAATCTCATTTTTTACAAGTTTGCCACGCAGTTTATTTTAACAAGGTTTTCTTCACAGAAGAATTTAAGTTTTGGCATTGTTTCTCTGATGAATGTTAATCTACCTGGCGCAGTGGATGTGTGAATGTGGTGGGGAGAGCTCTATTTCTGGCTCATTGCACAGCCATTATAAAGCCATTGACCCCATCCCTGGCCAGCACAACATGTCAGAGACACCCCAGGCACTGTATCTGTGGGTCATGTGTATGTAGCCTGTGTGCTTCATGGCCTGAGCATCCACACTCCTGTCTGATAACTTCCAGGAAAGAGGGGCAGGATGTAAAGCACACATCACCACAAAACATAGTGCCACGTGTTTCCCATTCCCATTTGGACCAAGGCTGCCTCTGGTCTGCCATTAATGAAGCTCACCAGAAAAAGGAAGAAACCAAACAGGGGTAGCCAAAGGTTTCTGCCCTGGGATTGTCTGGAGGAGCTCAGCCCAAGGCAGCACAGGAGAGCAGGTAGGAGGAGGGAGGGTCAGCCCTGACTGCCACGAACCGACCACACATTCCTTTGCTTACTTTAACCTCTCTGTTCCTTCCCTTCTTCTCCTTGGATTACCCATAGGACACCCAAAAAAATCTGCCTTACTAAGGAAGTCTATATTGCCTCTTTTCCCATTTTCTTTTTTTTTTTTTAATATTGCAAATTTATTTTCTCTCTGGACATTTTTTTTGCACCACTCAAGCACTTGAGATGTCAAAAGAGAAGAGTGCCAAAAGGACCATTTATCCCAGTCTCCCCTACACAACAGAAGAAGAAGGATAGAAATGCATTTAAGAGAAAAGAAGTCAAATAAATGGTGATGGACATTGCTTGGCTGAAGGTCGAGCCCTGTACATGTGACCTGACAGAGCTGTGATGAATCAAATGCCTTTTGTGTGAGATATGTCTCATTTTATAGATGTGCTAGAGAAAGCTAAAGAAAATCTTGTTCTCCTGTAATTCACCCCAAAGGAATGCTTCATCCAAATGAGCCAAAGACAGTGAATTTTCTTAATTTCCTTTAAACTTCAATGAAAATAATTCAGGGTTTGACTCTTTTACATAAGAGAAGTCAAAGGATGCAGATCATAATGAGATGACAAGTAAAGTCTGAGCAGGTGAACCTGCAGTGGAAATTTGTCCAAATAGTAACTCACAATGATCTGTAAAAGCTCCCACTCCCTAAAAGTATTATATGCCAGTGGACGGCAGATGAGCTCTCACACCTGTGATGCAGAGTAAACACCTTTGTGCTGTACAGGGACAGAAACTCCCTGGACAGTTTTCATGGCTGTGTCTGTTTTTTTCCCCAGGGGAATTGTACTTCCTGTCTACTGGTGTGCCAAGTGCCACAGCTCCCCATGGAGTGGTGTACAAAGTGGTGGACACGTCCAGGTATGAGATGTTCGTGTTGCAAAGCCTGGTGATGGTGCAGTGAGTCCTGGCGTGGATGATGTGGATGTGATGAGTGATCTTGGCTGACTAATTAACTCTTCCCTCATGCTGGGCCCTTCTGGGGAGGTTGATCGAACATCTGGAGTGACTCATTGTGGGTCAGCTTTGCTCTTGCAGTCATGGGGACCTACACTGCCTGGTGCCAATTTTTATGGGGCCTGTTGGTGTTATGTGGGTTGGGAGATATTCTGAGCGCTAAAGGAGTATTTTATGGGTGGATTATCTTTCTTGGGCAAAGTTTCTCTAGATTCCTGCCCAAAAGGAGGCAGTTTTTCTCAAAGTGTTTATCCTCAGTTCCTCTCCACCCTCTTTTCATCTCCCACAAGAGTCCTGTACCCAGGCCACTGCAGCAAAAGCTGCACCAGCATGACCTGCAAGGCTTTCTAGGGCAAACAAGACATGAATATCAAAAAGTACATTCTTTTTAGTGTTTCAAAGAGGAATATGGATTGGACAAGAAAATAGGACCATCGTTACACCTCCTGGATCCCATGTGCCTGTGTCTGGGATTGGAAAGGCAGGGAATAGCTGTGTTTTATAGAAAGACTTACAGCTGTTTTTATCATCTTCCTGTTTTTTAAGTGTACTATTATTGGCTAAATACCAAGCTACTTTCAGCCAGAAATGGAGAGGGAGATTTTTGTAGATTTTTTTTTTTTAAATGGATTAAATTTACAGCTTTAGCTATCTGGGCATTTTGAATCAAACCCCTTGTCTAGATTTATGTTGAAACCAGTCCCCAAGTTAAAGAGCCCCCGGATCTGTCATGTGTTTCCTCCAACTCTCCTCTGTCAGGAGCATTTTCCATTATCTAATGCAACAGAAGAGTTCCTGTAAACTATGTATTAAGAAGCTGGTATTAGGCAACATTTGCAAAACTAAAGAAAGCAGAAGTCAAACACAAGTCGTAAGTTTAAGTTTAAAAACAAGTTCCGTTCATGTTCAGAGTACCAAAAAAATTCATTGGAAAATTCATAAAAGTAGGGATATCATTTTGTAGATAGTTGAGACAGAAGCTCTCTGCCTTCCACAGAAATGCAAATGCAAACAATCCTAATTGCACAGGAGTTATACCCTCCAAATGCAAACATCATGTGGTTTTGAACCAATCTGAAAACCTCTGAAGAAGTCTGAGGATTAACAAGACAGCCGTCATAGGAAAAAGTGGTGATGAACCAGATGTGACTCCCCAGAAGTGAGAGACACCTCTATGGCAAACAAATTTGTGTCAAAATAATGCACCGTGCTAAGAGAGAGCCTCTGGAGGAGGCTCTTGGAGTTCTTTTCTGAAACAAATGCATTTTTGGCACGACATTTGTTTGGGCTTTCTGTATGAATAATAGTGTGTTATTTTGCTTCCATGAAAACAGTCTGAAGCCTTGTGTACACATGACCTTTGTGTCAGATGTTCAACATATACTGTCTAGTTTTGTAATTTTTATTTTCAGTTTGATTAATCTCTCTCCATAGTGCTTGAACCTGCCAATGTTTTATTTCCTTAATGACTTCAATAGTGGCAACTGAAAACACAGCCAGAGGAGACTGCCTTCTGAATTTTTAGACTTTCATCAATGGCGATCTGAGATTGTTTAGTTATGTTTTCTACTGTAAGAGATTAGTTGCATCATTTAAACAGACAGTTATTTTTTTCCAATAAGCATTATGTTCTTAGAAAAGCAATGGGAAGCAAAGTGTTGTGATGCCAGAGGAAAGGAATTAATCATGCAGTGTATGTGTCCCTTTTTTTCAAGGAGAGCACCACCAGGAAAATGCCAAGTCGAGCCATCACCAGTGAAAGTCAAAAGCAAGCGCATCCCCTTTGTGCCAAAGGAGAGTGAGTGTAACTCTTGCTGTTTATTATTGGTTCATGTTAGCTGGCAGTACATACAAACTCCAGACTTGCACTATCTGTCCACCTGTGTGGAGACCACCCAGAACTTCACTCTTCAGGGTATCTTCAAAATTAAATCTTTCCAGCTGTTTTGGATCTGAAGGTTTGGTTCAGATAAGTCATAAAGTATTTCCCCTTTCCTGGCCATGTGAAATATGCTTTGTAGTTTCTGACCCTGTTCATTTTCCCTTTTTCATGCTACATTTGTACACATTTCAGTACCAGCAATTTGGTTCCCCTGTAACAGTTCCTGTCCAGAGACCCTGTGCTCAATGATGCTTTTCAGTGACAAGTGATTTTTTGCAGTAGCTTCAGGTAGTGGGGAGAATATGATGGGTAAAGTGTTAGGAAGCAGCTCATTGAGCAAGATGAGGACTGAGTCATTGTTAGTTGAAAGTGAGAAAATATGGGATGAGAAAATGTTCCCAAAAGAATCTGTGATCACACACTGAGGTGAACTTTTGGCTTACTCAAACCCTCCAGGACTTTTTAATTGCTTCATGCTGCATGAAGTATTGGACTGCTAAAGCTGTAGTAGTCAGTGGTGGAGGTGAATCTATAACAAGTCAAGTACTGTTAATGTGAGGTGCAAAACCTAAACACAATATTGGGATCTCAGAAGCAGACCAGGCAGTATCACTGTTCTTTTCCCCTGTGCATTTAATTTACACATGTAAGTACCTAGGCAGTGCTCTAACAAATTCCCTTCAAACTCAGAACAGTCCATGAACTTTGTCACAAAGTACATGGTACTAATGGTACTGCAGGAACTCTGAAGTCAAGATACTTTTATTTAATTTTTAATTACATCAATCACGTTACATTGCTTTTGAGTCACTAACAGTTCCTACAGCTTTGGCCTCAGGGAATTATAAGGGCACTCAGCACCTTGCAACGTTGAATCTTTAAGGTGGAACAAACTCTAAGGCTGATTATTGACTGCTTACTTACCTGAGCACTGAGCACTCAGCACATCTTCAGAGATGTTCACCTCTTCTAGCTGTGCAGGCAGTTTCCAAATATTAGTAACTTGGTTCATGTTCAACCATTTTTGTCTTTCTACTTATGCATTATTCTCTATTCAAGTCCAAAGTTCAGATTTTTAAATTATAAGTAAATCTTTTGGGCTTGTTTACAAGGTAGTTTTCATCATATATCAAAACTTAGAAATGGTGAGAGAGATTCTACCAAGTGTCTCAAGAACTACACTCACTTTTTGGTGAAAAATAAACATGGCTATTTTGATTCAGAAGTATGCAAACGAGGATGTGTGACTGTAAATATTTATTGTTTGGTTAGTATTTAGTCTGAATGTAACAGAATCACCAGACCATGTGCTTTGTATTAGCTATGAGTGCATTTTTTGGAAGTGTATTTAATAAATAGTTTAACAAAGAGTATTATATAATGACAACTCGATCCAGTGAGGTGGAAAGAACTTCCAGGTGACCATTAGCTTTCAAACAGTCCTACACAGTATTCTATGAGTTCTGGGGATTTTAGGTGCTTTGCCAGATCAGATTCCAGCAAATGAGCTGTGCGCAGATAAGACCTTCAAATCTGTTTCTTGCCTTAAGAACCTCAGCTTCCAAATAAAGGAAATATTTTCATGTCATGAATATAATTCCTTTTCAGAAAGCATTTTTTGGAAAAACATGGACCACTGCAAAGTTTTGTCTTTTGGGGGCAATAGATACTAAGCACAAATAAGACAGATATTTTTCCTACTCTCTGTACTACAAAGCAAATTATGGTTGAGAGTGGATAAATCTGGGATATAATTCAAAAAGTCATGATGTCTTTACAAATGTCTGTGACACAGTCCAAGCTCTGTTGAATGTTATTCTGTGAAATTCTGAATTGCTTCCTTCTGGCAAACTAAAACTTATTTTTAAGCTAAAAATAAAGCACATGTGAATAAGCAAGACCAGTAACGCCTGGAAACTGTGACAGCAAAGAATTTTCATCTCTTCAGAGTTCAAGGCTCTTTTTTTTTTTTTCTTTTTTTTTTTTTTCATAAGGAAGAACAAACCCAACCTCAAATCCTGTTTTATGTGTTGTCCTGGCAACTCCGTTCCTCTTGCACATTCCAGTTGCCAGAGAGAATTGATTTTGAATGTTCCTGATTTCAGATCCTCTGAAAAAAGCATCTGGCCCTGTGGGGAGGCCACTCTCTCCTCTGGTAATGATCCAATCCTTAGTAATTGAAGAGAAGAGCAGAAATAGTCCGTAAAACGCTCTCTGCAGTTCTTCGTCAGGATATGGTGAAGAGCTCCTCTCCTGACTTTGAAACTCCAGCACCTACCCTTTAAGGGCCAGGCTGATATTTGCCAATAAACCACTTGGAGCTTCCTTTTTGGGAGAGGCTCGCGAGTTGGCATTCAGCCCTGCAGTCCTCTCTGCTAACAGCAGCCGGCATTTTCCACCGAAGAAATACCGGGTCACTGAGTGTTGTTGCTTCTCAACAGGATCAAGTAGGCAAATTCCAATAAATTAGTTAAATAAGTCAAAAATCAGCACTGGTTCCATACAGTTCAAGCACTGCCCAGAGAGTGACATACTCATGGTTTTCTGGCTTTTCTCCCAACAGAGTTTATTATGAAAACACCAACACCAAACCCCCGGCTGAAGACCACGACCGAGGCCCCGTGGGGAGGCATCCCCGACCCCAAAACCCCGGCGGTGGACGGGGTGGGCCGAGGCAGGACTGCCACCCCAGCAGCGCCCAAGGCCGGGAAGGGGGCAGAGAAGAGGGGGCAGAGCAGGAAGAAGAAGCGCCCCGTGAATGGCGCCGTGCGGCTGATGCGGCAGGGCCGGCGGGGCCGCGGCCGGGGCAGGGTGGAGGTGTTCATCGACGGCGAGTGGGGCACGGTGTGCGACGATGGCTGGAGCCTGCCCGCCGCCGCCGTGGTGTGCCGCCAGCTCGGCTTCCCCTACGTGCTTCGGGCCGCCAAGAAGGCGGAATTTGGGGAAGGGAGCTCCCTCCGCATTCTTCTGGATGATGTGCAGTGCTCCGGGCAGGAGAGGACGCTGCTGGAGTGCTCCCATGCCGAGGTGGGCACGCACAACTGCTCGCACGAGGAGGATGCTGGTGTGGAGTGCAGCCGGGAGGAGGTGACAGACTGGTGACAGAAGAGCTGGGGAAGGCAGCTGAGGGACTTGGAGCACATCCCTTTCTTGTCCAACCCTCTAAACCAGCTGCAGTACTGAGGAGGGTGTGCTCTGCCTTGAGGATGCTGCATCTGTTTAAAGTAATCTTATGTTTTCTTCATGTTGTCCTCATGCATCTGCCTCAGAGGGGAAAAAAGGGTAAAATGAAGCACTGAAATGAGTATGTTGTGGGCAGGGACTGCATTTCTATGTGGGTTTTTTGTAGGAAGAAACCCCCAAACATCAGCCTTTATAGATCAGAAAAGAGATGCATCCTGTTGCCCTTTCCCATTTCAAAATACAGCATTCCTCAGCTGTGCTTCACAGAGTTTTGCCAAAAAAAAGACATCCCAAATGATCATGTTTCACTCTTATGGAAGCATTTGCATTGTTTGCCTTGCTTTGCCACCTGCAGCTCTGAGCTTAGGTTCCTAAGGATGTGCCTTTCTAAATCTGTGCCTTTCTTTGAAAATTACAAAAGTATAAACTTTTTAAACTTTCCACTCACTAGTTTAAAGGTTTGTTTTTTTTTCTGTAATGCTTTTTAGTGGTATAAACCTATTGGTCATCAAGGATAAGCAAAATCAGATAATTTAGAAGAAATCATAGTGTACTGCATGGAAAATATTTCTGCAGTTTACATAAGCCGAAGGGCAAAGACAATCTGACCCCTTTTACGTGAACAGGATTGAAAATCTGTCCCTTTTTACATGAACAGGATCATTTTCCAATTTAACTCTGAAGATACTTTGTACATGTTTCTCCACTTTCTCAAATTTTATGAAGGCACATGTTTTTTCATTCAGTTTTTCACATATGTGAATGACTAGACAAGAGGCAATGCACTGGGGCAATAACCCTGTAATATTTACCCCTTTTTAGAGCATAATAAAAAAAAAGCAAACAAAAGCAACTCTATTTTGTATGAAATGTGTTTTTCACCTGAGTGGTGATTAGAGACATATGTTCTCTTATGAAAGCATTTTGCCTGGTTATTTGTTTTCCCTGGTGTAATCAGGATAGGTTTTTTCTTGCTGTTCACACAAGAATATGAGAAAGACAACCCCCTCCAAAAAACAACCCTCAAATGTAAAATGACCAGTGTGTCCAGAAAAGTTAACAAGCAAAAACCTTGTATCTAAATATCTTACAATGGATATTTATTTTAATTCCCCAGTTTCAAGTTGACAGTATCTTCTTAAGCCTAAAACATGTATAGGGTAAATTAATTGTTTTAAATATTTTTCCTACACTTTCTGATATATTCTCGTTAAATTCTTTTTGATATTAAAGAACATCTTCAATATACAAAACCAGATGATCCAACAAAAAGTATTTCCCCCTACTTCTTATGAAGTATAAAGGGGGAACAGATGTATAAAGTACCTTTTGAGAAGTACTACTCTCATTTCATTTGAAAACCTACGAATGCCATCAGGCACCAGACTGTTATTAGGCCTTTCCCATTGCAGTGAAGTTGCAAACTCTTTTGTTTCAAGTGCAGAGATTCACTTCAGGCACATCAAAACATTCAGGGAACAGGAGAGTCCTTTGTAAATTCTTTTGTTAAAAGAGTTGGAACCTATTGAACTGGTGGGACTAAAGGGCTGGAAGGAAATGGAAGGTGGAGATACAATCTTTCTTTTTCCAAATTCTTCCACTTCTTTTGGCTACCTAGCCAAATTTCAGCTAGCTCTGTCTGGGAGATTTTAAGGGTAATCTTGGTCATAGTTATACTTCAAAACTTCTGGGTAGAAAAAAAGACCTGCACAATAAAAGTTACCCTAAAGGAATTGAGGTGATTCCAGGATGCCTGCCACAGACGAATTAGGCAGGAATTTCAGCATCATTTTCTGAGTACTAAGTACTCTTTTTCTAATTTAACTGTTAGTTACCTGCTTTAGTCCATTCGAACCTCCTGTGAACAAGCCACGTACAACTTGGATATTGCTGGTGGCAATTGCCACCACCCCTGGCTGGCAGGCAGGATGACACACAGGCTCTGGTGGCAGCCAGGGTGACACACAGGCTCTGGGGGCAA
>VZRF01011626.1:0-22845 GCA_013396875.1 Vireo altiloquus | reverse complement strand
CCCCGGCCGCCCTCTGCTCGGTGCGGGGGGAGCCGCTGGCAGCGGCGGGGATGGAGGCGCTGTGGGCGGCGGGGGGGCTCCTGGTGGCCCTCTGCCTCCTGGCCTTCGTCCTGTACTGCTGCTACGTGCAGTACATCCACGCCAAGTACGACTACATCCCCGGCCCCCCGCGGGAGAGGTAAGGGGCTGGCCGGGCAGGCGAGGCGGGGCGGGCCGGCTCGGTGTTTCCGCAGAGCGCTGCCTGTCAGGCTGGAGCCGAGGCAGCGTCAGAGCAGGGAATAACCCTGCAGCCGGTGTCCGTGGGCCGGGCCGGGCCGGGCGGGCGCAGGCTGAGCGCAGCGCTCCTGTGTCCTGTTCCCGCTTCCCGGGAAGGGCTGGCACCGCCCGGCATCGCTGAGGATCCTGCCAGGCTGCTCGGCAGCACGGCCTGCCCGGCGGGGCTGCATGTCCTGACCTACATCTCCCGGGTGGCCACAGCGGCGTGCAGGGGTGATTTAGAGTCGCCCACCGGAGCTGTGCGTTTGCTCGTGACCCTGAAGAGAGACTTGACAGCAGCACCAGCCGTCCCACACTGCTCCAGGAGGCACATTGACGCTAACTCCTCCAGGCACCTTCCGTGCTCTCCTTCATAAGCCAGGTGTTTGGTTTCTGCCAAAAATAAATAAAAATGTCACGAGTGATGAAGGGCAGTGAGAAAGCCGCCAGCAAGGCAGTGGCAGCACTGTCACAAGGAGTCGTGGTTCTTGCAGGAGTGTACGGGCTTCTCATTTAACCTCACCTGTGGGTTCACATGCCCTCCATAACATGCCACAGCAAGAGACAGCAGCACTCATACCCAGCTTTACAGGGACACCAGCTCCAGGCTTCAGCCTACTCGTGTAATCAGGGTCAGATACCAAGGCTAGAGAGGATGATCCTGTCATACCCAACCCTTCTTGTCCTTAGGTTCATTTTGAGGTGTGAAGTAACATCGTAGAGTGATGGCACACAAGAGAAGCCACGAGTGGACCTTGTTTCCTGTGCTCAGATAGAGCAGTTTCCAGAGCTAACAATGGACTTGTGTTGTATTTGGGGCTTTCACATCTTTTTGAAATCCAATTACAGTGGAGAAGTCAAAGAAGTGGAGGATTAAAAGTGTAGATGTTGAGTAACTTTGTTGAGTTCTTGTTATTTTAAGCACCTCCGAGTTCCAACAGTAATAAAATAAGAGCCTGTTTTTCCCCTATAGTTTGTTTGTACTGAAAAGGATGATAGCATGGCTTTCTGTCTCTCGAATGGAAAACAGATCTGAATTCAACTTGCTTCATTTGGCAAGGTGCTTGGCCAAATCTTCCCTCAGATTTTTGCAAAGGCAATGGGAATTCGCCACTCACAGCTGAAGGAAGGAATTGATCTCTAAGGTTTTAATGCAGCTACTGTATTTGAAGAGTTAACATTTTTTATTAATTTCTTTAGTTTCCATATCAACCAGTGACTATCCTCCTCGGTATTTGAAATGACATGGCTTTGGACAGAAGGAGATGGTTCCTAATTTGCCTTAACAGAAATCCGTTGACAGAAATGAAGTGACGCTTACCAGGGATAAGCATGCACTAAAGAGCATTTAATGCAAGTGTCTGTTTCATCTACAGCAACCTAACAGCTGCAGTTGAGGTTCAGTCAACCAGGCAAAGAGCAAAGCAATTCATGGGGGGCTCCCAATCCACCCAGACCCAAACATCTCCTATAATACAGCATAAAAAAAGACCTCATCCTTCATATCTGTACTGGTTTTCCTGGCTTCATGCAAGCACCAGCCTGCCTTTGGTCCCCAGTTTACCAACTTGGTGAGGGCTTTGGCACAGCTCAGAGTTATTTTCATCTTCCCTTACGAGGAAAACATGAGCAACACTCACTGAGCAACAAGGATTGCAATCCATACAAAACCCTATTTTGGCATCCCCATGACACTCTTAACTTTCATATTATGCAGCTTTTTATTTGGACACCTGCCAATCATATGGAGAATGCTGAAGAAACGGGAGTTTACACCAGATCTCCTCCTACAGTGGTAAGTTGAGGCACATCAATGACATTGAATGGGGTAGCCCTGTAGCACAAATGGAGAAATCAAGGCACAGAGACCCTGAATTACATAATTAGCATCATTTGGAAGGTTCGTAGAGGAGCTAGAGAGAGAACATTGATCTTTCAGCTCAGATTAAATATTAGAAAAACTTTTTCACTGAAAGAATGGTAAGCCATTGGAATAAACTGCCCAGGATGGTGCTGGAGTAACTTTGTGGAAAGGTAAAAGAGGTCTGGATGTGGCACTTGGTTTATGGGGTGATTATGGTGGTGGATGGGCTGACAGTTGGACTGGATGATCTTGAAGGTCTCTTCCAACCTTGATGAATCAGTCCTTCTGTGATTCTCTTAATGGCTTTGTTCACTGACTGCAGTAGTTCCCACTGCAATGTGCCCTGGTCCTTTGAGGTTATTAGGCCTGAACTGTTACATGTGGGTAGTTTTTACCATGTATTCTCTTTCTTTTAATTTTCTCTTCTTACAGGGCAGAGAAATATGGACCTGTTGTACGAATTAATGCCTTTCACAGAATCTCATTATTGGTTGTGAGTCCTGAAGGAGTGAAGGTACTGAAAAATAAAGCCAAATCAATAGTGGTGATCAGCCCATTCCTCCATAAAGGGAGAGCTGGTGCCTGATGATCAGAGCAGCACAGAGCAGCCAATCTGTGCTTGGCTCTGGCTGGGTTAGGAGAATGAGTTACTCTGTTCTCTGTGCTATCCTGATTTATCTTTTCCTTGATCGGTTAATTTATTTTATTTGAACAGCACATATAGCAAACATTTAGCATTTGTGAAAAGCAAGCTCTCTGCAAGAGCTTAATATCTCAAATGAATGAGGCACAAGAGACCAAATTTCTTTCTCTAAATCTTTGCAATTACAACAGAGTGAGATTTCAGGTCATTGGGCAAAAAAGTGCTAGAGGCATGCAAAGCAAGCTAGCAGCACAGAAACTGGGGAATCAGGGCACACCAAATAATTAATCTACTCTTCAGACTATTGCTGCAGAGGGAAGAGAGTAAATATGTGTTGAAATTTTGTGTTTTGTCTGGGAAAAGGATTGCAATCAGTATTCACTGACCTGAGGTTTGATTTTAGGAGTTCTTGATGTCACCACAGCACCCAAAGGATCCAATGGTGTATGGTAGTCTCTTCAGCCTATATGGTGAGAGGTAGGCAAAATCCATCTGTAGCCACTGTGATCTGAAAATAAGTGCAAGATTAATAATGTCACAGGCATAACATTTTGACTCAGACTATTTACCTTAGTGTGGGGATCAATTTCTAATTCCAGACATATTTAAGCAGCATGTAGCTATTAAACTATAAGTCAAGTCAAATGTCTTCCCAGTCAGGGAGGAGGATATGTTGGATTTTGTTTTACTTTGATCATGTATCTTTTTCCCCCTGGGGATATTCAGTTAGTCTCAGAGCAGTCTGCTCAAAACCACCACCAAACTTCTCAGATTTTAGAGCACTGATTTTAGAGCACTGCATAAGGCATGGCAGTTTGCAGCTTCTAAATTCAGTTCAAAAAAAAGGAATTTTTCTTTGTTAGTCTGAAGCTCGTAAAAATATAATAATCCAATTATTATATTAATTATTTGCATAACAGCTATAATGAATCTTATTGGACTCAGCAGTCCACACCTACCTGGAAAAAATATCGGTGGTTCAGTTGTCCACAGCGATGCAATGGTTACGTACTCAACAGTGCTTCCCTACACATGGGAAAAATAAAAGAAAATAGATGTGAAAGATTTACATTTGTGACTACACAGGGTTCAGCTGGCTCCCTTGCATAAAACTGTTCCTTTCCTTGTTTACCTATGTGCTAGGTTTATAGGGAATGGCTTGGTAACTGTTTGCAACCACGAGCATTGGCGCAAGCAGCGGAAGATAATGGATCCAGCTTTCAGCCGAAGGTAAGGCATATATTTCTGAGATGATCTAGCTGTTATTTCTACTGCATTGTCATGCTTCCTGCTGCCATTATTTGTTATTTAGATGAAAAAAAAAAAACATTTAGTGCCAAAATCACATTTAATTTAGAATCCAGCACACTATTCCCATGCTGAGTATAATTTGACTAGACTTCCCATGGAGCAGTGACATCCCCGTGAACTTAGCAATGGCAGAAATGTCCCAAGGTTGTGTATCCTGGAGCATGGTTATAGCTGCCTTATTCTGTTGGAAAAGATAAGGCAGAGGGTTGGTCTGGTTTCCTTGTGTGCCTTGATGCGTTGTGTGTAGGGTCCAAAGATAAAGTCCATGTGCTTTGATGGGCACAGGCCACAGCCCTTTTCCATGACAGATGTTAATTGCATGGCAGGGCACAGCAGGGCTGCTGTAAGAAGAATGTAGCTCATTTTATCTGTTTGCTTTTTAATGTACTAAGGCAAATTAATTATAAATTAAAAAAACTTTACAATTTTCCATGGAAAATAACAAAGGTTATTTTGCCTGAGCAAAGATGTCCTCTCCAGAGCCCTCATTACTCATGTTTGTTTTTTGTTCAGCTACCTGATTGGTCTGATGGAAACTTTTAATGAAAAAGCAGAGGAGCTGATGGAGAAGCTAGAGGAAAAAGCAAATGGAAAAACAGAGTTTAGCATGCTGTCAATGATGGGCCGGGTGACTATGGATATCATTGGAAAGGTACCAGCTGTCCCTTTCTTGTTTCCTCTGTAACTGGCAGGAAAGAACAGAAGTAATGCCTACCAGCGGCAGGATGGGATCAGGAGGTGGAGGCAGGGAGAAGAACCTTTACCCAGCAGTGCCAGAAGACCTACAGGATTAATTGTGCCACTTCCATTTGGGTTGAGCCTTGGGAAAGGGCAGTTAGGGAAGGGTCTGCATGGTCTAGGTGTGGCCTGCAGGATGGGGACCCTTTGCAAAAGTCCTTTCAGCCTCATACCTCCCATGCCTCCATGCCCAAAGGGACACACCAGGACTCTCTCACGGGTGTAGGTTGTGTTATTGCAATTACATGTTAGCATGAAGTTTACCTTATGCTGCCTCTTCCCTTTTTATGCAAATCAGTGTGGGATGAATGGAGAGCAGTAGCAAATTACTAATCCAGCCAAATAAGGAGAACACATAATGTAGTTATTGCCGTCCCCTCACAGCCTTCTGCAAGGTGGGATTTAGCCTGAGATCTTTTTAGGGGAAATGGTGGTGGTGTGAGGCTATCCTGCTCTTTCACTCCTGCCCCAGCAAGTTGCCTTTCTCTCTCCTACCCCTCAGGTAGCCTTTGGCTTGGAATTAAATGCACTGAGCGATGACCAGACACCTTTACCAAATGCTGTGACTAAGATCATGGAGGGACTGAGCAAGGCACGCATCCCCCTCATACGGGTCTGTACTCTCCTCATTTCAGTCCTCCCTCCTCACATCCAGTTGCTCCTGCTTGAGTTTGTGGGCTGGAACTGTGCAAGGTCCATATATGTTGGGGAAATGGTCATCTGTAGATCTTTCCCTCCAATATGCATCAAGATAAAATTCATTAGTGCTTTAAAACACTTGCAAAATTAACACTCATATTTAATGCTTCTTTTTTGTCTTTTCTTCCCCTCTGCTTGTGTCTCCTTCTGATATGGTTTTACACTCTCATGCCCATAAAAAACTGATATTTTTGCCATTTGTCCAAGAAGGATGGCAGCCTTCACTCAGGGTGGAAGAAATTTGAGCATTCTTGCCATAAAAAAATTACATTTTCAACCCAAATTCATCTACTGGGAAATTACGGATGTTTATGAAATGTTTAGAAAAATTTAGGAATGTTTAGGAAATTATGAAATGTTTAGAAAATAATTATTACAGTGTCTCATGAAAGCTGTAGTTCAGATGTTTAGACCTCCTGTTTTTCTTTTTGAGACCAGGGGTGAGATTCTGCATTGCATGCTGCAGTTTCTTTCCATGGAGTGGTGAGGAATTTTGCTTACAGTGCCCAAAACATCAGCTCTGACAAGACACGACATCAGCACGCACAGATTGAAATATTTCTTATTTCAGCCCAAACCCTTAATCCTGTGGGCATTCAGTTCATTCCGTGGAGAGCAAATGTTTTTGTGACAAGTGTCATTTAGCAGAAAACAAGGTGCTCACTAATAAAATAACACTGACGTTATTTTTTACCAGCAAAAGGAATAAAATGACTCAAGGAATTCTGTATTCAGTTCATGCCAGGGCAACGGAAGCTGGTAAAGGAGGCCAAGGAAGGTGTGAGGCTGTTGAGACGTGTGGGGAAGGAGTGCATTGACCAGAGAAGAGAAGCCATCCAGAATGGGAAAGAAGCCACACTGGATATTCTTACACAGATACTGAAAGGAGATGGTAAGGGACACCTTGCTGTTTGAGTGAATTTCTCCGTGGCATGTTTTGCCATGAAATTCAGGGAGAATCGTTTTGTGGATCTGAACTTGGATCCTCCTTTAAAGGTGTTTTCACACTGAAGATAGTGAGAGATGCTTTGAAAATTCCATTTCTTTGTCTTGGATCAAGTACTGGTCACAAGTCACCCCTGAAATGCACACTCAGCATCCTCTCTCGATGCCACCTCAGCCAATATGTGCCAAACGGGGCAGAGCATTCTGGCTGGTCCAGCTGGGGCACAGGAGCATTTTCTAATCCCATTTGCTTTTCTATCTTGACAGCTCTGGAGGAAACTAGAGATGATGAAAACATTCTGGATAACTTTATCACTTTCTTCGTTGCAGGTTGGTAGCTGTTTTAATGCTTGGCTATGTCATGTGGGAAGCTGTACTCGTTCTTGAGCTGTCTACAGGGTCATGATTAACATCCTTGTTAATCATAATTAACATCATGATTAACATCATCACTCCATGTGATGCTGCAACCAGGAGTCTTGGTTGAAAGACAGCAGTATTACACTGGCATAGGACCAGCTGGGTGAGGTCTGAAAAGAACTCGAATTTTCTCGTAGGCAAATGATATATTGTCCTCTTTCAGTAATATCAACACAGCAAATCTTGCCAGGCTGGTGTTTTCCCACCACTGGCTTCCCACTCTGTTTTCCTGCTTCTGTCTTTCCACTGCCCACTGGAGTGCAAAGCTATTCTGCATGGAGTTCTAGCCCTTCCACCCAGATCCCAATAAACCCCACCACAGAGATCTATTACATATTCTATGTGTCTTTGCATTACCTCACCCACATTATTAAATGCCATTCTTGCCTAAAGAATGTTAGTCCACACATGGTAGGAGAAGGCACTGTCAAGCCAATCAGAAAATGTGTGGGCCAAGGAATTATGTGAGATAAACAACATTTTGCAGATCAATAGGATTTAGGTTCATAAGAAAGAGATGTCAAAATGTTGTTCTTTGGTAAGAAAGATGTTATTGAAGCAAGTACATCTTTGCAGAAGTCTTTTTTCTGTAATGCCTTAAAATAGTACATATGCCTATCCATGAAATAAAGGGAAAAGTATCCAAATCATGGAGTCAGGAATAGGTAAGGTTGGAAGGGTCTTGTGGTCCAACCTCCCTGCTCAAGCAGGGTTATCCTGACACATAAAGCAGACCTTTCAAAGAAAGATGGTAAGAAGCTCTGTTTTCCCTCAAAACCAGTAAATCCTTCTGTTTTGGCAGAACTGTGTGTCCCATAATATGACAAAGCAAATACTGGACCTCACTGGCCCTCTTGTTAGGGAGCTCATAACTAATGGGTGATGCATGCAACCACTGCAGCTTTGACTTGGGCAAGGTGGGTCATATCTTTGCCAGCTATGTCCTTTTCTTGTCATTCTTGAGAGCTCCTTACGTAGACTTTACATCCCTTTTATTACTTCTTTTAATTTCTAGAATACTTGAAATAAAACATTTGAGGTTTGATGTTTAAAGTTTCCTATTCACAATCACCCTAGTAGACCATCTTTGTGTCATGTTATTATTTCATACTAACCTTTAAACTGAATTTTGTTATCATCAGGTCATGAAACCAGTGCCAATCAGATGACATTTACAGTGATGGCACTCGGTCAGCATCCTGAAATACTGGAAAGGTATGTATGCTCCAATTTGCAGACCCAGCTTGATGTTAATTTCAAGGTGAACTTAATTGTAAGGATTATTAAAAAGATAGGATCAGTTCCCAATAAATTCTAGCCTCCCTTCCAAAATAAACAGCTTCATAGTACCAATACATCCAAAATGTATAAAAAGAAAAACCTTAAGATGGATTTTTTCAGTTTCACCTAGATGATTTTTTTCAAAGCCTTTATACATAACAGGTCCCAAATCCCACCTGCTTCATCTCCTCTGTATGCACATTGCCTATATGAGGTACAAGTTCAGGAAGACTGGTTGGGAATTGGTAGACATTTTGCCTGAGGACGGGTGTTTAAGTCCAACTCAGTGTCTGGAAAGTAAAATAATGTAATTTGTCAACTTGCCTAGCAAGAAACAGGCATCTGCAGCTAACAAGTTTTAATTGAACTGCAGGGCTCAGGCTGAAGTGGATGAGGTTCTTGGTGCCAAGAGAGATGTTGACTATGAGGATCTTGGCAAACTCACCTACTTATCGCAGGTACTGTGGGAGTGAGGTAAGATACCAGGCAGAGCTGTTTGGTAGCACCTCTGACATGTCATGGAGGAGGCCTACACTTCTAAAATTTTAAAAATAATGCTAATATTTTATCCTGACAGTGTTTGTTCCCAGAGAGTTAGCAAGTAGGTAGCCCGAGACATTTGCAGCAGCCCAGCCTTATTGGGAAAGATGCTCCTCAAATTTACAGATTCCTTCACTGCTTTTCTTAATTATTACCAATCTGGGAGGTAGAGTAGAGTTGCATAATCCCTACCTGTTTAAGGTGAAACAATAGCCATAATTTTAAGAAGGGTGTGCAGTTTTGAGCCCAACTTGTGTGTGAATCCTGCACACTTTCCTAATTCAGGGTCTATTTTTCTTTGATTATTATTAAAGCATTTCCAGCTATGATCTCATCATATGCCATAAAGTGGGATTTGAGGATAGACACAAATTATGGCTGGGTATTCTAATGTCAATTAGGCATTACTCAGTCTTGAAACTCTCTTCGATCACTTGGGGGTGGGGGTGGCGGGGGAAAGAGTTTGGTCCCAAAAGAAGTCTTATCTGTATAAATTCTGGTTGATAATGAACTGCAAAGCCAGGGTTGGCTATTAGCCAGGGTTTCTGTTGCATTTCCTTTTTCACAAGATGGGAGACACCAGTAGTTCTCAGGAGAGGCTGAATCACAGTCCTGTTCTGCATAACTTGCCGTGTGACTTTAGTAGTCTGCCATGATCTTGTTCTTTTAAACTGCCCTGCTAAGGTGAGCAACAGTATTTTACCATTTGGCATGACCCATCCCACAGGTTACTAGGCTCAGCTGCAGATATAGCCCTAGGAAGACGCGAGTGCCAAACATAAAGGAAGGAGCAAGTTTGGGGCAGTTCCACGCTCACCTTGGCATGCCTTTTGCATTGTCACTGTCACTGGAGCTGTGAGCTTTGTGGTTTTCTGAACCCTAACCCTAGACATAACCAGAAACCCGACCCTACGAGGAAGCCTGAGCCTAGGCTCAGCCAGTAATTTAGCATTGGGCAGATGCAAGTGCCAAGTGTAAAGGAAGAAGAAACTTTGGGGCAGTGCTGTGCTACATTTGGCATGCCCTTTCCATTGTCAGTGCCACAGGAGCTGTGGGCCTTGTGTTTTTCTCAACCATAACCCTAGGTGTAACCCTAACCCTAGGAGCAAAACTAAGCCTAGGCTGAACCTGAAATATGGCATTGGGAAGACACGAGTGACATGCAGAAAGGAGGAGCAAGGAAGGGGCAGTGTCGTGCTCCCCTTCCCATACCGTTTCCATAGTCAGTGTCCCTGGAGCTGTGAGCTTTGTGGTTTCCTGAACCATTACCCTAGGCGTAACCCTAACCCTAACCCTAGGCTGGTCTGGCAATATGGCATAGGACTGATGCATGTGCGAAGTACAATGGAAGGCACTAGACTGTGGCATTCTTTTGTTTGCCTTGACATACCCTTTCCATTGTCAGTGTCCCTGGAACTGTGGGCTTTTGGTTTTCTGAACCATAACCCTAGGCGTAATCCAAACCCTAACACTAGGCGAGAGCCTAACCGTAGGCTCATCTGCCAATATGGCATAGGGCTGGTCATATTGCCAAGTATAATGGAAGGAGCAAGTCTGAGGCAATGCCATGCTCCATTAGGCATGCCTTCCTCATTATCAGTGTCCTTGGAGCTGTGGGCTTTGTGGTTTTCTGAACCCTAACCATAGGTGAAACACTAAGCCTAGGAAGAGCCAGCGGTACGAAATACGGGCGGCTGCCTGTGCCAAGTGTAATGGAAGGTGCAAGTTTGGGACACTGTTTTGTTTACCTTTTGACATACCGTTTCCATTGTCAGTGTCCCTGGAGCTGTGGGCTTTGTGGTTTTCTGAAACCTAACCCAAAGTGTAACCCTATGCTTACACCGGGGCGAAGCAATAAAGTCACCAAATGGGTGAGGAAAATGGCAACTCTAAACAGTGTGGAGGCAGCAATATTGTAGTGTGGCGCAGGCATTCGCATGGCCTTTGCAACTGCAGTGTCCCTGGAGCTGTTGGCTTTGTGGTTTTCTGAACCCTAACCCTAAGCATAACCCTAACCCTAACCATAGACGGACCACTAAAGAAACCAATAGGGTGAGACATCCGCCAAATATCAAAAGTGTAGAGGGAGCAATATTTGGGGCAGTGCTGCGCTAGTTTTGCTATGACCTTTACAGCTCCAGTGACCCTGGAGCTGTGGGCTTCGTGGTTGGTTTACTGAACCCTAACCCTAGGGGTTAGATTTAGCCTAGGCGCAGCAGTGAAGCCACATGGAGGTAGGGCTAGTGTGAAGTAAAAAAGTGTGAAGTGAGCAAAGTTTGGGGTGTGCTACACTGGACGAGACATGACTTTTGCAGCTGCAGTGTCATTGGAGCTGGGGGCTTTGTAGTTTTCTGAACCCTAACCGTAAGCATAACCCTAACCCTAGACCTAGGTAGAGCACAAAATACACCTGGGGGTCACACATGCGCTAAATATCAGAAGTGTACTGGGGGTACAAATAATTGGGGCAGTGCTCCGCTAGGTTTAGAATGACCTCTTGCAGCTGCAGCGTTCCTGGAGCTGTGGTCTTTGTGTTTTTCTGAATCCTAACCCTAAGCGTAACCTTAACCCTAACCCTAGGCATTACGCTTAACCTAGGAAAAGCAGTAAAGCCATATGGAGATAGAGATGGTGCTAAGTAAAAAAGTGTGAAGGAAGGAAAGTTAGAGGTGTGCTACGCTGGCCTTGGAATGGCCTTTGCAGCTGCAGTGTCCGTGGAGCTGTCAGCTTTGTGGTTTTCTGAACCCTAACCCTAAGAATAACCGTAAACCTAGGATGAAGAGAAAAGACACCCAGGGGTGAGACATGGGCCGAATGTAAAAAGTGAAGATAGAGTATTATTTGGGGCAGTTCTGCGCTCATTTTCACGTGGCATTTGCAGCTACAGTGTCCCTGGAGCGGTGTGCGTTGTGGTTTTCTGAAACCTAACCCTAGGCGTAACCCTAACGCAAGAATGAGGAAAAAAAGCAACGGAGGATCAGAAATGCACTTAATATGAAAAGTGTTCAGAGAGCACTATTTGTGGTAGTACTGCGCTTGTGTTGGCATTAGCTTTGTACCTGCAGTGTCCCTGGCGCTATGGGCGTCGTGGTTTTCTGAACCCTAACCCTAGGCGTAACCCTAACCCCAGCACTAGGCGGAGCACTAATGCAAACCAGTGGGTGAGGCATGCGCCAAATATAAAAAGGGTGGAGGGAGTATTATTAGGGGCAGTTCTTCACTCGTTTTGGTGTGGCATTTGCAGCTGCAGTGTCCTTGGTGCTGTGGGCTTTGTGGTTTTCGGAACCCTAACCCTAAACGTAACCCTAACCCTGGGATGAGGAGAAAAGGCACCTGGGGGTGAGACATGTGCCAAATATAAAAAGAGCAGAGGGAGTATTATTAGGGGCAGTTCTTCACTCGTTTTGGTGTGGCATTTGCAGCTGCGGTGTCCTTTGTGCTGTGGGCTTTGTGGTTTTCTGAACCCTAACCCTAGGCGTAACCCTAACCCCAGCACTAGGCGGAGCACTAATGCAAACCAGTGGGTGAGGTACGCGCCAAATGTAAAAAGTTCAGATGCAAAGGCCAGGGCAAAACTAGCGCATCACTGCCACAAATATTGCTCCATCTGAACTTTTTATACTTGGCACGTGCCTCACCCACTGGTTTACATTAGTGCTCCTCCTAGGGTAGGGTTATGTTTACGATTAGGGTTAGGGTTCAGAATACCAGAAGGCCCACAGCACCAATGACGCTGCAGCTGCAAAGGCCATGCCAAAACTAGTGCAGTACTGCCANAGCGCATCACTGCCACAAATATTGCTCCATCTGAACTTTTTATACTTGGTGCGTGCCTCACCCACTGGTTTGCGTTAGTTCTCCACCTAGGGCAAGGGTTAGGGTTACACTTAGGGTTAGGGTTCAGAATACCAGAAGGCCCACAGCACCAATGACGCTGCAGCTGCAAAGGCCATGCCAAAACTAGTGCAGTACTGCCACAAATATTGCTCCATCTGAACTTTTTATACTTGGTGCGTGCCTCACCCACTGGTTTGCGTTAGTTCTCCACCTAGGGCAAGGGATAGGGTTACACTTAGGGTTAGGGTTCAGAAAACCACAAAGCCCACAGCACCAAGGACACTGCAGCTGCAAAGGTCATGCCAAAACTAGCGCATTACTTCTACAAATATTGCTTACGCTGCACTTTGTCTATGTGCTCCATGTCTGACACTCCAGTGTATTTAGTGCACATCCTAGGGTTAGGGTTATGCTTAGGGTAAGGGTTCAGAAAACCACAAAGCCCACAGCACCAAGGACACTGCAGCTGCAAAGGCCACGTCAAAATACACATCACTGCCAAAAATATTGCTCCATCTAAACTTTTTACATTTGGCTCGTGCCTCACCCACTGGTTTGCATTAGTGTTCCGCCTAGGGTTAGGGTTACGCTTCGGGTTAGGGTTCTGAAAACCACAAAGCCCACAGCACTCAGGACACTGCAGCTGCAAAGGCCAGGCCAAAAGTAGCGCATTACTTCTATAAATATTGCTTATGCTGCACTTTGTACATATGCTGCAAGTATGACACTCCGGTGTATTTCGTGCTCACCCTGGGGCTGGGGATATACTTAGGGTTAGGGTTAGCATTAGTGTTACGTACCTTAACCCTAGGATGAGCACTAAATTCACTGGAGGTTCAGACATGCGGCACATATAAAAAGTGCAGCATAAGCAATATTTGTAGAAGTAATGCGCTAGTTTTGGCATGACCTTTGCAGCTGCAGTGTCCCTGGAGCTGTGGACTCTGTTGTTTTCTGAACCCTAAGCATAAGAATAACCCTAACCCTAAATGGAGCACAAAAGGAAGGCGGGGGTGAGACATGCACCAAATATAAAAAGCGCAGAGGGAGCAATATTTGTGGTAGTGATGCACTTGTTTTGCATGGCCTTTGCAGCTGCAATGTCCTTCGAGCTATGGGCTTTGTGGTTTTCTGAACCCTAACCCTAACCCTAGTTAGATTTCACAGGTCTATTTCTCATAAGGAAAAGGCAACTCTATGTGATTACAGAAATCACAAGGCTTCCTTAGGCCTCTCCAAATGCCATCACAATTTACCGCTCCAATTCAAATGAGGCATAGAAGCCTTTCACTTTTAAGGCAGATCTTATTAGAGCTTCTCGAAGGAGATCATTTATTTAAAAGCACATGCTTGGATCTGTACAACCAAAATCAGTCACCCTTGTTCAGAGCCAGTCCATCACTGGAGTATCAGAGACTATGGGACTCCTCTCTTGTTGTTCAGGCAATTCTGAATCCTTTTGTCCAGGTTTCTTTTTCATTAGTCCACTCATGTATGCACACTGTTAATTGCATTTTCAGTGCGATGCTCATGTGCACTGTTAATTAGGTTTCACTTTGATGAAATAAGCCATTCTTACAGCTCACTGACACTGAAAGAAATGGTCTTGTTCCATTTTTTTCTCAACATCCCCTATTAATTTTCTTTTACCAGATTGTTTTTTGTCATTTTGGTGCTCTCGCCTGGCTCAGCTCCTCAATCAGCAGAAGCAGGACAAAGGCAGGAGCTGAGAGTGGGAAGGAGG
The DNA here is from genome assembly GCA_013396875.1 of Vireo altiloquus. Lineage (NCBI taxonomy): Eukaryota > Metazoa > Chordata > Aves > Passeriformes > Vireonidae > Vireo > Vireo altiloquus. The sequence goes on along the minus strand of VZRF01011626.1, from coordinate 8,568 downwards.
TTGGAGCAATCACCCATCCTCATGGCAGCCAGTGCCCAGAACAGCTCATCGGGGGCAGGAGACTTCACTCTTAGATATTCCCTTTGAGTTTGCTTCCTAATACTTTTTTGCTTAGTTGTTGATGTGACTTGAGGTGTTAGACCTGTTGCAGGACCTCTTCTGGGTTTTGTGTCTTTTTCTCTGTATTTTACCAGCTGTAAGAAAGAAACAGTCCTGAAGAAGCTGACTTAGCCATATATTTTGCCCACAGGAGTCCAAGGCAGATACACCAACATCTGTTTCAAAAGTCAAAATCTCCCATTTAGCTAAAGTGAAAGGCCACAGGGACGTAATTAATTTTATTTCTGCCTCCTTCAGTGTATGAACTAACTGACCTCTTGTGCTTTTTGCTGACATAGGTTTTGAAGGAGTCACTGCGGCTGTACCCTCCCGTCTCAGGGACACTCCGCAGGCTGGAGAAGGAGCAGGTCATCAATGGCATCAGAATTCCTGCAAACACCACAATCTTTGTGAGTCCCATCCACCATCAGCAGCTTTTAGCTGCCCCAGTTAATCCAAATGTAATGGATCTGTGGATGAGAGGGCCAAAATCTTCCCTGGGCATATTTGTACTGGCTTCTCTAAAATTTTGATCAAAACTGGGGATATGAATTAAGACTCTCAGTTGGGACTGGGGAGTGGAAGGCATTTATGGTTCTATACCTCTGCAAAGAGGTATAAGAGCAAAGGGGCATTTTCAGTGTGGTGCTCCTGACTAACAAAAATAAACTCTTTCTTGACAGCTTAACACTTATATAATGGGAAGAATGGAAAAGTTTTTCAAGGATCCACTTACTTTCAATCCAGATCGATTCAGCAAAGATGCACCTAAGTGAGCTTCTTTTTACTCCCATGTTATTAAATATGTATTAAGAAACCATTACAGGAAGAGATTTCAAGGGAAAGAAAAGTAGAATAAAACTATTTTTCTATTCCAGTATGAGTAACACTAAATCATCCAAATGTAAATAGAGAGCAATAATGCACAGCTTTTATTCAAAAATTATTTGGACTATGTTACCTTATGAAAAAAGACCAATATTATTGTTATTAAATTATTATATTGAGGTCAAACCAAATTTGGGCCCAAAACTGGTTGAATATTTGCCTTAGTACTATACAAGCATTTAATGTGTGACAGCCCTGGTCCCAGGGTGCTTGAGATGTCTCCATATTAGAGAGGGGAGGAGGGGCTGAGGGAGAGAAGATGTTGTTCAGCCACATGGCCAGGCAGCCTAAGTCTAGTCAGTGGTCAGGAGTGCAATAGAAGGGATCAGTGACCATACAGATGCAGAGATCAGCACCAACTACTTCACGAGTCAGGAGTTTTCCTTCAGCCTAGAGTTAGTCTCCTGAACCAAACGCCCCCTCACTCACATGGTTCAGAACTGCCCAAAAGAGCAATAATTGGGTGGATTGTGACATCCTCGTGACAGGCTGGAGAGCATTTAGAGTGTGCTTCACATTCAGCTTCAAAAAAAGGCTGGCAGCTGAGCAATACAGTAAGGAGAGATGATGAGGAAATGTGCTTCAGAGCTATATTGCTGCTCTGCAGCAAAAAAAAGTTAATTTGGAGACTGCTTTAACAAGTTAGATAGGCAATGGGATATTTAGACCATTTCCTTGCTGCTGTGATGAAATATTTGCTTGGTTTTTTACAACGAAGTTGTCAGAGTGACAATTTTGAACCTTTTTCTTTGCAGGCCATATTACTGCTATTTTCCATTCTCTCTGGGACCCCGATCCTGCATTGGGCAGGTGTTTGCACAGGTGAGTAGAAGCCTGGAACACTTTGTTAGCAAGCTAACGGGCCGGCTCAGGGTGTGCTGACCATGGTGGTGGGCACCAGTGTGCACTGCCCCTCTTCTCTTTAGAGGGAACATCTCCCCCCATGACCATGAGAGGCCTGTCTCTCAAATGCAAGAGCAGACATCCGTGCAGCCAAGGTGTCTGCAGGGAGGAGCAGCAGGCTGCACTCCCTCCGAAATGTCCTGGGTCACCCTTCTTGAATCCAAACCCTTGAATCTCAGTCAACATCCCTTTGCCAGCCAAAGTCAAGCACACAGGGGATGTGCAGGGGGTCTTGGGGATCATCCTGTGGCTGCCTCTGACAGAATCAAGGCAGGGAAAACATCAGCTGGAGGAGGACACAAGACAGAATTTTGTACAGACACTTTTGTACAGATACAGACACTTTGTATCTAAGCACCAGAACTCAGAGTGCTTTAGTTTTACAGTCTGACTTCCAAAATGGGTTTAACGCATAAACACAAGGACTTAGAGCCTGTCAGTTGTCTTCAAATCCAAGAAGTCCCAGGGTTCCTGCCAAAACTGAACTGGCTGCATTAACAGAGTAACATTTAACTTTTAAATCTCTGTATTGACAAAGCATTAAAACAGTAGACTGACTTAAGCAGCTGCGGTCCAAGCTGTATTTGCTGCCACTGACAATGAGTTTGCTTTTCTTCTTAACAGATGGAGGTAAAAGTGGTGATGGCAAAGTTGCTGCAGAGATTTGAAATCCAGTTGGTGCCAGGACAGAGTTTTAAACTCGTGGAGGCTGGAACCTTAAGGCCACTAGATGGAGTAATATGTAAATTAAAGCCAAGGAGCTCCACAAGAAGCTGCCAGGCGTGACTACTCAGAGCAGAGTGTGACATGCTAGTGCTGGTGTTCCTTCTGATTTTGAAGATCATGACACTAATCAAAGGTTAGATTTTGCAGACCCCTTTAGAGGATTACTAGACTGAAATTATTTCTAACCTTCCTTGTAATTTACTGAAGAAAGCCTTAGAAGAGTCACTCTACTGAGCATCTTAAATCTGGAAGTGTATTTGGAATTGCCAAGCTTGTTCTCGTCCTGATGCTGATCAGACTTGGAAAAGAACGTCCTGTCACTGAAGTGTCCATGGAGCGCCACACAATCCCTCACACCAATCCCAGCTCATAGTTTCCACTATTGTGGAAAAAAACAGCTCTTGTTTGGGGAGTTTCCTACTTACACAATGAAATCAGAAAAGAGTAGAGCATAGATTTGGGCTGAATTTAGGAAGGGATATTTGGAGATAGTCTCTCGGTCAAAGCAATTTTTCTATCCCTGCTCCAAATGCGAAGAACAATTGAGAGGAACAATCTGGGAAAAAACTCAAAAAATCAGAGTCTGAGGCCAGTACTTTCTCCTGTTGCTCCTGCCTGATTTTATTCAGTCCCTTCTACTTTTCTTCTGATATTATGCAAACCATAGATTCCCAGTCCACACTGTATAAAGGACTCTCCTGCTTCCTCCTACCCCTCCACAGAGCCTGTGCTCATTCTTCTGAGGTACTATTTTTTGTGGGGAAAGTCTTGCTGCGTTTATTTTAACCTGAATCATTTTCCCCATCTTATTTTCCACAAAGCTACGGTAAGACTCAGACCAGATGGCCTAGTAGATACAGGAGGGCTGGAAATAAGTGCCTGAACTAAATGCTGCTTAAAATGGTGTTGCCCCTGAAGAAATGTGTCTGCAATTTGAGACAGAGACAGGAGAAGGAAGGTCCTGCACCCCCTTCTTCTGCAGATGTGCCTGAATTGCTCACTGCGTGTAGACTTGCAGCCAGGCTCTGCTAGGGAGAAAAACTGTAATTTGAAAATATGTGGATACCTATTAGGAGTTTGGGCATCCTCTATCATGAAATACATAGAATTAAAGACATTCGATGCTGCCACTTTTGTTCCTTATATTTCTGAATTAAAAGGGCAAGAACACAGTCCCTACACTGTCAGGTTCCTGTGGTGGTTTCCATACCAGTAACATCCCAGAGCTTCCCCTGACTTTGCTCCTGTTGTGCACCATCTCGTTCAGGACAGCAGTGGGATAGCAGCTGCAGAAGGTTGTTGCTGCTCTTAATAATACAATCAACACCTGACAGTGTAGTAATATGACTTGCACCTGGGGTACCAATACCTGTATTGCAAGGGGAGGTTTACTCCATCTATCAGCAGACCAGCTCTTCAAGACCTTGTGCTGGAAATCTGATTATATCCTCCTAGACATTAATAAAATCTCATTGGGAAGACTGAGGACTCTTCAGTTGGACGTGTGCTCCTAGGAGCTGGCGCAACAGGGAGAGGGATGTTCCATGGCAGTCAGGCTGCATGTGCTGGTGGTATAACAAATGGCTGAATCCTGAGAACATGTCAAAGGCAGAGCAGTATCTTGGTGCTGTGGGGAGTGGGGGGGAAGCTGTGACAGGAGTGACATATGCTGTGAACAGCACACAGACAGCTTGACAGACACTGGCAAATTGTGCTGTGGAAATGTGAAATGCCACCACACCAGGGCTCCATTCAGTGCTACCAACGAATGCATTGAGATTCATTAGTTACACAAACACCTACTGCCTTCTCCCACCTCTGCAATGGGGTCAGGCACCTCCAAGGAGGGCTCAAGAGGGATGTTAGCATGTTAAAATCCTGTAGTAGGTTTTGTCAGCCCTCATGTGCCCAAGACCAGAGCTTCCTGACTTTACCCTCCTCAGAGGATACTCTTCCTGCTCTCTCTGCAAGCCCAAACGCCATCCAGCTCTTCAGGGACCACTAGCACATTTTCTCCTTTTCCTATGTGCAAGAGCATCTCCTGTCAGGCTAATTGCCTCCCAGCAGATGGCAAGCACTCATTGCCAATGCAACCAACAGCAGCAGCACTCCTCAGCCTTCACAGCTCCTCTCTTAAGTCAGGCTGCCCTCGTACCACTGGAGGAGATGGTGGCTGTGGGGCCATGCAAATGCCCTGCAGTGTTCTCGTGGTTTTATCCTACACCTCTAGCCAGGAGGTGATCTGTCATCTGACCAAAAACAACAAAAAGGAGCTGGTTCAGGAAAGCTGCTTCCTGATGACCTATATGCCAACTGGGTGCTGGCATCAGCTTTGCCAAACCCTGTTGAGAAACCTCAGACCAGAAGTGCCTACGGAGACACAGCTGTTCCTGCTATGGGCTATAAAAACACCTGAGAGCTGCAGCTGTCTTGGACACCACAGAAAAAGACAGTTTTTCTTCATGCTGGGGAAGAGAAACACATCATTTCAGTTCTAGGGCAATCATTATTGCACCAAGCCCTCGGCTAGGGTTCCTGGCTGGTAAGGCAAAAAAGCAGAAAAAGTCTCCCGAGTTCACTTGCTTGTAGGAAGATGTTGTACCCGTAGGTAACTTCCTTCTTATCCTTTTCCTGGTTCTTGGGCAATACAGAGCAATAAAGAGAAATCTAGAAATGGCTGGTGGGGTGATTTTTCCCTGGGTGCCACCCAGGCATGACCACACACAGGCCAGTGTTGCATGCTTGGAGCTTGGATGCAAGAAGGTTTCTCAGTTGACATGGAAGTGCAAAGCCAGGCTGCTCAGGACAGCTCCTGCCCCTGCACTCTGCAGGTAAGTGCCTGCCCTCCAGCAGCTGCTCTGGCTTTCATCTTGCCCCAGATGTGCACACTTTCAGCTGGACAGGAACTGTCTGGAGGCAGCCAGAAGCTCAGCTGGCAGGAGTCAAGGTAACTGCTGCCCTCAAAGGCAAGGGCACCAGTGATGACATGTATTCCCAGGAGTCTTTATTAGAGGTGTCTAGGTCTTCCTTCTGTTTTGAAGTGGCTGCTGCAGGTTTCTTTGATCCCTCTCCCAGACCTATAAACTCCCGGCCTGCCTCTTCTGGACTGATGCCCAGGACTTTCATGTATGTGCTCGGAATGAAAACTTTCCCCCCAGGATTTTTCCCCAGGTTTTTTATGCTAACCCAAGAGCTTGATCTTATCCCTTCTAGATCAGTGTCATAGACAAGAAACAGGGAAATGCTGCTGCCTAGACCTCTTGGGCTAGGAGGGAAGCAGCTAGGGAAATTGCACCCAGAGGTGTCTGTCTTTCAGAAGGCAAACACTTTCAGTGCTGGCATGGGAAAATGGGATGTTTTCTCACCCCAGCTAGTCTGAAACACAGGAGACTCCCAATTTTTCATCTACACTTCATGTACAGACTCATACACTTCAAGAAAGAAGCCCAGCTAGCATTAGTGCCAGGACAGTTCTTCATAAGAGCAATCTCATTCCAGCCCTTACAGGAAGCCAGGAGAAGCTCAGAAGCATTGGATTTAATCACACTCATTGAAATTATAGCACAGCCTGATATTTTCTGAACAGCAGACAGCCTTCTTCTCCATCTATAGCTTATAAAGGAATGTAGATAAGAAAGTGTAAGATACTGGTGCAAGCACACAGGTTAACCATACATGCAGTAGCACTTGGTGCAGTTGTGTGATGAGAGCTGCAACAGGAGGCCTTCCCTGAATTTATGCAGCCTCTGCTGTCGAGACAAGACAATCACAAAGCAGATATCTACAACACACACCTGTCTGCTCCACACCGGGCTCACGTGCCATCAAAGGCAATAAAGTCAGGCAGAACCCTCCAAGGAACTAAAAGACACTCAAATGACCAGATATTCCTCTGCTACATCCTTGCTGCAGCACTTCACTGTGTTTCCCATTTCAGGTGTCAGCTATGTCAGGCGAGGCCGCCTCTTGTGCTGTAGTCTGCAAAAGGCCTTGCACAGCAGAGCCATGATCTTGGTAGGAATCCTTAAGTGCTACTGTAAAGCAAGTAAATAATTATTCATTGTTATCTTTATGTATCTGCGAGTCTTCTCTAATAGGTCTTGATACTATTACAGTGCTGAGGACAGGCTGAAATTAGATAATAGTACACACAGTTGGCATCTATTCCCTTGGAAACACAGGTAAAAATGCATTTAATACCTCTCTAGTGACAATGAATATTCATTAATATGACGCAGACGTATACTTGATTTGAAAATAAGAACAGTAATTAAAGAGCTATTAAGGTTAAAAAGCAACAAAGGAAATTCAGTTACTGAAAGAGCTGTTCTGGGATCAGCTTCTAACCTGGGCGTGGGTAAGCACAGGCAGCCTGAGATTTTCCACTTGATTATTTTACACACAGGCAGACCGTGGGTTTTGCCTTCCCTCTCCAAATTCTGCCATCTAGAAAGGACCTGAATTCAGAGTTCATTTCTCCTGTTCTCTTACCGAGCAGCTGTGCTCTACTGAGGCACTTTACTCTGTCTCATTGGCTATTTTAGTGGTATTGAACCAAGAAAAAGTGAAAGGGAAACTTTCTACAAGCTTTTGGGAAGGAAACTATTATAAAGTGATCATTTATATTCATTATTTTTATTAAAATAGCCCTGGGGATCACCAGTCATGATAGCTGACTTGCTGTAATCTCTGAAAATCTCCATCCCACTAGCCATGACAATAAAGTTGAATTTCTTTGAGATGTTTTACAAAGGTTCCTTTGTAGGGGTGACTTGTGACTGTGACCCGAGCAGTGCACGCACAGAGTGTGTTATGAGTGAGTCAGGAGAGAGGCGCTAGGACTGCTGTGCCTGGAGGGGGGAAGATGGAGCAGATGGGGGCAGCAGCAGCACCGCAGGACCGAGCAGCCCCACTGCTTGATCACAGCCAGGACAAACCGTGCACAGTATCACCCACTGTATGCACTCCTGGTGCAGGCAGAAGCTGCAGGCTCTCAGCCGGGCCATGTCCCTCAGGAACAGGGCAGCAGCATCCTCCAACCCCAACTGCACTGTGCATCACCTGCTTCCTTTCTGGGGAGGGTCTAGTGGCTAGTTATGCCACTGAAAACATTAGGGCAGAGGATGAAGTAGACCAGGTGGAGAGGCAGGCCATTATTTTAATTTCTAATTCTAGCCGCATAAACATGAATAAAAAAGTGAAGCAACCCATTTGACTGGTGTTCCAGGCTGCTCAGTGAGGAGAGATAACTGCATATTGCCTAAATTAGAAGCAGACAAACTGCATCTGCCTTTGCCCTCAGCTAACCTGACTGACTTTCTGCACAGCAGAGCCCGGTGCAGACACGTGTCTAAAATCGGTGACAGAGGCGCGGCAGGCACCTGTCCTGCTTCTAGCATCCGCGTCGGAAACGCTTTCCTCTCCTGAGCAGGTACGTGTTTGTCACAAGAGGCAGCCCTGAGCTGTGTCACCACACCTATCGATCTGATCGCCTCACAAACAAACGATAAATGTGTGTTTTCTGCCTGCATTGGCTGGTTTTGCTGGACGACGGGTTTGGTTTGATTTTTTCTTTCCCCTTGGAAAAAATTCCAATTCCGTGCTTAGGCAGTCTATTGCTGATTCCACCTAATAGAATTTATCCTTCTAATAGAGAAACTGGCAGTGTTTGCTCTTAGAAACCTAACCTGAGCGTTTTAAGCGGCAGGGAAACGTGATATCGCTGTTCTCACTGATTTCAACGCGGTGCACATCCCTCGGCTGCACTCTGCGGTACCCTCGAGCAGGGCTGACGAAATCCACGCCCGTGAAATCGGCCTGTTCTGCTATAAACAGCCGCCGTCGGAGGGTGGGCGGGTGTCTGCGGGGATGTGCCGCTCGCACCCGGCAGCTCCGGATCCTACCCCGGGCCACGTCCTCCAGAACCGCTAAAGCTGGGCCGCCGCCGCCGCC
>VZRF01011625.1:107941-125772 GCA_013396875.1 Vireo altiloquus | reverse complement strand
AGAATTATGGAAAAGATTATTCTGGGAGCCATTGAAAAACACCTGGAGGACAACACAGCCATCAGTCACAGCCAGCACAGATTCATGAAGGGAAAAGTCCTCCTTATCAAACCTGATTTCCCCCTACAGCAGGGTAAACCACCTAGACGATCAAGGGAAGCCAGCTGATGTAATCTTTCTGGATGGCAGCAAAGCCTTCCAGACTGTCTCTCAGAGGATGAGATGTCTCTCTCTCAGACAATATGTCCAGCCCACAGCTGTATAACAATCCTTCACGATGGGGGAGCAACTGACCCACAGGCTGGGTATGAGGGGTTACAGTGAATGGGGTGACATCTGACTGGTGACCTGTCGCTAGCATGGTTCCACAGGGCTCCATCCTCAGACCTATGCTCTCCAGCATCTTTACTAATGACCTGGATAGAGGACTTGAAGGAACCCTAAGTGTGACAAGACTAAACTGGGAGGAGCTGTCAACTCACTGGAGGACAGGGAGGCCCTGCAGAGAGACCTCGACAAATTAGAGAGATGGGGAATCACCAACTGTATGGAGATTAAAAAGAGCAAGTCCTGGATCCTGCATCTGAGATGGGGCAACACCAGATGTACAGACAGACTGGGGGGTGAGGCTGGAGAGCAGCATGGAAACAGACCTGGAGGTCCTGGTCAATGGCAAGTTGAACATGAGTCAGCAGTGCCCTGGCAGCCAGGAGGGCCAACCCTGTTCTGGGGTGCATCAGGCACAGCATCAGCAGCTGGGCAAGGGAGGGGATTGTCCCACTCTGCTCTGCACTGAGATGGCCTCACCTTGAGTCCTGGGGGCAGTTTTGGGCATCACAACGTAAAAAAGTTATAAAGCTTTTAGAGATCATCCACAGGAGGGCCACGAGGATGATGAAGGTCTGAAGGAAAAGCCATATAAGGAGAGACTAAAGTCATTTGATCTGCTCAGCCTGGAGAAGAGGAGACTGAGGGAAGACCTTATGTCAGTCTACAGCTTCCTTGTGAGGGGAAGGGGAGGGGCAGACACTGATCTCTTCTCTTCAGTGACAGTGACAGGACCTGAGGGAATGGCCTGAAGGTGTGTCACGGCACGTTTAGGATGAATATCAGGGAAAGTTTCTTCACGCAGAGGGTGTTTGGACACTAGAACAGGCCCCCAGGGAAGTATTCACAGCACCAAGCCAGTCTGAGTTCAATAAGACTGTTTGGACAATGCTTATATGTCCAAATATAATGGACAATGCAATATGGCATGATTCTTGGGGCTGTGCTGTTACAGGCCAGGAGTGGGGATCATTGATCCTGAAGGATCCCTTCCAAATCAGCATATTCTATGATTTTATGATTCTATGATCACTTTTCTTCACAAAAGAAAGAAAGATACTAAATATATTTATACTGTAAAAGCAATCCTTTTGCACATTTTGATTGTTAAAAATGAGAAGCCAAATATAACTATCATCTTCAATTCTGAATCATATTAAGCCTGATGCAAATTAGATTAGTATAGAAATGTATGTTCAATGATATTCATTATAACAAGAAAATAGACGAAACAAGGTGAAACCAGGCAGTTACTCTTTTACATTTAACAAGAAGGATATACAAATTATTAAATTAATGCAAGCTCCTTTAAGTTGTTGAGTAAGGGCACAAATTTTTAAAACAATTCTAGGTTTATTTTAAATATAACTTTGAGATTTGTTCTGGTTTGTGTTGTTTCTTTTTTCTCTTTTATTTCTTAAGAGGATCCATAATTTTTTCAATTTCAAACATTAAAACCAAAAAGTATCCTTATTTTAAATGGGTTTTTTTATGAAAACAGGAGTATTTCCTCTAAGGAAAGACAGGCTGCCCAGTTTAGCTGATCTGTTATCCAAATATGTACCTGAGATAAATCAAACAAAAACATTGCAATTCCTTTAAAGAGCAGTCTGAAGTCACTACTGACAAAACAGTGTATTCTATATCATAGGAAGGAACTGCAGAACCCAAAGTAGGCTTTCATTGATTCAAGAGACCAATAAAAAATAAAGTAGAGGAAACAGAATGGGAATCAACTGTGAAGTTTGTTACTCAATAGCCCTGTCAGGTCTGCCCGGGAAGATAGGCTCCTAGCAGGAGCTAAGTAACTACCTCAGAGGCGGTCTCCTCCTCCAGCGAGCTTGAGGCAGTGGTTCAAAAGGAGTGATGGACAACAATCACTTTCTTCTAAAGTAAAAGGTTTAATAACATGAAAATAACAAACAAGTACCTGAGGCAAGCACACTCACCTCAAGAGAGAGAAGAGGAAGAGCACGTGGCTCTGGAAACGGTAGTTTTTTATCGGGTTAGATGGGTGGGATTACACAAAGCATCGTCCAGTGAGGATACAGATAAGGAAAACCTAGAGGTCAGGTGTCCAATAGGTCAGAGGTAGGGGTCTCATGGGTGGGTTAAGCCACCCACGACCTGGGGAAGATGGGAAATTCTGGCTTCGATGTAATAGAAACTTGTGCTTTTAGGGGGTGAACTGCTACAGAAGTTTGTCCTAAAATTTTCAGTGAAGACTAAATTCTCTCATGTACTGTGCGTGTAAGCATTTAAATCCAGAGTTTATTTTAGTTTTACTGTATTTCCTCACTCCTCTAGCCAGCTGTTTTCTTTCATCCAGAAAAGGGCCAAGATGGAATTTCTGTGGGATGCTCAAGAGCTGTTACTTAGTTTCATGGCATAGTGGAAAGACAGTGCCTGATCTGCAAAATCACAGTGGTATAGATCATATTTTCTGTTGCCTGATTAGAGACTACTGAAAATACTTTAGATTTTATGACTAGATTATGTTTCTTGAGCATGTAATAAACGATTCAGCCAAATTAAAATAAATCAATAATAAATTTTATTCCGCGGCCGAAAAATTAGGCAGCACAAAAGCCACAATCGAAAAGGACAGCGCCGAGCCCAGGATCAGAGCTGCGTGAACATCTAGATCCAACCTCTATCGCATCGGAACTCCCTCGTTCACAACGCCGTCTCGGAGGGGTCAATTTTTACACAGTTTTTGGGCAGAGTCCGAATTCCTGTGGTTCTCCTGGTCACTCAATATATTCATGAAGATCTCCTTTCTTTACTCAATGAATTCATGAGGTTCCCCTTTCGTTGGGTTAGGCGAGACAAAACGTTTCCTGAGTCTTGTCTAATCGCCCATTGCAAATTTCGGGAATTGGGGAACTCCCTCATCACTGGTGATTTGATTGTATAACTCCTTCTGATCAGGTAATCACCGCTCGGGCATAGTGTTAATGTCTCTTGATACAATCTATCTTCCTCACTCGGAGCCACATTTTCAAATGCTAATCAGGTTCCTCCCGCAGCTGTCCGCATTTGCGAAATCTTCCTTTCCCAACTCGGCTTTACAGTTCAGAACCTGATTTTACCCAACTTATTCTTATATTATTTCATATTTGTACAAATAAGCACGAATTACCTACATCATAGGTAATGATGTAGGTATAATAACAAGAGGAAAAGAAAGGAGCAAAAACATAAACCACAGGAAGCTGATGCAGGCTGTTCTGCAACTTTAAGTCCGTTGTCACTCTCAGGCAGTGAAACACCTACCTTAGTGACAGGGATTTTAAATCTTTCTAGGCCAGGTTGCACTTAGTTGTCTTGAACAGTCACATCAATTCATTCTAAATTCAGAATAAAGTTTTGGGTAGTTAGAGATTTTCTTCTTAACATGAGAGTGAAAAGTGAAGTTAACTAGTCAAGTTACACAAAAAAAACCCTGCCCAGTTGTGACAAAATTAATTCAAAGAGACAGTACTTTCATTTTGAATTCTGCCCAGCAGTGAAGGAGAGTGTAAGATGCCAAATATTAAAAGCTGTATTTATAGCAGGTCATAGATTTGAAGGGAGAGCAGTTTCAGGCCAAAAAATAGAGTTATGTTTAAGCAAAGAGATGAGCTTCTCACATGTGCAAACAATAACAGCAAAAGCATTAACACTAGTACTTGTATTGTCACTGAACGTACAAAAGGCTATCTTTAGAATTACCCAATTACCCAATTGTAGGGATCTTCCATACAAACACAGAACAGAAATAGAAAATGAAAGAACTGACCATTATGAAAACTTTTCCTATTTGGAAGAGCCTCCAATACATGCGCAAGGAAGCAATAGATGAAGACAATTCATGGAGGAATTTGAGGAAACAATTAGCCTGTACTGATCATTGTGATAAGCAGCAGACACAATATATGACTGCTTTAGCCATGTCATGTCTTTGTAGGCACTGCTTCCAAAAAACGGTTTTAAGGAAGGGTTTTAAAGCAACACAGTCATTACAAATGCATTCAGTCTCCTGCCTTAATTGGGACTGCTGGAGTGGAGAGTTAGAGATATATTCATTTGAATATCCTGATATTTATTCATATCAGTGCAGTCTCTGACATTAAAGTATAAATGAAGAAAAAACTGCTTACAGAATCAGTATTTACCTCAAAAATCCAGAAAACACTCTCCTACCATAGAATTGTGAGTTACCAATAGACATACTTTAAAAGAAAAATCTAGTATTTACATGTCTGTGTCAAAAAATCTGAAGTGCTCTAATAACTTATAATACATTATTGGGTAAGCAGAACCCCAAAGAGATCAAAGTCTACTCTCCTGAAACCTGGTGCTGTGGCCCTGCTTTTTGCCCTTCACCCTTTTTGTAGGATCATGAACACACAACCCTACAGCCACTGTAGCAAAGACTGCCCCTGGCTTGCACATCCATGACCAGTTCTTCCTTGTTTCTAAGTAGCAGGACCAGCAGAGAGCCCTGTCTTCTTGCCTCTTCAACCACCCATCATCCACATGCTCTAGAAAATCTCCAAGACTGATTGAACCCTTTTGTTTTGTCCCTCCAAAAGATATCAGGGTGGTTGAAGTCTCCCATAATGACCAGGGTCTGTAAATGTGATGTTTCTTCCAGCTATCTGAAGAAGGCATCAGCTACTACTTCTTCCTGCTAAGGAGATCTGTAGCAGATACCCACTGCAACAGCAACCATGCTGGTCCACCTGCTGACCTTCATCCACAAGCTCCCATCTGGCTCCTTACCTATCCCTGGACAGAGCTCTGTACACTCCTGCTGCTCTCTCATATAAAGGGAAAACCATTCCTTTCACCTTCCCACGCCGTTCTTTCTAAGGAGCCTATATCCAACCATTATAGCATCCCTTTCTCGGGAGCTCTCTTACCACACTTCCCTGATCCACTGACATAGCATTATGACAGCACACAGACTTAAACTCCTTCTGGTTTGTTTGGGTTTTTTTGGTTTTGGTTATTGGTTTGTGGTTTTATTTCGTACCGCATGCACTGGAGGCATTTCACAGATTGTGCTAGGGGTGTGTGGCAAGGTTCTGGTATCAGGGCAATTACGGGAGAGGCTTCTATGAGAAGCTGCTAGAAACTTCCTTTATGTCCATCAAAGCTGGCTCTAAGACAGATTCGCTTTTGTTGGCTAAGGCTGAGCCTGTCAGCAATCCCAGGGGTCTGGGATAACAGAGATAAGAATGGGAAAATTACTGCTCAAAAGCAGCTGGGAGAGAACAGTGAGAATGTGAGGGAGGAACATTTCTGCAGACAGCCATGTCAGTGCAGAAGGAAGGGTTGGAGATGATGCAGACACTGGAGGTCAGATTCCCCTGCAGCCTGTGATGCAGCCCTTGGTGAGGCAGCTGTACCCCTGCAGCCCATGGGGCACACAGGGATGCAGAATTCCACGTCCAAGTTGTAGAGAACTTCATGCCAGAGCAGGTGAATGCTCAGGAGATTCTGTGACCTTGTGAAAAGCCCATGTTGGAGCAGGCTTCTGTCAGGACCTCTGACCCTGCAGAGGGAGGAGCCCTCACTGGAGTAGGTTTGCTGTCAGGTTTGTGATCCACAGCAAGGGGGTCTCATTTTGGATTAATCTCTTCATAAAGATTGCACTCTGTGGAATGGAGCCATTCTGTAATGTGGTGCTGACTCCTTAATGGATCAGAGAAAGATCACAACAAAAAACTGGAGAAAGCAATTTCTTTTTTAACTTGTCTTCAATTGTAATAGTTAACTTCATTTCTAAAAAGAACTTCCGTAGCTTCCCAGGAGAAATCTTTGACAAAAAATGTAAATATAAGAAGATGTTTTAGTAAAGTGCTTTCCTTGACCAGTGAAAGGGTTTGTCCTTGTTTGTTGTTCATCCTTTAGACTAACTGTGCTGGAGAAACATAGATACAGTCACGCAGACGACCTCCAGCTGAAAGGCTGGAGAAAGATTTGCTCTCTGTTTTCTTAATAATAAAACCTTCTGATTTCAATCTATAAACATAAATAGTTTTGTACAAAGGCCCTAAAACAGGGCAACATCATATCTACACTGGAACAGTTCATGAAGAACTGCAGCTTACAGGAAAGACTCATTCTAGAAAATATGTGGAAGACTGTCTCACATGGCCCATGGGACGGACTAATATTGGAGCCCTTATCTCAACCATTTGTTATATTTTTCTTCCTCTGTCCAGTTGAGGAAGTGAGTGACAGAGTGGCTTTGGGGGGCACTTGACATCTAACCAGGGTCAAACCCCCACAGAGAGGCACCCAAATGTGCTGACTAGTGAGTACAGTCTTGAGGCCTCTCCCAGCAAGGCTGTTTTTCAGACACTTTCTTGTCTTCAAGCCTGTTCTCAAACAGATTGCAGTTCACTCCTGTTTTGTTAATTACTCTGTCCAGCTCTGCTCCCATTGCCCCAGGCCTTTGGCTTGCTTACTCCACACACAACTTCATTACTTGCTGAGAAATCTCTCCCTCCCCAGTTACTCCTAATTTAAGTCTCTCCCTACAAGGTGTCTTACAAGCCATACCAGGATGTTGACAAAGATAGATTTGTCCTACATAATCAGGTGGATCTTATCTCTTTCAAACAGCTGTTGATACCCAAAGAGGGTTCTGTCTGTGGGGCAGCCACCACACCACTGACCGTGTCTCAGACAAAGTGAAAAAAGCCTTTATTAAACAAAGCAGCTTCTTTTTAAAGACTTTTGGATGCTATCATTTGTGTCACATAATTATTAGCTACTAAATTACTACAGTAGATCCATTGGCTATTATTAACTGCAATATAATAACATATTGGCTACCTGTAGCATAGGCATTCAAGCATGCAGGAAAATACCAGGTGTAGCTATATTGCTGTTTTTCTCCTTTTATTGTTTAGCTTTCTTGCTTCTGTTGATACTAAATTTACATGGGTAAAAACTAATTGTTTTTCTTCTCCCAGGCTTTTCTCACAGTCTTTCTCCATCCAGACCAACAAGTTTAAGCCATGATTTTACAAAGGCAACAAGGCCTTCATTGTATAAGGTTTTACTATATGCAATAGGTTAAAAAAATGCTATTGTTCTCTTTGTTTTCAGTTCAAAATACTATACACCAGCTTCACTAGCTCAAAAACCCTTTTAATCCTTCATATCATTTTCAGACAATACAAGGTATTCTGGTTGATTCATTAAATTTACAATATGGATGTCCTTCTCAGATTTCTTATGCAGCATAACTAGTTCTCTATGCAAAATATTAAGCAACAGAACCGTTAGTTTTAAAGGAGATATTTATTCTACAATTACCTCTGCTCTTTCAGTAAACATTCTGAAGATCTCAAGTATTCATTCTCAAACACATGGTTTCCACTGGAAAAGGATGATATGCAATTACCACATGCAAAGACCCTCTGGGCAACTCATTACAAGTGCAAACTGTATGAGACATTGATATCTCATTTTGGTATGATGTGAACATTATGATTACAGAATTCCTATAGCCAAACTTAAACACATAAAAATCCACATGCAGTTTTATTCACACCTCCAGATTCTTCCAGAAGTCTTAGATGCAAACAAAACTAAGCTTATATTTTTGATCAGGGTAGCCACCTATGCTTTTCCCATCAGAAATAATTCTACATAAGCTGGTGAAAGGATTAGGTTCCCTAACATGCCACTTTTCCTCCCATCTATATTTATTACTACTGTTATTGTACCTCCAATAAAATCAGTTGGATTTTCACTGGTATTTTAAAAGAAGAAGAATCAGATCAATTACTTCAGCAGCCCTCTTAACCTTTGTAAACTGCAGCTAAGCATACAGTGGGGAGGGGAGATGTGGAGAACTGTGCCTTTACAAGGCTCTGAGGTGACCTGGAGCAGAGTGATGCTGTTTAGAGCACACAGCACAAGTGCTGGGCTGCCAGAGCCCTGAGGAAGCTTTACCTCTCCTACACATCTGAGCCTGCCAAGCCTGCAGCCAAAGACAACTTTAGACAGCTTTTATAAACATGGGAGACCAAACGCTCAGGGGACACAGTGTTGCCATAGCAAAAACCCTATGTCCCTTCTAACACCACCATCAGCTCTGCAGCTGGAGAGCTTCCATTTAAACCTCACACCAAGGTTTACCACAGCCTTTGAAAAGCATGTCAGTATGCAAGCACAGCTAACAGAAAGAGGAAAGCTTCCATCCAACTGAGATGTGGCATGAAGTTGACGTTTTTTGAAATTGATGCAACTTCTAAGACTACAGCAGGTTCCAAGTCTCTCAATATTTTGGTGAAAATGAGCTGTATTTTCTGCAGAAACAAAGGGATTCCGAGTGCTTTAAAGAAAATACTAATTTATAGCTGCTGTTCACTTTGAACCAGGTGCCTTTCATCAAAGGACTGTTTTCTTCATAGATTTTAAATAGCTTTTAAAGAGTAGGACATTTTTGCTACTTAAAATACACTACAGATTTTGCTACAGGTGTTTGTTTTGCCTTTTTTTTTCCCTGGTTCCTTTGGCATTCCTTCCTATCAGTGGCTGGTCACTCCAAAGTTAGCTACCAGCAGTCAAAGGCAATGGTGAAAAACTGGTTCACACCTGAAATCAGATAGTGATCCTTCCTTTTGCATATTATTTTCCTCCTCTCCCCCACCTTTTTTTCAGCCATGCTAAGCTGCCTGTTTGACAAAGGAGTACTAAATATTGATTTTCAAGGTAAGTTCTTTACAGAGTGAAAAAAAATTAAGATTCAGTCAAAACGGTGATTTTTTTTAACATGTCTTTTTTAATGTGCTAATGGTATCTGAGTAGAAATCATGTCCATGTAAGTCTTTGAATTTGCTGAAATTTTTATGACATTTGCTATCAGATGCAGGAGCTAGCTGAACTTTGAATAGAAGAAGCATCCTACTTTTAAGCAAACTAGCTTATTTAAATGTAAAGAGGTCAGCCTACCAAGAGATGCCCAGAAGTCAAACACACCCAAGGGCTGCTTAGTGTGCTTAAGAAAATTAAAGCAGAGTGACTGTAGATGTAATACTACAAGAAGTTTCTATTGCTATGACTATTTCCCATTCTAGCTAGGCATCTTAAGTGTGCTTAAACTGGCAGGAAATTGCATTGTAATTATAACATGTGAACCATTACCTGGTGTAAGCCATTCTCTTGTGTATGATCTCAATTTTACCATGCATAAGTTGTTACAGAAGGATTTGCCATTGCCTGGAGGCTAGAAAGTTTGAAACAACCAAAGGTTTAGATTAAGTATGGCACATCCTTATACCCTGTGGTTTGCAAAGATATTTCATCCAAACTTCAGAAAAGTGCCTCTAGCACTTGAAATGATAGTCAGATTTGGGTTTTCTTACACTCTGTGGGGATTAGCCTCCTCTTGAAGTTCTCTGTTAAGGAGAGATTTTTGCTATCTTACTGATCAGCTTAAATATTAATTGTTTCCCTTTATTTACTCTTCTTAATCATAATTTTCTTTGTATGGATTGTACATTATATGCAAACTTGCTCAACTGCTAAGGTTCAATCTTCAGCAAAGACTTAAAAGGCACACTTCCTAATCAACAGAGCTTTCTTATTTTTAGTCTGAGACCTTTGCTTACAAACTTTGTTCCTGCATTTTAGGAACTTTAAATTCTGATATCTGCTTGCCTAAGCAGATATTCTAATTCTGATATCTTGTGACTTTGCCTAAGCCTTTTTTTTTTTTTTCTCCTGTTCTTAGGCATTTGCTGTAGCTGTCAGCACAGCACAGGTACCTAAGGCAGTAGCTAACATCTCAGACAGCTTCTTAATGAAAGACCCATGCTGATCCTTCCATTTATGCATTAGATCATTGACTGATCTAGGACTCACCCTAGACCTGCAAGGTACAACAGTCTTGTTTTAATTAGTTCCCAGAAATGAGCATTCACAGTGCAAGAGCCCTCTAACATGGAACACACTGCACCACTTTCTCCAAACATACAACACAGTGTCCTAAACTACTACGTTTATAAATGTAGATTTCTGAGAAAAGATATTGCAACAAATATAACCTTTCAGCAGAACTGTTGTGGATGTTAAGTTCATTTAGTTGTTAAGTTGTAAAGAAAGTTGAAAGTTTTAAAGAAAGAGTTGTTTCTCTGTAAAGAAACCCTCTGAGATAAGTCACTGCGGCAATCCCCAATTCTATGTTAAAGTTCCCCCCTTGTTGCTGACCCCTTTGTCCCATTCCCTGCCTCCTGGGTGGAGGCTCCCTGCCCCTCTCCTCCTCTCCCTCTGCCCATGGGGCGGAGAATCCCTGTCAATCCCCCTGGCCCATGCTTCCTTCCCTGGAAAGTTCTGCCCTACTCGCTACCCAATGGTTCTTTGCAATGAATCCCTCCCCTGTTGCTGTCCCACTGGTCCCTTCCCTCTCCATCAAGCCCTGAGATCCTGCCCAAATGGCTCCAATGCTCTCCACCCCTACCCCTTAAAGCCCTGTGTCCTGCTAGCCTGATGTCCTTTCTGCCCTGTTCGTAGGTGGACAATAAAGGGCTCTGTTGAGAGAGGACCTTTCCTTCTGTTGTTTCTCTGCTTGCAGCTTTGCCTACGCCTGTCAGAGGCAATCCTGGACTGATCCTCTGCTCCGTCCTGGCTGCAGTGGCACTCTGAGTTCAGACTCAGGGATCGTACACTCGTGGATGCTGAGGGTTTCAGGCAGCCTCAGCCACCACACAGAACCATGATATCCACTTAACAAACAATCAGGGAGCATACAGGAAGACATGCATGTAAAAGATAATTTCAGTCTTTTACTGAACAGTGGCTAAATACCAGGACTGTCTCCTAAAATAGGGTTAAATTAGCTTTAAAGGCATAACTTTGCCTTTAAAGATTTAGGTATTCTTCTCAAAAAACCCACTTATATTTTCATTATAAAATTTAAATTGATTTGATTGATAGATAATTGTAATGTCTGTGGTACAAGAAGAAAGGACAGTGCAACTATGCATTTATTTTCATCTGGATGAGCATCAGGGGAAGATTGTTCCAGAGTGCTGAATGTATGTCAGACTGGACAAGTTTGGTGTCTCAAGCCGATGCCTGTGTGTGTAGTTGGGGTTGGGTCAGGCCTTGCTTCTAGTGAGACAGTGCCCTGGCCCCAGACCCCCCCAGCCTAGGAGAGCTGCCAATCAATCAATCGGTCACACAGCACGGACAGGGCTGACCCAGATCCTGACTGGCCAAGCGACCAGAAGTCCCACCTGAGGGACAGGCCCATGAAGGGCCAAGGGTTTAAAAGTGGTGGACTGTGAAGTGACCATTCATCTCGACCCTGCCTTCTCCTGGAGTTTCTAACTCATGCTGGAACCCTAGGAGGTGGTAGCCATATGTGTGTTTTTCTGTACCTTTTCTGTCTTTCTTCTCCTAATTCTCTTTTTCCATGGAACATTTTTGGGTAACTTAGTATTTGACAGGTTTAAGGGCTTCTAAGTTGAATGAGCTACATAAATGCTAAATTAATGCTAAGTAATGTTATAGTAAGTGTTTTATATTGAATTTGGTGTTGTATTTACTTATTTGCCTAAGTTTCCTTAATTTTTTATATTTTTGCCAGAAAACTTTTGTGTGATGTTTAGCTCTTGAGAAAATTTGGTCAGTATTTCTCCTCTGTGTCTACCCAAAGCAAAATAACTTTGGTTTAGCCCATACATTAAGTGTGCAGGGTGTAACAATCTGAAACGTATTTATAGAGCTTTCTTCAAATCAAAAATATATCTTTCTTCTTTTTTTGTGTGTGTGTTTTTTCCTTCTTTCCATTGTGGATATAGTTTACTACTAATGTAAAAGAGAGATTTTTCTACAAACATAAGCCAATAAATGTTCAGTAGGAATTTATTATTTTTTATGTTTCAGCTGTGTGTGTGTATATATGTGCATAATATCCACCTGTGTACTTTTCTTCCTTCATTTCTTTATATCTGACTTTGAAGAAACAATTTTTTATTTATTTCTTTTGAACTGTGTTCATTCTCCATCATAACAATGGATTGTCTCAACCCCATGTGATAGTTTCTGTGTATGTTTTCTATACATCAGTTATGTATGGAAATGCTCTAGTTTGTTTAATGTTTTTCTGCATTTCTCAGTGGTTTCATTTGTATATGGTGAAAGTTTTGCCCCACTAGTATCAGCAATATTAGTACTGGCTCTTAAACTAAACTGTAACTGAACTGAAACTGTGACCTATCTTCCTTGGATACTTTGCAATGTTTTTGTCATTCTTTAATATTAAGCAGATAGCAAATGTCTGTAAAGCTTCAGACATAAAAATCATGCCTTTCTGGAGGCAGTTGATCAGTGATTTCAGCGACCTGAAGATTTCACACAGTATTTTTAATGCTAGGGTTTGAAATTTAAACATTCTTATTTCCTCAATGGGTTGAAAATGACGTGCTGAGATAACATTTTATTGCTTCAGAAATGCTCTCAGTGGATCTTCAAATTTGCCATTTGGCTGGGGGAATATAAAACCTACATGAAATTCAAAAGAGGAGCCTATACTTCTTTGAACCAGAACTTTACTTTGACAAAAATAACAAGAACACCAGGACTCATAACAGACTTTAACAGTGAGGTTTAAACTGCTTGCTAAGATTTTACAGAAATATTCAGATTTTTAGCTATACGTGTGTTTTTTACCTAGTCAAGCAAAGCCATATGTGTATCTATCTGACTGTAAGCGTGGTGGTCTGACCTCAGCTGGTGGCCAAGCACCCAAGCAACTTGTTACTGCTGCTTCTGCAAGACAGGGATAAGGAGAGAGTACGCAGGGAATAAGACAGACAAGACAAACAGGTAAAAAAACAAACAAACCCCCCCCCAGAAAACAACAACAGAACTGCCCAAAACCAACAACAACAAAATAAAACCAGAAAAAACCAAACAAACCCACCCACAGAAATAGAGAAAACAACCTGCCAGCAACGGTATTGTCAGGGCTAAAATTCACTTGCTAGTCTTCTCAAAGCACAGCTCTTATTAACACAAATCCCAGAGAAGTAAATTAAGAAATATGTATGTGGAAGTGTATAAAGTGTGGTACATAATAAATGAAGTGACGTTATCTAGTAAGTATTGAGATTCAAGCAGGTTGGCAGAAAAATGTCCCCAGTGTCTGTTCTCATTTAATTGGTACACTCTCCCCAGTGTTTTGTCTATAAATCATGGGCTAATCACCTGCACAGATACATTGTTAAAGAGTACTTATCGGACTTACTTTCAAATTGTTCTAAATTTCTTCCTTGATTTTTTCTTTCCTTTTTGGAAGACAAAACAAATGACCAATTAGTTTCCTATTCTGGAGAAAAAAAAAAGAAATCTGAAAACCTCTGTGCCACCTGCCTGGAGCAAATTTGCACTGTTGAGCTATGTCAGAGGATTTTAAACTTGAAGTAATGGCATACCCTTGACCCCAGCAGCATGAATGGCTCAGCTAGAATTGCAAATGATTTTTGTATGTTGCCAGTAAGACATCATTTATATCACACTGTAAAAATGAACGTGAAGTAGTGATGAACTTGCTGCTGCCATCAGTCAAGGATGGCTTTGTGTTACAATGAGGGCACAATTTGGACGTGTCATACTGCTCTGAAAATGCAAGGTGGTGTATAAAATACCAGGCAGAAATGGAAAATGATCAATTAGAAACATTGCTTGAAAACCATTAAATAAACATCAGCAAATTGAGGAAATCTCAAAAGATGACTTTCATCACAGTTTATAGTTTCTCATAAAGCAAATGAGTGCCTTTTGCATTAACAAAGAATAGTCAATTTATTTGTGTTAATCAAAAATAAAATCCCCTTCCCAGTTCCGTTCCCACTCCAAGTTATGCTCCTGCTCGAAGTTCTGCTTTCACTTCAAATTTTATCACAGTGTTTAAATGGTCATGTTAGAGTTCTATATTAGCTAAATGTTCTTGTTAACTTTAAGAGTTTAAATTATATGATAAACCCACATAACATTCAACACAATCTCTAAATCAAGTCAAAGTCTAATGAAAGGGAAGCTCCAGAGGGACTCTCCAGAGAACTACATTTAGCAACCTACTGGTGGACTGTAGGGTGGCTCGATGGCAACCATGAATTTCAATGAGGAACTTTCCCTCCGAAATTCAGGTGACACCATCCTGCAGAGGGAGGAGCCAGTGACTGAACCCCTAGAAACTGGCGAGCTATTGGACTAAGAACCCAACCAATGAAAAACTTTGCAACATCAGCTCTAGACATGAGCCAAGTGAAGAGACTTTTACATGGGTCCCACCAGTCACCCCGGAGCTCGCCGGAGGGACAATGGGTGGGACTGGGAGAGGCCACAGGGGTTTAAATCCCCCTGCACAGACAGAAGAAAGGAGGCTCCTGTGCAAAACTAGCCTGGTTGTGCCTGGTGCTGGGGGTTTTTACCTTGGGTTCCACAGCTGTGTTAGCTTAAAGAGTCTTTTATCACTGCTACCCGGGAGAACTGATTTAAAACAAAGTAATTTGGCCTATTTATTAAATAAACAAAATTTTAAAATTTAAATTCATTGTGGCCTCATGCCTGACATAGTTAGTATTTTTGGATTCAGATAAAATGATAGGTAATGTAGTAGATTTATGTAATGGCATTTATTAAGGTTCTCATTTTCATATCTCCTGAATAACATTTCTACATTATACCATATATCTCTATAAACATTTTACAGTCCCAGGTTTTTATGTAAAACAAAAATGCAAGTTTTAACTTAATTATGCATCCATTAATGAAGGCATGTAACACTTGTGAAGGATTCCTTTAGTGCAGAAGGACCACAATAGGATCTACAGATCATCTGAAAGGTTTTTTGGAGTGTCACTGCTGCAATCTTGAAAGGTACAGGTCATGCCTAAAGTACTACTATAGACATAGACTGGTAAAAATTCTTCAAGTATCTCAACATTCCATCATTCAGGAATAGTTGAGGACAGATGTTTTCCATCCAGTTGATAGTATTTCCACGCTGCTTTCATTAAGCTGTCATTTTAAGAACTGCTTCAATTTGAGTCCACTTTCTGCTTTGTTAGTTTTAATGTATCCCTCTGTACCTGGTATGACAGGAAAGGTTGCCTTTGTTCTTGTGTATAAATTTGCTAGAATTTAGAGCAGACTCACACACACCATTACCTACACCAAGTCTAAATGTAATCATGCAGTACCAACAGGTTTGAGCAAGAACAGTGTAAAGAATTTACCCTTGTTTATGGTCTAATCTGAAAAGCTTTATAATGTATTAAGGTATCGTGAATTCAAACATTTATGCAACTTTGATTTGAAGGAAAGAGTAACTTTGATTTATGAATGTTGTAAAACACATTGTTCACTGAGCACAAAAAAGGAATGCTTCAGCTTATCCTGAACAGACATAAGATACAAAAGCAACAGTGATTTAGGAAGTATAGCAAATAAATGTGTATAATTGAACCAAATAAACCTTTGGAAAGTTTAGAAAGGTGTAGACACTTGGGTCTCAAAGTTTGCAAAAACTGTGGATGTAATTTTTTCTTTCACAAATTCCATTTTTGTTTTTCTTGGTCTCAGACATTTTCTGTTCTTGTAAAATGTTGCACTGAGGAGCTCTAAACTTACAAGGGCAATAAAATATTGTCCTGGTTTGGAAAGACAGGTGAAGGTAATGAAGGCAGAAACTCCCCTTGAAATGGAAAATGGAAAAACCTCCCTCCCTCTCCAAATTATAATAATTTTGCAAATAAAGGGCTCTCGGGCAAAGATATGGGAGCAGGAATAACAGTTCTTTACTAGTTAATAATAAAATGTAGTAATACAACCAAGACACTGTCAGAGTCAGAATACAACCTGACACCCTGTTGGTCAGGGTGTTTGGCAACAGTCAGGTCAGGTGGTGGCTGCAGTCCTGGAGTGACAGATGGTGGCTCGGCTGAAGCAGTGCTCCAGGAGAAGAAGATGCAGTTCTCTCCTGGAAGTCTCATGTTGGTAGAAAGGACCTGGTTTTCCTCTGTGGGTTCAGTGGAAAAAAGGCTGCTTGTGTGGTCCCAAATCCCAGGCTTTATCCCGTCAGGAATGCTTGGCTCCTCCCCTGGGTGGAGCCTCTCGCAATGGGATGATAACATGTTATCAGTCACGCAGCTAGGCTCAGTGGCCCATTAACGGAAGGTAATCTCTCTGGGTGAAGATGGGTGTGGAAGAGCAGCAAATAGCTGATCTGCAGAGCCGCAGATAACCTTAGTCCAGCAGCAGAAAAGTGCCGAGGACTGTGCAGTTCCCTAGTATACATCAACAACTTTACATGCATCCAGCTGTGTTTAAAACTATGTATGGATAACTGCAGAGTGGCCGGATGAGGCAGGATGGCGGCAGGGGAGGAGGGAGAGGAAAAAAAGAGCAAAAAAGGAAATAAAAAAAGTTTAAGAGGAAACATTTCCTTTTATATCTGACTTCTATTCCTATAGAAAAAGATGAACCAACACCAAGGATCCAAACCTAGACCCAACTAAATCGATAAGCACTTTTTTGTGCTATGATGAGTGGTGACAACAGTATCGTGTCTCATGTGAGTATTCTGAGGGTGTATGGATTTTAAGAAGTGCCCAGACACTTTGATAATGAGTAATCAAAATTTTAAAAATATAATAAAATTCAAGCTGGTGATGAGAAAAGCACTTAGTGAAAATGATCTCGTAGGTTTTTCACTGGAAGTATAAGAAATGTGCATAAATAATTGACCTGCCTTTGCTTATTTGTTCAAGGAAACTATAAACTTACCAGACAACAGAAGCACTAACTGAAGTTTTTGATTTGTTGGATGTTGGGGTTCTTTTTGTTATTATTTTTGTCTAAAGTACTTGTTACTTTTCACAATTTAACTGCAATAGGCCTTAATATTGTTACATGTGTAGACAGCTGATTAAATGCTGATAGTTCACTTTTACTATCAGTTGTACAACATTCCACTAGGTCATTTCCCCACTCTGTTTGCCACAAATTGAAAAAAAGCCTTGAGAACAGATTTATGAGAGGAAAATCAATTCTGAATGTTTCATCTATTACATTAATTTGTTTAAGGCCAGCATCTGCTTCACTCTTGAGAAGTATGATTTGCTGGAACCCTTCTCCCATGTGTAGCCTGAACAAATTAATGTTCTTAGGCTCAAAAATTTGGACAGTCTTGCACAGACTTCATAAATACTTTCCATGTCTGTGCATTCATAGCAAATGTAATATTGCATTGCACATTATTCTAGCAAATACTTACCCTTAGAATAATTTAAAAAAAGGTTTTTCTGTATCTTAGCAACAAGTAAAATCCTCTAATATCCATGCAGAGAGTATTTATTAAATCTTCTCCTGTAGAATTACAAGAAAACTCTTTAATACAAAAAGAAACAACCCCTGATTTTAACCTTCTCAGTAAGACTAACCGTTAATTGAATTTCTCCCATTTTGGGTGAATACAATGTGTAATT
>VZRF01011625.1:0-101813 GCA_013396875.1 Vireo altiloquus | reverse complement strand
CCTTTTTTCCTTTATGTGCAGCGATTCTACAGGTTTCTCTGTTGCAACTGCAACAGGGACTGTTCTCAGGGCTTCACCTTCACGCTCCTCCCATTGGGCACCATTTTACAGTAGCCAAAAAACTCATGCAGAAGATGGTGGCAAGCATCCACAGAGGTTAGCAGGCGTCAGCACGGCAGGCATCAGCTCTCTCCCAACTCTCTTCTTACCCGAGGCTATCAGCTCCTTATTGCCTCCCAGCACCACCTTTTATACATTACCTATATCCCTCACGTGCTTCTTGTTAGACTGAAATCAACACACACCTGCATTCCAAGTTGTTTTTCTTTCTTCCCGGGGATACAGCCGCACCTTATCAAAGTCAAGGCTGCCGACTTCCCATTCTTGTATCCCCACATTTCTCCTTATATTAATAACTGTGAGTAGGTTTTATATTTTTTTGTATTAAAAAATTCATTCTCTCACATGTTCCCTTTTACCACAAAGTTTGATATGAAATCACTGAAAAAATACACAGTTGAGGATGTAATATTTTTTTGTCTTTTAGTTTAAGAAAAATAAATGTGACATGTAAACAGAACAGTTCTCTGACACTATTATCTTAGAGAAAAAAAAACAAAAACTTCTAAAATATTCATTTAGAGTTGAATAGTGTAGCATAATGATAACCACTAAGCACATAGCCTTACAATATTAGTTAGAGACTGCAATTCAGGGTAAGGTAAATTTTGATCTGAGACTGAAACATTAGATTTTTATTTGACAGGCAGTATGTACAGTTACATTGTTTCATAATAGTAATATTTTTTTCCCCAGGATTGATATGATACCCTGCTATTTGTAATAAATAGAAATCACTGAACAGAAACATATGTTTATAAATATGTTTAATGATTCTTTTTCTATGGAAAGAAAAAAACCATGAGAGATTCTACACTTTCTCTTCCAAAATACCTGTGGGTAAAAGAAAAAATGTTTATTATTTGATTTACTATTAACTACCTGAGTTTTACAAGAGAAGAATTTATAATTCCACACATGCAGGCATCATGTAAAAGGCACTTGGGTTCTTAAAGGACCCAATCCAAAGAATAAATCGTACATTGCAGACAGCCCATTCAGGTAGCATTTGCATAATTGGCCTTTACACACTTGAGTTGGCACTAACTGAATTCAGTGAACACTGACTCCCAGCCACTGTGAGATAGGTCCAAAGTGTTGCAGATTTTCAGTTTGTGTGACTGTATTGCCATTATTTTCAATTGGAGGGTTATGGGAATAAGGACTACAGAAGTAACTGCTTAGAAATTCATATGTTTTAGACCGAACATTAAACTGAGATGTATTAAATACTGCAGTTGGATAAATGCTTAAAATATTATACTTGTAATAAATCAGGTTTTAAGATGAAATCAACATTTAGTCATTACATCAGAGCAAATTATTCCAGTATCTTTTTATGCAGGTTTTCATTGTTAACTGAGAGTTTAATAAATTGGCCTTTCATTTTTTCATATGTCTCTTTTCTCTATAGATTTGTAGTCATGTTGTCAATGTTGTTTGAAATGCATGGTGAAGTACCCCAATTGCTCTGTTTTCATACATCCCCTACCCTTTAGAACCATTTCTCAAAGAAGGATATACACAGGGAAAAGGAGTGCTGAGCCAGATCAAGATCAACTCCACTTGTGGCAAGAATAAACCTGCAATATAAATCTGTAGATTAAGGAGAATAAAAATACATTATATTCTTTACACAGTGCCCTTTTATTTGAGCTACTAGGCCATCAAAAACTGATGTGGACTACAACAGACGTCAAAGAATGAGACAAACAACACTAAGGCCTAAGATTCAGCACAGACTTCATAGTATTTAGTATGTAAAAAATTAATCTGTGCATTTTTTTAAATGCACACAGGAAAATGTAGAGTTCTTTAAGAAAATGAAGTCAGCTCCATAGAATTGAGCTGAAGATGAACTATAGTTTAGCAACTATATTCTGTTTTCAGTATATTGCACTATTTAAGGCTTTTTTAATTTAAGACCTGCGAAAAGGCTTACTTGAATTACCAAACGAATGCATGGGAGAGAGAAAAAGTAAGTTACAAAATATATTGTAAAGTCATCTCTACTAGCAACAATTAGACTTACCGGGTTGGTCGTCAGATGCTTGAGTTGCAGTTAACTTAATTTTCATGAGAACTTAGGCATTACTTAAGACTTTGAAGAGCTATTGTCATCCATAAGGGAGGGATTCATCACCTGGTGTGGAGTCAACCAGTCTCATATATAGAACTGAGAGGGTTGCATATTGGTACAAAGATGGGTTTTATATGGTAAATCTACAAAGCTAGTGTGCCAATTCTTAAAACTTTACATTTTTTCTACATTTTAGCATCATGGTTCATTGGCTGCATGTTACCACTCTCTGGACACATTGTTAACTGTCCCTGTTGAGATATGAGTATGATCAATAGAATGCAGCTGCATTTGAAAGTTATAATTGTTTTTCCTCTTGCCAAGGCCTTTGCTGCACCTGCAGATTGGATGCACAAAAAACCCTGCCTTGTAAAACTGCTGAAAACATAGGAAGTATCATTCATATGCTGAGGGAGGCAGAAATGGAGGATCAATGGACAACAGGACTGATAGGGATAATTAAAGTGGTATCTTGAAATGTGTCCCAAGAATGAGAATTTATTGTCTATGTTTACTTCCACATACCTCAATGGTATTTGGAAAATGTAAATACAGGAGTGGACATTTTGTTTTCAAAGCCTGTGCTATGTTTTCTGTCTAATCCAGTCCATCTTCCACCAAAACATTTTTTTTGGTAATGTCTCTCAATGTCCTACACTTACAAATACGACTTTATCGGGGAGATAGCAACATCTGTGTACAAGGTTTTCCCCTGCTCTTCCAGACACCAGTGAGGCTGGATGCCAAGACTGGTGTAGAAACGATGATGCCCTGTGCTCCAGGGCCCTTTCCACAAAGACTCAGAGCTCGTGGATTGAAGATCAGAAATCAGAAGGCTTTATTTATAGATATATAATAGATAGATATTATTAAAAAGAAATTGAGAGAGAGATCAAGCTTCTCCCTCCAGCAGGTTCAGCTGCAGGGATCATGTGTCTGTGTGAAGAGACAGTCTCTGTATGTGTACAACATAAACTATGAAAACACATCCAAAAATAGACATTCTCGTTGACCGAGGAGAACACATTACCAAAACAACTTCCATATTTACATTTTTCTCAACCTGAGAACAATTCTGATGGACTTGGTGCTTGCAAGAATTGGTGAGTCAGAAAATGCCTAAAATAAATCTTTTTCTGGGTTACCACAGGCTGGGAAATATATTTCACCATATTTAATCCTATTTGCTCACAAAGTCTTTGATCATTTTGTTTCAAGTTGCTGTTTTCCTTTCAGGACTTTTGCTACACTTGGTCTCCCATATAAAGACCTATTTAAATATTATAAGTCTGGAATCCTTAGCTGAGTTTGCTCGGAAATTATTCTAATTAATTCAGAGAACCAAAATGTCACAAGTAGTCATAGGTTCCTCAATTTCCTAATCATCATCATCTTGTAAGCTCAGTTTTAACTTTTTTGTTTCTGTTAAAACAAACAGCCATTGCTTTCTGATTTGTGGACTGTGTCTCAAGCAAAAACAAAAACAAACCAAGCCAAAAAAAATAAAAAATAAAAAAAAAAACCAACCTGGTTTTGGTTTATGTAGCGATTGAGACACAAACCCAGACCAGCAGGGAACCTGAGTTGTTTATTCAAAGAAACAAGCTGGTTTTATGCACTTCTTCAAGGCACAGTATTTCCTCACATAGTAATTCTCACCAAGCAACCTATCCCATGTTGCCACATCAGCAACACGCTTTCTAAATGTCCATCTGTGTGGTGATCATGCACTGTTCACCTGCCCAGCAGCTTCCAGCTGGCTCCTGTCCCTAGGGCTCTGTTGTGTGACCCATCCTCCCCCAGGGTCCCACAGTGACAAGCCTCTTTGTGCCCCCACGTGTTCCTTTGTGCTGCCAGGTGCTTCTTATCTCTCCCCACAGGTTTAGGATTAATCTTTCCCTAGACTTTTACAAAATATACAATTGATTCTTTCAGTTTTTCTTGACAACTTCTGGCCTGAAGTTGTGACCAGAAACAAGTATTTCATGTTTTGTGAGTTATAATATGCAATGCTTACTTCAACTCTGCAGGGCTTTCTGCCTTCAGTCAGGTTATATCATCTGTAAAGAAAACCTTTACTGATCAAAGCCAAAATTTGTTTAGAGCAGTGCTGAACAGCTTCTCATATAAGAGTTGTAATAGGTTGGTTTGGTTTTGCTATGTAGTGTTCTGATAAAGGAGATGTAATGCAGGAGAGAGAGAGAGAGAGAGGCAAGGGGGAGGAAGGGAGAGGAGAGAGTGAGTTGTGGTTTGGTTTTGGTTTCTTTTGTCCTAGGGGATTGAACACTGAATTGCTGGAGTAAGAGCTGGAAGAGAGGAACTGTTAATGCTTCAGTCCTGAGTCCCAGATAGGTAATCCAATGCAAGGTGGAAGCATGTCACCAAACTTGGGAATGTTGTGTTTTGACATTAGATGGTGTGTGAAGCTTCGGTTAAGGGCTATATTCACAAAAGACCTTAAGGAAATCTGGAGTGAGGTCTGAGGCTTCCTTCTTTATGAATGGGATGGACTATTCAGCCAAGTGTTCTCACTGAGAGTAATATGATTTCTTACTCATGTGTGAAGGAGGAGTCTCAACTCTTGTGGTTTATAACTGACATTACTTCTTTGTGGATTGGGAAAATACTTGGTACAGCTGATTTGTAATTTATGAATGTATTTTAAGAACGCTATCAAAACTCATTTTGATTTGGATTGCAGAATTAAACCTCTATTACTATATATGCTTAATTCAGAAATAAATCAGCCGTCAATTTTGAAGTGTTAGGAAAAAAATTAAATGAACACTACTCAATCTTTTGCCTTTGATGTGGAAAACGAAGAGGTGATCTAATCCTTTTTAACCCTGAGGCGTGTTTTCTGAAATATATTCCATTCAAACATTCCTCTGAAAGCCACATAAAGCAGGTTGCTAATGTAAAATAAATGGCCTGAAATTTTAATGCATACTAAGATTGATGTCACCAATATTTTGTGTTGTATGTGTAATTCAGTATCATAAATATTTAACAACTTCTTCCCTTAAAAGGATCAGGCAAACTTCATTTCATGCATACTCGTAGACCTGTGGATCATGGCCGTTAGCTGCTGTTTGGAGAAATAAAAAGGAAAAGAAACAGTCAAATAAATTTTCTATTGTCATCATCATCATCATCATCATCATCATCATTGTGACACAGCTTTGCATAGATTTTTCATTTCTCTCTATGTCTGACTTTGTAAGAAATTTAGAATAGAATAGACTGCTT
The DNA here is from genome assembly GCA_013396875.1 of Vireo altiloquus. Taxonomy (NCBI): domain Eukaryota; kingdom Metazoa; phylum Chordata; class Aves; order Passeriformes; family Vireonidae; genus Vireo; species Vireo altiloquus. The sequence goes on along the minus strand of VZRF01011625.1, from coordinate 96,364 downwards.
CAAGTGAAAGAGTTTGAGACAAATTCAGAGGAGGATATCCCCTGGTGGAAAGCAGGTCGTAGGTACCCCTTCTCCCCCCACCAGGTTCAGGAAAGAGAAAAACAGAGCCGAGAGCCTGCTGGAAAAGCAAGGAAAGTGCTTCCTCCCCTCTCTGCCACAGGAGCAGCTCTCCCCCACAACGGCCGAACAACCAAAAGTCAAAAAAACCCCCGACGTTGAAACTGCTCTGGCTGGTTTTTTTCTCTCCCCTCTCAGGCTCAGTTTAAAGGCACAGAATGGCATAAAATTAATTTTTCTGGCACAGAGCAGGCAATATAGGATATCATAAAGTCACTCCAAGACAGGACTGTAGCCGGATGCTGTGGCTGGACTGGGCATAAAACAACTTGAACAATACCTGATTTGCAAATTGCCAGTTGTGAATGGAGAAGATATTGAATAATGTTGAAACCAGTCAAAGTTGATAATCCCAAAGTTAAACATGCTTGTAGTGAGGTGAAGCTGTGGCAGACCTAATAAAGTTCCTGGCAGAGGAATCAACAAGTGATAGTGCTGATAACTTATCTAAAGCTGTTGAACAGACACAGCTGGCCTGGAGACATCTGACTGACAGTCAATTCCTGTATCCAATAGAAGTTCAGTCCCTCTTCTTAACCATAAGGAATTCTAACAGGCCATTCTTGGCGTGTGCACAGAGATTCCTCCTATAAATTGGTTTGCTTCTCGAGGGTGACGGAGACTTGCCCATAGTCACTGGTATGATGAGTAACATCAATCTCTACTTAAAACACCACATGAGTTCTTCCTCTAAGAATAAAGAAACGCCACAGCTGGGGAGAGGGGTTTTGGTTACAAATTTTATTAGGCATTGATGGATCTAGGTTTTTTATATCAAAAATTTTATTTTGATTAATTCTTCAGGACAGCTTTAAGTTGCTGCTTATAACCTCCTAAAATAAAGAAATGTAATATTATAGTCTTTCATAACTTCTGACATCAATTTTTGGAGTAAAATGCCTTGTTAAAGCTGAGGACTGGCATTAGTTTCAATTTGTCTCACAGGAGAAAATGCAAGGATTGAATAAAGTGTATGATAAAAATTTCATTCACGTTGATTTTTAAGTAAAATGGTACAAGGTATTTCATGGAGCGGGAACATGACATTCTTGCAAAAGTTTGCTTTTACACTGAAGAACTAATAGGATAGGAAGAGGTCTATGTTCCAGGACAATGGACTACAAGACATTTGGTTCATGCTTTCTATGTAAATGAACTCTGTCCTGTCAATATCTAGCTTCTCCACACAGCTCAGATATTTGAACCAGGACCAGGAAAGAGCAACATAAAGCCTCCTAACAACCTTCCCCTCCCAATCCCCACATTTTCCCCCTCAACTCCAACCCCACAAAAAGCTACAGCTGTCTATTATTAAGAGATCATTCACTACCTAACTCTCCTCAGAGAGACAGAGTCATGGTAATGTTAACGTGTTGCAGTACCCCAGCTTGCCCCAAACTGCGGAATGGTTAGACAACCTATAAGGTTTTCTTGTTCTGGTTAGACAAGTTCTGTTTAAGTCTGCTTCTAAGTTGTTACCTTGTACCCCAGTTGCTGTAGTTACCTCTTCCCCTGAATCCTGTTCCTCCCCATGAGTTGGCCAAGCCCCTTCCACCTCCTAGGAGGAGACTCCTTGTCCCTCTCCACCCATTCCCTGGCTCGCTGGACAGACAGTCCCTGTCAATCCCCACAAGGCACACTTCTCCCTCCAAAAAGTCCTGTCCCCTAATCCTTCCCCTGTTATTCTCCAGTTGCCTGTTACATTGTCATTCTTCTCCAGAGCCACCCCTTTACCCTCTCCCCGTTGGTTCCTGAGTTCTCCATCTCCCTGTATCAGAACACTCACACAGCACTGAGGTTTGTCTTTCACCAGTGGATCCTCAAGTGCTGATGAAGCTGCTGGTACCCAAGTGAAAGGCCCCTCCTGCCTTCTTTGCCTCCATGGGCGTGTCATACCATCACAAAAAGCCACCAAAAACTGCTCAGTGCTCTTGACTGCAGCAGCAGACTGCCAAAGACATTGCAGCAGGACGCAGTGAGGCTCGGGCAGCTCTCTGTTTGCGTCAGTCTGAGGCTATAAATGCCTGCAGAGATGGAGAAGCAGCGATCACCTAGTGTGAAAACCTCGCTTCTTTTTCTGTGTTTTGCAATGAATGTGGAAGGCATTACATGTGGGACAATGCTGATGGTTTCAAAGGTTTAGCAGACTTGTTTCTGTGTTTTCATGCAACTGCAAATATTGGTGATTGTAGGATTGAGAGTACTGTCATCAATCAGTCAAAGTCAGTGATCAGCTTTAGATTCAGTGGGCACATTTTGGGCAAATATGTCCAAACCAACCCCTACAGTGACTGAACAATAACCTGAATAAGTCCATGCACTTTTTCCTTTCAAATCATTCTATATGGTCTGTGTAACGTTATTTTTTAAATGGAGGGAACAATTTATTTTAATCATGGGAAGTGATATTTTAAAAGCAATGTTTTGTGTTCTTATGGTCACAGAAAATATATATATGTATATTTCAAGGCTAATGTATCTGAAAAAAACAAGCCATCTGAGTGCCCCTTGGCATTATTCATTTACTTCCAAGAGGAAAAGAATTTGTGATTTTCAAAATGATGCTTAAAATCTAATGGCTTAAGTAAAGAGCATTCATAATTATATGTAGCTGCCAATCTTTGAGAGCTCTGTTGGAACAGCTCCTTTCTAACATTATAAACTATTCTAAGTTGCTTATCTAAACCTCTTCTAACCTGTGCTTCCATGAATAGTCATTACAAAGTAGATGCAGACAGAAGGGAATGTTAACTGGGCTGTGGCATGCAGATGTCAGCAAAAGCCCTAGGTTTATCTTCCATCAGCCTCGTGATGTATAATGCTTGAATTTGCTTTGAAAGAAAATAGTTTGGAATGCAATTCACTGGATCTTTCTAGCACCTTGGAAAAGTATTATTAGGTTGGAGGCATCGTTTTTAGAAGTTGGAGGTGTAGTAGCACTTTAAATGATTAGCTCAAGATAATATTTACAATCAAACTAAGCTCAAAGTTTTCGAATACTATTACTCAGAAAACTTTGGATATTACAGGGCTGGGCCTTTCCTGATGGATTCCTTATACATTTTAAATGTATCAGTTATTGTATTACATTAGATAGTGTATCTATTAGACCTTCTACCTTAAAATCTGAATTAAAACTGAAATGTTAATTCATAATTGAACATTCTTTGTGGTCTGAAGGGAGGAAGACAAGAAATGACAATGTGTCTTTTATGTAAATTCTAACGATATTCTAAATACAGATGGAAGGTAAATGTTCACTAGAAAGGGATCTGTCAGTGGTGGCTTTCACAACTGAACATACACACACACACTCTTGTATACAGGCTTTCGCCTCACCTTTCTCGTAAGTTCCATACTTCATGGGTTTTTTTGTTGGATCAGTGGATCACTTTTGATTTGCTACATGATGAACATAGGTACAATTTCAGACATGTTTATTATCCACAAAGAATTAGATTCTCGATGAGCATATGATTGGTTCTTGTGTGTTTTTATAGATATGTGTCATTTCAATAAATTTGTCTTTAACTCCACTAGCACTATGAATGAGTGTAATTAAACTGCACATTCTGAAGATAGCTTTAAAAACATTCTGCAGAATTGTTGTTGCTATGTTCTAGAGCTTTGGGTTGAAAATTGTAAAATCTTTATTTTAGACTAATGCACAAGCACTTTGTGATGTAGGCATGTGATGAATTCTTTTTCTTGCTCTAAGAAATATTTTAAGTTTTATTTTCAATTTCTTTATTGTCCCTGTGAGTGTCTGAGAGAGAAATATTCTTTCTTAAGCATTGGATCTTGTTCTAATGTTTCTTAATATGTTGCCCTATGGTAGGTATGTATCTGACATCAGGCAGAGCAACATTACTTAGAAGTGGGTTGTGGCCTTTTTGTCTTCCAACTTCTTATTATTTAAAATGGGACTTACTTTTCTTTTGCTTTCAAGGTATTTCACACACAATCAGTGCCTATATCAGTCTCCTTTCATTCACTACTGAAAAGTTGATTAGTGCCCCTGATTAAACAAGGGTGACAACAGTCATTGTTACTTTTTCAAACAAGTATCTTTGGCTTTCTATTCTGCAATACTGCTTTGCTCATAAATATACAAAATTTTTTGTAGCTTTCTAGAAATAGTTTTTTTTAATTCAGCTTTGGATAGTACCTATAAGAACTACCTTGATGGATTGCTGTGGGGCTGATCATATTTCTCATCAAGCTGACAAGTGTCAGCACTCGTTTGTGAAAATAATTTTCTTCTTGTTTTCACCTACTCCATGTCTTTTGTTTTGCACTTCATGCATGGAGAAAGAATTAATTTCTTTTTTCACTCTTTAATGTGCTTAATGGAAACTATTCAGGGTCTTTCTAATTATGAACTCTTTTTAATGAAACTACAGTCCTACATTGCCCTGTGAGATTCACCAAACAAAAATCAACACAAATTAACAAAAGACCATAGTAGCTGCAATGGCTTTACAGATAAAACTGCTGAATTTAAATTATGACCCAGTCAGGTTGTAAGTTTTAAATCTATGCTGCAACATAACATAATTACCGGGAAAAATATGTAATAAAATTACTATAATTTTTAGTATTGGTGGTAAGTTTTATAATGGAAAGCATAACTTCAAAATACTTAAGATGTACATAATATTTCTATATTATGCTTGGGAAGTTTAATATAATAATGTTCTGAGCAGGTTCAGTTTTTAAGGCTTGTAAGTTACTTCACTGCTCAGTACCTAAAGTTTTAAATGTTTAGCTAAAAGTAGGACCTATGTAATTTTATTTTTAGGAAAGAATACGAAATACAAAATATATATAAAAAATATGCTACTGACATGAATGGTAGTGGTCAAAGTTGTTGCTTTGTATATTCTTGTATATATAAAACTTGTATATTTTACATGGAAAGAATGAAGTTGGCAAACACCTTAACTGAAAGAAGTTGGCCTTCAAAACTGTTTTTTTTTCCTGGGCCAAGCAGCATGAAGGAAGTCAATTCTGTGCAAACTGCATGAAGCAGCACATGAAACAGAAACAAACTCATATTCAGAGATCTGATTCTGTGTTCCCTGAAGTCAGTGAAAGATTCCAAATGAAAACACCAAAAGCTAGACAAGACTCATAATCTTAGGACTTTTTTTCCTCCATTTTAAATTAATAATATATGAAGTGCCAGTATTTTAGAAATCAAAGATGAAACTCAGCTTAGCTATACAGAAGCAAATTCAGAAATTCAGACCACTAACTGAATTATTTGCTTTTCTAAACTCAGTTATGCTGCTTAATTATTTTTAAGTTCCACTTATTATTTAAATATTGTACTTGGCATCATATTTTTTTTTTCCCTGCAATTGTGGCTTTTGCTCTTTCTTTAGGAGGGAAGTGATTTTTTGGGGGGTTGATTTTGTTTGTTTGTTTTTGTTTTAGGGGGAATTGTTCACTTTCTCTTCTGGTTTTGGTTTAGGTGATTTTAGCTTTTTGTTTATTCCTTTCCTTTACTTTTGGCTGAGTTTTGTTTTCATTTGTTGGGTTTTTTTTTTCTTTTTCTTCTTTCCCCGAAACCATGTTAATCCATTCTTAGCTACTGTTTGTATGGGTGATCTAGATTGTCATATCTGACCTATGTCTTCCTCTATGATCTGAGTGTATCACTCCAGTTAATTCAGTGATTTAGTATACTGTTACATAATTGTCATTTTAAATCCCTGCAGACTTACTGCAAGGAAAAAAATAGTAATGTTTTAAGTTGATCATTGGCAGAAATATTTAAACCATTGGCTCTTGTGTTTCGTTAGAAAGGAGCATGGTGAAAAAAGTGTTTAAAATTCTTATCAACTCTCTTTGTAAGTGACTTTGTTGTCTTCATTCATTGTGCTTCATTAGTACAGTTATTGAAGTACTAATTTCATGAAGTTCATACAGGGGAATTGAGCATGTTCAAAGCCAAACCTCACTGTTCATGTTTGTAGAAGTCTAGAGAAAGATATTGGTGGAAAGAAATCCTTAATTGTGTCAATTCCGAATCTTTCTAAAGACTCAGTATCTTTTCATCTGCCAAGGCAACCCTAGCAGAGCACTGCTACCTCTGCTTGTTCTCTGAATTGCAGTCACATGCCTCTGCTCCTTGTTCTGTGCTGGCTCTGGATTTTTGGTGTACGTACTCAAACCCTACTCAAATCACTTTTCAATAAAAGATTGATTAATTAAAAAAAAATAAAATCAAGGACCTCTCAGCCAGATTAGCAAGGTGTATGAAAAAAAGGGGAGAAATAACTACTCTTCATTTTAACAAAAGTAAGATCAGTGGGTTTGACGGCAGAACCACACCATCAAAGTGTGAATAACCAGAATAACTAATTTTTCTCTGTCTTGTCCCAGAGTAGTGTAATTGGTAACTGTGTCCAAACCCCACAGGATGTTGGGGTTTTTTTTCCTGTATTGCAATTGGAAATGGAGAGTGTAATGTCTGCTAGACAGTAAAATGAAATCAAAACCTTTGTTTTTATTTTTCTATTGCTGTTGTAGTTCTATGTCAGTTTGTTATATGAAGGTCTTTTGTTACTATAAAATATCAGCGAGTGGGATCATCTTCATTCTTCGTGAGCCCTACCTAAGTTCTTATTACAGGTAATGCAAAAATTTTCTGTTAATTACATATTATTATTGTCCTTAGATAAACTTCTTCAAAAAGATTACCTGCCAGATGCATGTGGAAAACCACCTGTTAATAGAATTTGAGGATTTCTGTCACCTGTAAATATATGGATTAACTTACAAGATTTCTACCACTTCAGATATTTTCCAGACTAATCAGTAAATGGTGATAGCACATCCAAACATTCTGTAGTTTCAAATGCAAAGTAGCACACTTCCTGCAGACAAAATCTTCCACTGATGTGAATGGGTAAAGATTTGTGGGCTGCAAATCACAGCAGCAGGCACTAACTAAAGTTTTTGTGCTCTTAATTGAACACAAATTGAGATTAAAACTTGAAAAATATGTATTAATAAAATGTATTACTGAACATATGGTACTGTTGTTACATCTAGTCTTAGATTATACAAAGAAGAATAGTCTTATTTCAGTGAAATTACTAATGGACTAACTAAATAACTTACAAGGAATAAAAGACTCTTATGGTCATGACCTGCAAAGTAAAACTTTAAGGTTTATACAGTTAATTTATATCCTAATGTTTGACATTTTGATTACCAGATTTAATTTTCTCCCCAGTCTATTATACAGCCAAAGGGGCAAATAGTTTTGCTCACGTTGAAGCAAATCATCTCCAATTTTAACTGCTCAGAAATAGAAGTGGAGAAACACACCAGCTTCTTCTACAGTGTTGTCAATGAAGGTATACAACATTCGCAGCAATCTTACTAAGAAAAAGCAGAATATGTTTTTTCCAATATTCTTTGAAATATTAGTATTTCTTTAAAAAATATAGCAGACAAATTCAAACAGTGGCCTTGACAAAAGATGAAAACATTTAGCATTAGTAAAATTTGCTGATAGCAAGCAAGATGGGAAAAAATAGCAAGAAGAAAGACTTGTAACTTCTTGCCCTGCCAGAGGGAGTAACAGTGACATTAACCTTGAGTACTCTTTGAAGAGCATTCTTGTGAAAACTGTATGGCACAATGGCAAAGATACGTATTTGAAGGTAATCAACAGTCCTTAACTGATTATGGCCAGTTGCATTTAATTTCCTGTGTTTTTTAAACTAAAATAGCACAGACTTATCTGTGCTAAAATCTCTTACTGCAATTGCCATTTACTCTTATTTTCTGTACTCTAATTGAAGGATTTGTTCAATTATTATATTGCTTACCTCTGTTCTTAAAAGAAAAGTTTCATTCAGGCACCTAATTTGAATATGTCAAAAATACAGCATCTAAATCTTAAAACTCTTGCTTCAGGCTCAGTTTTGGATAGTCATCAAGATTGAATAATTAAATGCAGGGAAAACAAAATTCAGATTTGTTTCATATGTTTGAGGATTATAATACAATCATAAATAGGAACAATTTACTGGAAAACTACCAACCAATCTTTCTATATGTGATGATTGGAATCTGTGTTTCAGGACACGAGATTTGTTAATATAATTTTATGTCAGTAGGGCATACTAACTGGAACATATTTGCTGTACACTGCTTGCTAATATTTGGTGATTGTGATGAAATTGGCCTAAATTGGAGAGATACAGTTTTGATAAAGTGGACTGTTAGATAGATTAAAAAGTGGCTGGATGGTCACATCGAGAGGGTGGTGGCCAATGTCACAGAGTCTTAATGTATATCAGTGATAAGTGGTGACCCTCAGGGGTCTGTACTGAGACGAGCATTACTTAATATCTTCATCAGTGCCAAAGGGGTTGAGGGCATCGTCCCATCCAAGCCCTCAGATGACACAAAGCTGAGTGGTGCAGTTAATACTCCTGAGGGATGGGATGCCATCCAGAGGCACCTGGACAAGGTGGAGAAGTGGTCCATGGGAATCTCATGAGGTCTAACACGGCCAAGTGCTGGTGCTGCACCTGAGTTGGGGTCACTCCTGGTGCCAACTCAGGCTGGGGACGAACAGATCAAGAGTAGCTCTGCCCAGAAGGACTTGAGGGTGCTGGTGGGTGAAAGGCTGACCTTCATTAGATTTCTCTCCACACATTTCTCTAGCTGATCAAGGTCCCTCTGAATGGTAGCACAGCATTTGGATGTATCAGCCCCCCAGTTTCATTTCATCAGCAATCTTGCTGAGGAAACATTCTATCCCTTTGTCCAGGTCCAGAGTAAGACTGTACCATAGGACTGGTTTCTTGTCACTTAGGACATAGAGAAAGCAAGTTGACACTGGTCAGTGAAATACTGCATTATGGTCCTAATAAGGAAAAAGTTTGGAATCTATTTCCTGTTTTACTTCCCCTCACAGACCAGATGTGAAGAGGTCAAGATGTTACTCAATCCACAGTCCAGGAAGCATCTGCTTGTTAGTAAGACAGAACAACCTATGTGTTCAAAGGAGGAGTTCTTTATTTCCCTCAGGTTTAGCATGACTTTGCAGTGTTGCAAAGCTGGACAAAAAACCCCTATACCAGTCTCTGAAAATAAATATATAGAACTGGGCAAGAATTTTCATCGCCTTGAAAAGACTTACAAACGTCCAAATCAGCAGGGCATGTAACTGCATGAAAACAGCCCAAACTGAACTATCCTCTCAATCTTTTTACAATTTGTGCTGTCCCCTGCCTGTTTTCATAGTGCAGATATGGCTTTGACTGAAAACTATCACTTTGACACTTGCAGTAACAAGCCATTTTTAAGCAGGTCAGTTGAAGAGTTCAGTGGTCACTGTCCTGAATTTCTGGACATTCTTCATGAGGAGAGGCTGAGAAAGAGCTCATTTTCTCAGACTACAGACAAGAAGGCTCAGGGGGATCTTCCTGGCACATGTAAACACCTCACAAGAAGGAAGAAGATGAAGCCAGAATACGTACTTTGAGTGTCACCAAGTGTCAGTACAAGAGGCAGGGGATACACACTGAAACATAGGAGGTTCCCTCTGAACATCAGGAATTGCTTTTTTATGGTGAAGTTGGTCAAACACAGGCCTAGATTGTTCAGAGATGCTGTGGATCTTCTACAGAAAAATGCAAAATGCAACTGAACCTGGGCAACCTGGTCTTGCTGATTCTCTTCAAGCAAGACAGTGGGACCCACTGACCTAAAGAAATCTCTGCCAACCTGAGTAGTTCTGGGGACATAATAACTTCAAAGCTGAGAGGCAGTGCAGCACAAATCCACAAAAAATACTGGGCTTCTGTGTAGACACCTGTGTATGTAAATTCTGCCTACCACAGATTTACTCCATGTCCACACACTGAAGTGTATTTTGAATAAGCTGTGTTATGTGCACATGTTCTTGGATAATACAGAGCTGTAATATAAATCTAGGGCACTCAGAGATGATCGGAACTCCTAGGACTTTTCATTTGGTAGGTGACTGGTGCTAAAACATTGAGTTTGTTTCTTCTTTAGGAAAAAAAATTTGCATATTTTTTTGAAAACCTTGAAACAAACTCACTTAGTTGGACAGAGAGATCTGGCCAAGGAAGTTCTCTACAGTATTAAAAAAACCCACCTAAAAATGTAATTTCTTTATTTTGTGCATTTAATTGTTAATCAAGGTTCACTTATCCCAATATTTAAAGGCTTTAGGTGTGCAATAGAGATTTAGGGTTGTCACTCCATTCGAGTTTTTAAACAAGAGAGACAGATTTAAAGGAAAAAAAAAACAGGAAAACCAAACCAAACAAACAAACAAACAAACAAAAATTAAAAAAATGAATAGCCACATTTTCCTGGGGAAAGATGCCAAGATCATTACTTCAAATAAATAAACAAAACTCATATATACACTGTGATTGAGGATATTTAATTTCATTTTATTTTCAAACATTTCCTAGCATTCTGGTTATGGAGTAGAGTACAACCAAATGTTAAGTGCTTAATTACTGTCAGCAGTAAGAAACAGAAGGCATTTGTATGCACTGCCTGGATTGCTTTGGTAATGGTAGTCTCTGCTTACACTTTCTCTTTTATTTCACCCCTATCTGCTACAGAGAGAAGAGTTAATTCTGCATCCCGCAAAAACTTTTCCATTCATAAATAAGTCATTAACTGTATATAGTCAAATAAATATTTTACTTTTTAGGTGTGACTTACACTGAGTCAGTGCTAGTTTACTGACACAAAGTTCTACAGTTTTTAAAAATGCAAAAATGGGCTTTTCCCTGCTTGTAAGAATATATTTAGGCCAACTGTTTATGAAGAAATTATTCTAAAACATGAGAATAAAACCAGGAGTGGTACTTTGGATTACCAGTTCCTGTGGTTAGTTCTGTAAGCTTGTAAAGCAAAATTATAAACTACACCCCAAAATTTTGTTTGTTTTCCATATTTTTTAGGAAACATACATATTTACATATAACATATCAATGTACTTTCGTTAGCAACTGGGACACTGAATTCACAACCAGATGAAAAATCTAATTCCATATGCATTATTGTTTTGGTGCTATATTTATATGACATGAAAGGGATCTTTAAGATCCATATCAAATTTGGGCCATTACACCTTGTTAAGTAATTGTTAATTAATAAACATTAATCATCAGATGATTTATAGGATTTTTTCAGCAGAAAAGGACCCACAGCAGAAATTTGCTTTGGCAGTGGAGAACACTAACTGAAAATAAAGTGAAGTATAATAACCCCTGGTCACTTTTAGATAACATACCTTTATTTTACCCTCACACTAACATATTTCTGAAGAGAGTTGCAGCCCTTTTATTTTTGTTCACTCTCTTGAGATAATGTTAGGAATGCAGTTTAGTGGAAATGATGGTCCAGCAGCAAATGGAAGTTTTGAGGAACTTATATCTTTTAGAACTTGTAAGTGAGAGAGTGGCTAAAAAATACTACTACATGTTTGAGACCAGCTAAAAATTGAGAGCTTCTGAAAAAAATAAGCCTATGACTTTGCACACATAAATGGTACTTAAGAAAGAGATAAAGTGTCCAACTTAGTAATCTTACACTTAAGATAAGGAATGGCCAAACATGTGGAAAGATTTTCACTGGTGTTATTGGACAATGGCTTTTTACCTGAGTGGACAAGAAGGGGTAAGAAAGGCTGGGTCATTCATTGAAATAATTCAATAAAATATTCTAGAGAAAGCAGAGGATTGTTTTTCAAAATTCTGCAGGAATTGTGAATGCTTATAATCAGACTTTGTGTATTTAAACCAAATAAAAAAAAATAAAAGAAAAACAAGGTGAAAAGGATGATACAAATAAAAACTTTAAAATACTAAAAATTTCTATTGTTCTCTTAACCTATTACTCCTATCCTTTACATTTAGTGAATAAAGGACTGTTTATATTATAAGACATGTAGGTCTGTACAAAAGTTAGCTTTCAGTCATGATGTCTAACTGTAAGCAGTGCACAGCATAAAAATTCCTGGGAGTCAAGTGATAAAAAATCTTGTATGGCTACAGTTTTCAGAAGACAGTATAAAAACACCAGTGAGCAAAAATTCCCAGCTGTAATGGTGCACACTTATAGTGGTAAAATGAAAAGTCTATCTATTTCTCTATGACAAATCAATAGTGAGAGGACAACAGAAGAAATATTAGCAGCTTGTTTAAAAGCTTGCACCCTATCAAAGAGAGCAGATAGGAGCCAGTAAGGAATTTTCATTCATGAGGCCACAAAAAGAAAATTGCTTTTAAGAAAACCATAGAGGATTATGTCTTGGGTATTTTTCACAGAATTNGTTTTGTTTAGCTTAGTTTATTGTTTGATGTGGTAATTTTTAAACCAGTATAAATTACTAAATTCTTCTAAGATATGAGGGAGTACTTTCATCTTAAAATGGTATAAATTAGTATAAAAGAAAAAAAAATTCTTTCATCTAATTTCAATCATTGCTTATGGCAATGTTTGTCATTGATTTCTTAATGATAACCATTTCATTCTCAGAGTACAAGCTAGGTGTCCCCAAAAGATACGGAGTCTGTAGATGTAGTCTTAAAGATTGATCTACCTAACTTACTGCATCATGTCAGAGCAGCATATACCAGTCCAAATTTGCACAGAGATCTCAGAACCCTAGGGTGGGATCCCCAATAGAGAGCTGCTTTGGAAGGTCACCAAAGGGACAATCAGCAGGAGGAACCCTTTAAGCTTCAAATCCCCAGATGATGCTGACTCTCAAGATAAGACCTAAAGAAGGAAATTAAATCTATCCTAGTTGAAACCAGAACAGTCCATCGAATCTGCAAGCACAGCCTGAATTACTGAAGAACTTAGAAAACTGATACTGTCTAAAACCTACCTATTTGTCCAGGTTTTGGCAAGGGATGGTGAGGAGACATTCACGAGTCAGAAATTTTGACTGACAAGATTAATGTGAGTGTTAAGGAGGAGTTTACTACCTGAAGCCTTTTGTGAAAGAAGTCCAGGACACATGAGGAACTTTGTTATCCAGAAGAAAAGTCACAAATCCAGAAGTACTTCCTTAAATATTTTGTTAAATTTGTACAATACAAATAATAAGTTTTCTTTTAGGCATTCAGAATTAAATATTAATTGTGGTTTTTGGTGATTTATTTCCAACCATGAGCTGAAGTTTTGACTTCAAGGTCTGAATGTCACAAACTATTTCAGTCCTCTGGTGGCATAGATGTAAAAGTCAAACTATTTTAGGGGGCCTTAAAATGATAGGTGATTTACATATGGTATCTCCACACAAACATAGGATCACACTTTTGGGGGATTTTTTAATGGGAACAATAGCTTACTTTGGTACCAAGGTTCAGTTCTAGTTAGAGCCTTTTGTCTTGAGGGCCAGATAATCTTGTATGCTTTCCTGCCCCAGTATAATTTTGAGATTTTCAAAAGGAGGATAAATTTCATGCCATTTTCTGTTCTTATTACAGTCTTCACATTGTAATGAGAATGGATTAATTTTGTTCCATTTTCTGTCCTTATTATAGTCTGTTATGAGAATGGATTAATTTTATGACATTTTCTTCTCTCATTATGATTTTGTAATGGGAATGAGAATATGTAATGAGAATGAGAACATTTCAAGCATTAAAGGTCTGTGAGAACTCATGACAAAGACTGTAACAAGAAGAGAAAGTGACACCCAATCCATTCTTGCGACAGTCTTAAGACTGTAAAGACAACTCCAGGTAAAATTATATTCATCCATTCATAAGACAAAGACTGTTGAGAAAGTGAAAATTGAAAAAAAAAATCCATTCTTGTCACAATTTGGACATCGTCTCAAACTTCATGGTGTGCTTTAGAAAGTAGAGTAAGGTAATAGAAAAAATCACAGTAGGGCCTACACAGAACATACTGATTTCAGGTTAGTCTTGCTTTGGTAGGTACAGTCAGTGCACTCTGAGTCAGATTTGTGCAATACATGATTCAGGTATCATTAATGGAAAATGGGATCCACAGAGAGCTTCAGTGCAAGTCCTCACAAAGAATTCACTACAACCAGGAATTAATCTCAAATCCCATTTTTCATAATCATCCAGAAAATAAAAGACTTTCTTGTATGAGCATTGCAGCAGTTTTCCCCCAGGATCTAAAATATTAAAAGAAATATTGCAAAAATCCATGTAAATATATATATATGTACACATATGTATATTTCCAAGATCCCAAACTAGGCCTGCTTGCCATCTGAGTACTTTCTAATAAATAATTATGTAAATACTGGTCCAGAATTGAAAACAGTAGCATTTAATGCTAAGACATGGAGGGGGCTTTTTATCCTGATAATTAAAACTATATACTACCATCACCTTCTCTATTTTGGAATAGATATACTAGCACAACTGCAAGAGATGAGCTGCATAAATCAAGTGAAAACTTTTGGAATCACTGGAGATTTACTAATTGAAAAATTAAATTTTTTGAAATGATAGTATAAATAGTTTGTAACAAACGGAAAGCAAGTAATGGATATGAAATTTGGCAGTTGTCTAAAAGCTGCTAAAAGCCTGCTCTCCTAAGGTGTCTGGTGTCAGAACAGTTAGAGGGTTTAGAAGTCAGATGGAAGAGAAATAGAAACAAAAAAACCAAGGAAAAGACAAAAAGTTTGCTCTATATTAGTTAAAAATGTCAATACTACACCTAAATGTAGATATGACTGCAAAAGAAGGGTTAATTGGAAAATGCAAATATCATACCTATAGAAGCACTGCAATATCGCTGTCAGCTGGGATTTTACTTGGATTGGTAAGAACAATTGGTGATGTTACATCTAATTCAACATGGGTATCTATATCTCAGATCTGATCACAGCTTCTGTCCTGAAAATTTCATTCCTGCATTCCCTACATCTTCTGTTAAAGATTAGCCACCTTGTACGAAAGAAAACCTACCAGAACAGTTGTCAGCCAGGCTGTGTGAATTTTAAGACCAACACACCAGACGATTGTCTCAAATAAAGCTAGCAGCAACAGAAATAGAAGAAAATCAGATTACAAAAAAAAATTATTTTGAGTGCACCAGTAGACAAACAGGAAAAAAATCAGTAGGAGGAAGAAATTATGTAAGGAAGAATAATTACCTTATTAAAAGAAAGATATTTAATAACAGCGCATAACCCATGCAAATAAAACCACCATTCTCTCAGCTAAACAGCAATGAAGGTTCACATCTTTGTTGCAAGACTTGCAACAAGTTTAACTACTTTATCTTTTTGTACAATGTTTGGAAAGCTCTTAATCTTCTTCATTTTACAGGATTTGTTACAAAATGACCACAGCATATTGGGATCACCCTGAACCTTTAAATATCTTTGATATGCCTCATTTAAAGTCTGAATTTTAATTCCTCAATATTAAAAAAATTGGAGTGGTATCACTTAGAGATGTTATCGTACTCTTAGTTTTCTGCCTCAAAGGTAATAATAGCAATTTATAACTAAAAGTAGCAAAAACTTTCAAGAAGTTAAACTCTGTACCTTGCAATTTTCATAGCATATGATCATCTCTTTGAGAGACGAGTTCCACCTCAATAGTCTTGTTGAGATATCTTTGGGCACACAGTATTCTCCTTTCTTTACTTCATGTAAAGCCTTGCCATGAGCTGTGCTATCATCAATGAGGTTACCTGAAAGAAGTGAGAACCTTACTTATGTAGCTAACTAGTAGTCATTTTTTTTCCAAAAAAGTTTAAAAAGAAACCTTGTACCTTGGTATCAAGGGTCACTAACCCCTAATATGTAATGTGCATGTATGTCACAGTTGCATATTATGGTAGATTAGCATAATTTTTTGTTAACTTTTACCCTGCCAAGTAACCTTCATGTCTGCATTTGTTCTTTGAGGTAAAATGATGAGATCAACCCTATTTAATCTTAAAGCATAAATCATGATATTAATATTAAAGATAAATATTCTTTTTATTACGTAGAATACATAATAAGGTCACTTCTTTAGCTTTGTTACAGAAGTGGTACCTCCAAGCTTCTCTGAATTTCACCTGAATTCATATTACACTCAAAATCCTTCATTTTTTAGACAATTAAAATTACATTCTTTTCTTCCCATGAAACAACTCAGTAGCCTAGAACAACACAAACAGCTGCATAATTAATTTAAATCTGTCAATGAGATAAGGAGTGTGTACACTGCTTTGTAATGACACTATTCAGAGCCCCATTGAAAGACAATGGAGCAAAGAGAAATAGCTGGCAGCTGCCATTGCACCAATAATTTTTCCATTACAGTTAGCAGTAAAAGTTTCAGTCTATACATTTGTGTAGATACATGATGCTTACAGTTAAATCATGTTTTTCATGCATTTTCTTCATATTTTTTCATATTTCAGAATATTGTCTTCCTTTGATGACTAAAGATTTTTTTTAGCTGTTTATATATTTTTCATAAATTTGTAGCCTTGGTAGATTTTTAATATATAGTTGTATAGCTTCTAGTACTTTTCCTGCCCTCTCTCACATTTTAACTATCCCTTATTAACACATTCTTGAAATTCTGTTTAGTCTTATTCTTAAGAAGAGAATTTCTGACAAGGTCATTTTGTTTTCCACCAGAACTTAAGAGACATAAAAATAAAATAGGGCAAAAAGCCCCTGGACCAACTCCAAGGGCCCTAACTCAAGGGTGGGTTACTGGCACAACTGATCTCTTATTGGATGTACCTGCTAGATAATTATTAATTAACCTTATATAAATATATAAGTCTTTTATCATGTGTGCATTTAGCCATATTTGTGCACCTGAAAGCTTTCATTCAAGATCTGCTTTTTATCTTACCATTTTAACACTGTTGCAAGTTTTGTTTTATGAATCCAGGCAACACCTTTATCAACTAACTGCTTGAACGACTTGGAATTCTACACCAATGCTCAAACAACATATGTGCAAATACATTTCTATTCAGTTCAAAGCTGTCTCATTTTTCTCAAGCTTTTTTTCCATCTTTTAGTCCTCAGTCATTTCAATGAGTATATCAGATCAAAGATTTGAAATATATAACTCAGTATTTTTCTCTCTATAAGAACATAACAGTGTAACTTGAGTATGTGGTTTTCCTACTTTTTGTATTCATGGTGCTTTACATGCTATGAGTTCAACACTGTCAGCTAAATATTGCTTACTTTTCATCCTACTTCATTTGAGTAGAGGTGAGGTATTCTATTTGCAACATCAGTTATTATAACATCACTTTTTTCATGCACATATATTAAATCTAGTTTTAAAAAATGCTCCATCTTTCTTGGGATTTCTGAGATGGATTCACCTCCTAACAACTGTATAAAGTCAGTTTAATGTGACATGGAAGCTCATACAAAGTGATACCATCTGCTGATACCTCTTGCACTTCAACCCACCCTCCCACAAAAAATAATCAGATACTGTAATGTTTACAAGAGAATTAATCAGTTTCATATTTTGTTGTTTCATTGATTCTGGTTTTGATTAGTCAATCTTTCTGTCTCAAATCTCTTTTCCACTGTTTTTATCCTCTCTCTAATATTCAGATGTTTGTTGATTTCCAAGAAGCTTCCATTAGGAGTAAGAATCTCCTTTGCTTGACAAGGTTCTACTATGTTGGTGAGACATTTTTCTTCTGCATCTCCTTCACTCTAAATTTTTTTATCTAGATTTCTCATCAAGTACTGAAAAATCATAAAATTTTCTTTTGAGGCTCAGATAATTAAAAACTTTTGTACTTTACTTCCCTTTTTCTTCCTCATAAAAATCTTTTTGCCATATTGTTCCTTCTTTGGTGTAAGACAGTACTGTTCACAGAAATGTTATATGAATTCACAGTTAACTGCCTCTGCACAAATTTACTTAAAATTATTAAAAACATTGGTGGGTTCAGCACTAGTTGTAGTGAAGTGTCTGTCTATTGATATGACTTTTTATTCATGTCCATTGCTTTCAGAAGCAGAAAAAAGTACCATTTTACCATTATTATTTGTCTACCACATCTTTAAGGCTACTCAGCTTTGGAGGGTTTTAATTAACCTATGCTTTCATCTCAGGTATTCTCTGAAAAGTGCTCCCAGAGCTCACAGTTCAGAAGGTGCTCAAAGCAGAAAAGACAGTTCACTAAGTTCCTGCTGACTGGAATTTCATGAACTCTGTAATGTCACAGCCAGTCTCAGGTAGTCCTTGCCATTTTAGAGATAATGATACAGAGCCCCTTCTATTATTGAGATTACTCACTTTTGTTCCTACAGAACCAAATCCTTTAACCCTCCCTGTTGCTGGATCTTTTCCCCCTAGTCAGGCAGCCAGCAGTCATTCTTCTGTCCCAACAGTGGTGTGGTTGCCCTTTCCTTTCAGTAGGAGGGCCCACATGTTTTCTGCACTTGTGCATTACAAGCCAAATTAGCACTCCTTATATTCACAGCCACATGTCCCACATGTAAGATTTGAAGAACTCTTCTGGCACTGCTGTTGCATGTTCTCCGGATCTTGTTAGATGGCCTACATGAGGAGGTTCACCACTTCGAATAAAACAGACTTTTTCTCTTCCAAGCTTTTCTTCTGTAGAGCAACAAAAAGCAGAAGCTAGTTTCACAAGACTTGTAGTCAGGCACAGGTGTTATTTGTAATCTTCAAAATTTACAAGTCATGGATATATCTGTGCAGTATTGGGAAAAGGTCACTAGCAATAATGCACAAAACTTAATGAGGAATACATGGATTTTTTTCATAGCATCAAACACCTCTTGCTCAGATTGGTACTACACAAAAGTCTGGTCAGGCCTATCCTACACTCAGTTCAGACACACTAGAGTTTTCTTAATCTCTAAATGACTTAATGCCACATACAAATATTAAAAAGACAGTATTCCTGCTATTTTTATGTGCCCTTTTACTGTAGAAAAATCTAATTAATAAAACCAGTTGAGCTTACATTTTTATTCTTGATACTTGTACTATGAACAGAAGAACGAATATTGCGTTATTCTTACATTGTCCTTTACGGGGAATGTATGTAGGTGTTTTTTAAGATTGCTATAAATACTTCATACTGGCAACACAACTCTGGCTGAAATTTTATTTTCAATATGAAAAAGCTAAAGAGATCTTTTAAAATAAGAATTGCATTGACTCCACTAAAAAATAAGTTTCATTTAAATATGAGCATTTGTGAGATTTGTAATGTTCTGCTTTACCATATTTATCTAAAGTCTACCTATCAATTTTCCTTCACTACTGAACTGAAAAGCAAATTTTCATTTCAAATTCTTTTTTACAGTCATAGTTTCTGGTTTCTCACTTGTGTTTGACAGAAATCCCTCTAAATATTTGCAAAAATGCTACATCTTTTTTGTTATGTTACATCTTTTAGGCAAAATTAGAAGACTTGAAATTTACAATTACCAGAGTTGTGGTATTTTTAAAATCAAATGCATAGGGAGGGTAAGTCTGAATTTCAACCCCGGCACCCAGAGAATATGGAAACCTGTTTGTGGCAGTGTGGCTACATTACACTTAAAACTCAATCCTCAGTACTGCTTGTTTGAGCTAAACTGTTCAGTTACCTGTTTCTGAGTCTACCAGGTCTCAGCCAGTGTAGTCACTCTTCCTGGTACTCTGGGAGCAGTTTTGTCTAAAACTTTTCTTTCAATACTGGTCTTTGCACCCTGGAAAAGTTGTAGATCAACTTCCTTAAGAGTTTCCCTATGCCTTAACTGTTTACAAACGTTTCAGACTTCTGTTGATCCTGAACATCTTATTACCTGTCTGTCTCAAAATATGATTTGCCTCCCTAAGTGGCCTGAAGTCCTGTTGAAATTTAATGCAGACGGATTTCTTTGTATGACAACACGTTTCTGTTTAAGGCTTGACACCATGAAGCCAGCTGAATCAGTAAAATATGTGGCTATCAATTTTGGGAAGAGCACATGCATATGGTTTTTCCCCTGTGATATACCTGTAAATTTTACTGGTTTATGTTATCATATTAATTGCTCATCTTATTTATAAGGCCTTCTAAAAGGCCTTTCATTAACCATCATGTTGAGGATATTAAAGCTTTCACTTCCTCTGTCTCCATCCCAGTTTTCTGGCATGTGGAAAAGCTGGTTGTCAGAGGAGAAAACAAACCTTCCTAAAGAAAGTGTGCATTGCTTTTGCCATGTCTCATTGTGTACTCAGAGATACCTCAAGGAAGAGACTACTGATCTGTGAAAACAAGCTAGCTGCTGAGATGCAATCTCACAACTTTCCTGCTGGCTTGTCCAAGGTTATACATCAGATACTTCTAAAAACACGATTTGCCAGCCCACAGCTGACCAAGAAAAAAGGAGAAAGCTTGGCAAGCTGAGCACAAGTATTATCCTGACAGGCCAACAGTAGGCAATTTACCTTGTTTTAAGAAATGGGACAGGAATAATCTGATTAAGTAGCTGGAATCTACAATGCCAAGCTGAACTTCTGATATGGACCCACTAATATGTTTTACTCCAGTAAGGTTTGATATAAGATCCAAGGCACACCGCAAAAAATTGAGCTTCTAACTAATGATGGAAGTGACAGTACAAAGTGGAAGTATAGTATGATACTTGGGTTTTCCACTATACCAAAACTATACCAAAATCAGAACATTATGTGTCTACTTTTCTCCATGTCAAAAAATACCCACATTTTTTATGTACTACAGAAAAAGCAAAGACAAAGTAGAAAAAAAACCAACCCAACCAAAGAAAAAGACCCCCGTATTTGCTCAGACTTTATTATACTTTGACGACACAACTTTAGTTTTCTTATTAGCGTGTTCAGTTTTCAACCTTGGACTTAGTAATATGTGATGCACTTCAAAATGTATTTCACAAAAGTAATAGTGTAATTCATGTTAAGGAGGCAGCCTAAAAATAAATCCTGTCTATAATTTCCTCACTATTTTTTAATGTCTGAATCAAATCTACAGCAATTTAAAGGGAGGTAGTGCTAATTTTCTAAAATGGCTTATGTAAACAAGAGAAAACATTATTTTAAAATGGTAAAAAGATAAATATGTGGACTTACTTGTAATTTAGGCATAACTTTGAACAAAGTTGTATTCCAGCTTTTTCTTCCGTCAAAAAGACAAAGTCAAACAACTGAGAACATTAAATCACATATAGCAGGTTTAAAAGTAAAAATTACGTCTCAGAAGGGAATGATTTTAGACAACAAAACTCAGTTGTGTAAAGGTTTAACACAGGTGAGAAGCCAAGAGCTATATCTATCAACTCATCTGACCCTTTACAATCTGTGGCATTGGTGGATCACTGGAAAGCCACAGAAATTACAGTTCATCCTTTACAGAGCAGAATTCCTAAGAGCACCTTTATTATGGGAGTGGATGTTGCTTTGTGGGCATTTTTGGTGTTTGGTTTTTTGGGTTTTTTTTTTTTGCTTGTTTGCTTTGGCTTTGTTTGGTTTGATTATTTTGTCTTTGCTGTTTGGGTTATGGTGGGTTTTTTTTTCCCCACCTTATTTGTTGTGTATTATATAACTGGGTGGAGGGGGAACAAAACACACACATACTGGCTTGAGTGGGTTGGAAGTGATGAGAAAAAATACCACTCTTCAACTGCATTCCCCATGGACAATAACCAAGAAAAACCAAAACAACACTAAAAACAGAAACAAAAAAAATCACAAAAAAGTCCCACAAAACAAACAAAACCAAAACGAAACAAACTACACATACACAAACCCAAAAAAGCCCCTAAACAAACAAAGAAAAACTCTACAAATCTAAATTTTCCCACCATGTCTTGTCATTAGTACATAGAGGGATGTTTCTCAATGCTGAGCAGCTCTGTTTTGTTTCAGAATCAGTATTCTCACAGCTACAGTTTCTCAAAATAAGTTCTTCAATTTCAATAGTCCATTATCTTGCTTACAGAAAAGGCATTCAAATACATGCATTTCCACTACTTTCAAAGGAAGTTAAGAAAATTTTAATATTATATACTTACTGCCTACAGTGTTTAAAAAGATTTAGCATGGAGTTGGGGGGATGTTGTTTGGTTTTGTTTATTTGTTTTTTTATTTTCCCTGCCTTTCTGAAGGAGATAGCAATCATTTATCTCAGCAAGACATTTTTCTTGAAGAGCAGTAAGCAGAGAGAGATGATGCCAGTGGTTGTTTAAACCAACCTAACCTATTTGTCAATAGCAAGACAGGGCCAGAGGTGATATAGATTCCATTTAATTTTACTACAACCCAGGAATTTTTAACCTCCTGGTATATCAGTGGTATTTTTCCACATTTGTATCAAAAACCACATTGTCAATTGACTTTCCTTAGGACAGATAAGATACCGTGTCTTTCTTCTGCAACCAAAGGTAGATATAAATCTATGTAGGAGTGTAGGGGGAAAACAAGGGAAGTCTGAGCAATTATTTACACACCACTTGACAAAGACAGAAACTGGAACATAGTTTAACATTTTTTTAATCATGGCAGGTCACACATGTTCAGTCACACTAAGCAGGCCTATTTACAGTAAAACCCTTTAGGTCTCAGAGCTCATCTTTCAGATATTCTCCAGTATTTCCAAAGCAGTGGTATCTATTACATCAAACTTCTCTCTGTTAGAAAGCAATGTGCTCACACCTTTCCAATCTATATTAACATCTTTAGTGGCAGGACTAGCTAGGGGATAGATAATGAGAGTTCATTTTGCATCTTTGTTATCCGACAGTTCCTGGATCCATATCACACAAAGGGTTTTCCATCAGCAGCAGCTGAAATTGGTGCTCGGCCTGGGTGCTGTGTGCTGTTCCATTAAAATCCAAAGACAGTTCCAAATGTTAGCAGACAGTAGAGTTGAAATAAAGCCTCTGGACTTGCTGTCTGCAACTATACTTCCTGGGAAAAGTAATTGCAGTGCTTGTTGTAGACACAGACATTCAGGCACCTCGAGGAGAAAACTACAGCATGAACATATGGTTTGTGACTATCAAAAGACTGTCAAAAGAGAACTAGTGAAGAATGTGAACTATACACATCCGGCAAGTCTGGATCATAAGACCAGACCACTTCATAAAAGTAGACCACACCAGTTTAATTTTACTCAAGTGTAAAGGAGTAAGAGCTGTTGAGAATCTGACCTGTGTTCTTACAGACCTCTACATGTGGGGCTGACATTCAGTGGATCTTAGAGAGATCCAGCACCAGGCCTGAATTTTCCCAAGGAAAAACATCTTACTTTTAAAGAGAACAGTTTTGTAGGCATTTCATATTCTCAGGAAAAGATTAATAGAGGTTTTGTAATCATCTCTTGTTCTCAAAATAACAGGCATTGTTTTTCACTTTAGTTTGTTATTTTCTTGTGTGTGTTTCCAAAATATGCTCTATCTCATCCAATGGTGGCAGAGAGGCGTTGTGTCATTTAGCCAGTCAAGTAACTGGTAGTCTAAGACCCTATAAAAGGGATGGATCCTGAAATAAAAAAGGTCTTCTGATTTTTTTGGAACTCGGAACTTTTTCTCTTCATTCTATGCACCACAGCAACACTCTACAAATCAAGACTAACTCGTGTCCACTGCCTTCTAGCTCTTATATTCAAATATTCTCCATTACACCATACCTGTACCCTCCCAAATAAAGCTTCTGGCAGAAGCAGTGGCACTGATATAATGAAATCCTCCTCTCTTGTAGATCACAGAGAAAATACAGTACTAGCTTCAAAACACATTTGCATCCCACTCATCCTGGAACTGTCCTCAAGGCTAAGTGACATCCAGCTACCTTAAAAAAAAAATCACATTGGCTTTAGACACACTCTTTTTCTTTTGTCCTTGTTCTGGATCACAATTTCTCCAGGAATTACCAGGGAAATCTGATTTTCAGCTAATTGGAGTTTACAGCTCATCCCAAGCAGAACATCTTATCTCATTCCCTAGGAAGACACACCAGTGTGCTCTCTTTAGGCCAGCATCTGCAAATCAGTGGTGAGAGTCCTGTGTCTTGCACCATGACTGGTATAGAAATCCATTACTCTACATACCTGTGTCTAGCTGTAATACAAAGAATTGGATTAGGCTTTCCAACAAGAAAATCAATATATAGAAGGGAAGCATAAAGTAAGTAGCAAAACACAGATTAACCATCTGTGCCCTGTGTTAATGTTCTTCCCTTCGTATTGATGCCTTCCATATAATTACTTTTCCACTGAATAAAAAAAAATTAAAAATTCTTTTTAATTGAAAAGAAATGAATTGCCCTTTTAATGCATGTTAAAATTGCTGGAATAATCCCTATATTCTAACATGCAATTTGAATAATCATTTCTGTACTGTAGAGATAGCATTTGCATCATATAATGAAAGGAATGGGATAACAATTACTTTGCCTTATTGAATAGGTAAGTAAATTTAGCTTGAAAATCCCGATAAATAGTATGCGTGGAAATTGGATTTTCCCATAGGAGGCTTAACCAAAATATCAGTTATTTTCTTTGAAAAAAACAAAAAATAAAATCCTTTTTATTTTAATAAGTTTGGATTGTGCCTTTTACTTAGAGCTAAGAGACTTTCTCTCTCTAGACTGCCAGGTTTCTTTGAGTATCTGGCCCCAGAAATAAATTCTGAAATTAAGAAGCCTCTACTTATGTGGATGAGAGATGAAAGATGAAGAGTAAATGCATGAGCTTATGATATTTTCTCCAGTTTTAACCTATTCTGGAAAGTAAAATCAGTACAAATAGGACAATAATAGTGTCTAAATTCAAATACTCCATTTCTCTCAAAAATCCAATGGAAAATGTTTTTCAGATAGTGACATGAGTGAATGGCATAGGCGAATGCCAAGGGCCATTATTAAGTCCTGAATAATCTCTTTTTAAAGAGCATTTACAGAGTTAGATTATATATTACAATAAGTTGACCATTTTTAGTATAGTCTTACCTGAAAAATAAAGTATTTTTTTGCTCTGTGTTCACAGAAGTTATCTAAATTGCCCTTCCCTTTCTCAGGCTTTCTGCTTTTGATTAAAAGAAAGGTGTCAGTCACAGTATTAACTTTAAAAACACATCCTAAGTCTCAAAATTATTTGAAAACCCATTTCATAGATATGCCAGTTCTTGAGTAATGTATCTCTCTAAGTCATGTTAACTTAGTTTTGGAACACTATTGCTGAAGTTTCCAGAAAGTCGGTGAGTTTTTGC
This sequence comes from Vireo altiloquus, assembly GCA_013396875.1. Taxonomy (NCBI): domain Eukaryota; kingdom Metazoa; phylum Chordata; class Aves; order Passeriformes; family Vireonidae; genus Vireo; species Vireo altiloquus. The sequence goes on along the minus strand of VZRF01011625.1, from coordinate 70,995 downwards.
CCAAGACACCAGAGAAACTAATGGGGTTAGAAGGCAAAGTTATGAGAAAGTTCTATGTGTCAGATGCACAGAAGGGGAGCTAAATGAAACCAGTCACTGATACTTGTTAATTCTGCATTTCATGTTTTCATCATAATTATATTTGTCTGAGTTTTATGGGCATGTTTGCACTATATGCAATTCTGAGGAAGTTATCAGTGCTGTAAATGTGCCCAGGTGTGGTGGTGCATTTCTGAGTTAAATCCTGGGTTTTGGGGATGTTCTGATGGAGTTTCGTTTATTATGTTAAGTGTTGTATCAGTTCTCTAAATGGTTTGTTCCAGCCACTCCCCCTGTTAAACATGAGTTCTGTATCCCTGCAAGCTCCTCCTGAACCCCTTCCCCAAGCCTCTGTATTTGGGCAATCTCCTCCCTTTGTTACAAATTGAATTAAAAGTAGATAGGCTAAGGCTCTGAATAACCAGGAGGGCCTGTGTGAGAATAAGTCTCGTGGGAAAGGGGATGGAATGTGCAGGTGGGGAAGCCAGTATCGGGGAGTTAGCTGAGCATGAAGAACTGGTCGAGAAGTAAATAGTGGTAGGACATGGGAATAATAAATGTTGCATGCAAGAGGGAACTCAATGGTGGGAGTAGGGGAACCTAATCTTAGGACTAGACAACCATAAAGATATATAGCTTGGAGTATGATTATCAATTGTTAGGATANCCCCTCCCAGGACACCTGCCAGTCTCCCCCGATCCTTGCCCAGAATCTTCTCCCTTCCTCGATGCCCCTTTGGATTTCCCAAGAGTCAGTTATCCCTATGTAAATTCCATTTGCCCCGAGCGGTGTTATCCCTCCCCTGACACCTCCCCTCTTCTCCCGGGATTGGTCCTTGGATTGTACCCTTCCCTTGTGCCACTCCCCTTAAAAGGTCGGTACAGGTTTTGTGCTGTGACTCTTTTAGCTCCACTCCCCTGGAATAAACACCTTCTGGATACAGTGGCGAAAGAGTCCTCCTTTTATTCCTAGCCTCAGCTCCTCTCACACTGTGACCATGCCCGGCGCTGAGCAGCAGGAGCTGTGCCCAGCAGCTGCAGGGATGTCACTGCTCCCCGCTCGGAGACAGGGCTGGGCTCCGATACTGGATCGGCACCGGCAGCGACCTCCTTCCAGCCGGGCAGGCGAGGGAAGGCAGAGACTCCTCGCCTTCTACACCCCAGGGCCAGGCTGCGCGGGGTCACCCAGGATGAGTAAATTTGCAATGTGATAACTTGAAATTCTAGAATGGAAAAGTTCCCAGATAAGAGAAGATGAAGACAGTGTTTTCTTAGAATGAAGAGCTGAAGATGGGTTGACAAGTTGTGGCACTCTTTCTGAAGCCCTTGAAGAACAGCAAGACCGGTGGAAAAGAGGAGTTGATAGAGGAAATTAGTAACATGTGAAGCCTTGCTGGGTAGATAACACAGTTAGAGGGTTTTACAATGAAGGAAAAACTACAAGTAGTAGAAAGCAGACTTGTCAGTTGTCAAAGATACGAGAACGGAGGATGTGAAAACATCATTGTTTCTCTTAGGAAAAGAGTTGTTGCTTGTCTCCTGCTTCATCGTCTTGCCCTTATTTTCATTCCCCTCTCTCCTAACATGTTGTTCTGTTAAGGATGTTTCATTCATCACCTGTCAGTGGAGACAAAGAGCTCATTGAACACTCATACTCACACATAATTTCCTCAATTTTCCCAGTGAGTTTTCCAATGGTATTTAATAATGATAAGTAGAAATCCAGTGCAGCCCTTGTTGCTGCCAATTCAAAGTTAATAAGTTTTCTAAAGGCATAGTGCTGAATGAGAGAAATACTTCTTTTGGATACATATAGCTGGCATTTGTCAAGAAAATACTTAGCACAACATCCAAAGAGCTAGTTAAGGTAGTTTTGAAAGCATAACACAAAGTAAATTGCAGTGAAGTTTCCAGCATGTTTCCCTTCATTATTCTGGGTTCCTTAATGGAAGGAATGGGGTCAGTCAGCTGCTTTATTCAGTTTTCGCAGGCCCGGGACAAATAGATAATTGTCAGTTGGAGTAAATGGAAGGAAAACCACAAAGATAAGTAAGTGTTTGATCTGCCTCCTTTCATTGTTTTGCCAATTAGATTGTAAAAAAACCTTACAGTGACATAGAATGTTGTTTATCACAGAGTCCTCTGTAAATGAAAATCTGAGGAATGAAAATAGTAATTGCAAATCTTGTTTGAAATGGATCCTTTTGGAAAGCTTAAATTTAAAAATAAAGATTTCAACCTTTTAACCAAATACACTTGCAGAAGAATTCCCAAGCTCTTCATACTGCAACACACAGGAGATATGTTGTTATTCCCCTGAACAGAGGAATTTAGAGCCTGTTGGCCTTATTAAGAAATCACAGGATTTGAGACTGCTATTGGATATACTACCATATTGTCACATTAAATTCTGCATTCACTCTTGTGCTCTTCATATCAGAAAGGGAAGGCCTGAAGTAGATGTGATTCATGGTTCTATTTTATAGCACATAGCACACTTCATTTTTATTTGACAAGATTTTTTTAAAAGACACAGCTTCAAAATAATAACAGGTTTGAAGTTTTCATTTCTAAGCCTGCTTGTGCTCTGCTTCCATTTGTTCTTTAGTAGTAGTCTTTATATGATCATACACTGTTTTTCCACACACTTAAAAGAAGAAACAAGATACTCAATTCACAGAAATAAAAATACAACTAAATAAGCAAGAAAATTAATTAACAGTAATAAAATTAAGGGTAACAATATGAATTTATTTACTGAGAAATTAATAAACAAAAGAAACCCAAAAAAGGACAGTGTACACCTGTGGGTGAATACCAGAGCAAGAAGACATTTATTTCAATGTGGAGTAAAAAATGGCTTGCCCACTAAATTTGCATTGAAGAAGAAAAACAGATATGCAAGCAAGTGAGTAAAATCAGAGGAAGTAGGACTTCCCAAGGCATCAACTACTTATGTCTTAAGTCTTGAGAAGTATACATCCTATTACTTTCCTGATTCAATATTGATGAAAATGTTGGAGGGAGTAAAACAAAATCTAGGATCCAGATAAACTTCTGGATCAAAGATGAACATGATTTATAGAAATCTAGATGCAAAGAAAACAAAATATCTGTGTCTCAATCATGTAAGATCCTATACTAATAAACTCACCGTAGTCAAAAGGATTATTCATCTGAGAGAGTAAGAACTCAAGAAAGTACTTATATATGGTCACACATAGTTGGCTGTCAACAGTCAACAGTCCAAGAACATGGCACATAATCCACAGTATTTAAACTATTTAAAGCATCTTTAATGCAAATGTTTTCACCTTTGGATGCTCTTTAGCCTGGCTTTCTGAGTAAAAAAACTGGGTTGCAGTAAGAATCATAGCATGGAGTGTTAGTGGACAGCCTCTGAAAGCAGCCTTACACTTGTGTAAAGCAAAAAGATCTGATTTGGAGCACCTCACTTCCACAGCTGCATTTTTTCAGTGTACCATAAAAACTATCTTCCTCAGCACAAGTGAAAAAATTAGTAGAAATAACATTCATTTGCCACACAATTTTGACTACAACTTCCAGTTCTCACATCTCCACAGATAATTTTGAGATTGTACCAACAGTTGAACTGCCACACAAAACAGAGAATTTCTTTTTATTTAGGATATTTGTGTTGCCAAGAGATAATTTCAGGTTGGTTCATGTGCTCCTTGTGGCCTTTTTTACATTAGTCTAGGAATATACCTCTTATCCTCAAGGAAAAGACTTGATGAATATTTCCAACCTTCAACAATGCATTTTCAAAAATCAAGCTTGTTACATAATACCAATATGTAGAAGGGAAAAAAAAATGCGTGAAAAAGTTTGTTTACATCCCTACATGAGATTTTCCTAGGTAGAATTAGTCTGAATATTTTCCGATTAGAGCACAGGGAAGGAATGAAGCTTCTGTATCCTCATCTCTCTGTCTCTCTCTCCCTATCTCCTGCACAGATCTTCCACATCACAGGAAAGGAAGAAAACATGTATATAAATATTCACGTACATATAAGGAATTTTAATATCGATTTTTTATACACATATGGCAGAAAGTTTCAGTCAATGATGTTCATATCTCTTGTGTTCTACCAGCTCTGAGACATATTTCCTTTCAAGTATTATGATTTCCTGATGTTTTATTTACATAACTCTCTTTTCCAAACCACATTTTCTAGATACCTTCACCAACATCATGAATTCAAGATCTGTATTTTTGATTTACTGATTCACAGCCTTTGAAAGGTACAATTTTGAAGACTTAATAACTATTATAGGAGTTCTGTTCTAGAGAACCTGGTAATCAATTACATAGTTCGTTATAAGCCCTGCATGTTGTTTACTGAGGAAACTATTGTTTCCTTCAATATTATTGCTTTGTGTTGAAGCATGAAGCAGTGAAGAAAATGCAGTCATGATACAGACACGGAAACTGGGTGGAGATCTTGTGGTTTGTGTTGCCATGGCAATGGGGAGGAACATGGAGCGAGGTGGAAGCCACATGGTCTTATCCTTCTACTTGATACCCAGAAATGTTTTGTGTAAATCAAATATAATTTTTATATACTAATACCCTTTCTTTTTACTAATAACTTTATTGTTACTATTCCAATTTTTGACAAATGAAACATTTCTGTTGGGAAATTTCTCATAAAGGAAAAATAATGATTTATGAAACTGCCTGTTGCATTTTTTTTTGGTGAACATTTCCAGAAAAATTTCTTCAAAGATTTCTACTAGGCCTTAGAGCAGCATTTGTTGTTCTCTCAGAAAAATTAATCGCTTAATCAGTTGCTCTGCAATCTTTATTATGAACGACTTTATTATGCACTTTCTTTAACTTGTTATTAAAGGTCAGATATAGTTCTGTGTATTTACAAATACCACACACATCTACTTGGAGTTCATAAGTATTACATGTCCTTATAATGCTATAGTTAGGGACAGTGGGCAGGAGGTTTTATAAAACTGAAAAGAATGAGTAATTAGCTCATTTAAAAATATTTAGTCCCCTGTATTTTCTAGCTGTTGCTAGGTCAGCAAATTTTATGATGGAATTTCTGAAAAAATTTCTTTGCTATTCCATTAGCCTTTTTATGGTGGTACTTTCTCAATTCTAATCTAAATTTAGACCTGTAACCAGTTTAACACAAGGTTTTAAAAATGGAAAGCATTAAGTTTTAGCTCTTTTTATATGAGGTATTTTCAAAGTATCCATTCATGGATGGGATTCAAAATATCCTTGCATCTCCATCACTGGTTATAAACTGGAGCTCTCACTTTGACACTGCTCTGCAGTGATATTATCAAGTCCTTAAGAGACAAATATTTCACAGGGGCAACAGTGGATTTTTCAGGGAAAAAGGCAGCTGCTACAATAAGACAAAATAGATACTTTTATTAATATTTTTTAAAGTTGGGCTAAAATGGATTTAAACTTTTTCTACATTTCACACACCTGATTCAATTCTAATGTCAGATATCATAAAGTTTTGAGGAGTTTGAGGATTGGTTGGTTGCTTTGCTTTGTTGTTTTGTTTGTTTGTTTGTTTGTTTGGGGGTGGGTGGGGGAGGGGATTGGTGCTTTTTTCCCTCTACTTTTACTTAAATTCCACAGTCCATAGCCCTTGGCTACCTGGTAGACCCTGGAAAATTGTTCTATGAAATTTGTGACATATTGAGCATTTTATTATGACCTCTCCAATTTTAAATTGCGTTGTCTTAGAAATTCTCATCTGATAGTCTGGTTTCTATTAAACAACACTGCCAGGCTCTTGTATGACCCCAATAAACTTTTAATTTCTATTATCATAGGTTTAATTTTTGTTGAATGAGACACTTCCCAGGTATATTCAGCCAGACATGGATGAAAAAAAGTAACATTTTTTGTTAGGGACTTAGATGTTGGTCAGACAGTTGGAAAGTATTCATTTTCTTATACAAGAAATATTGTGATATACAAAGTTAATCCGTGCTGACTCACAAAGAAAAAAGATTAATTAAACCTATTTTAGAGAAGATGCAGAGAAGGGCCACTAGGATTTTTGAGGGAGAGAAAAATCCTTTTTATAAGAAGAAACAAGGGTAATTTTATTTCCACAGTCTAACCATATAAAGGCATGATCTGAGTTCTGCCTAGAAATGAATCTCCACAATTATATAAATATTCTGCAAAATTAATGTGTGAGCTGGTGTAAGAATGAATGCATGGAATGAATATTTAGAAAAAAATCTTATTACCAGAGGATTTAAATTTAAAAAAGCCCTGCCTCCATAAATAATTGAGCTAGTATCTAACAGAAATCTAGCTCATTTTAAGATGGGGCTTAAGAAATATTGTACAAGGTAGGTCTCATCTCCTTTTGACATTTACTTCTCTTGCACTGCTAAACCAGGTATTTTGGTTTATTGATCACGCTTTTCAGGACATTTTAAACCCATGTTAAAGTCCTAATTTGGAAAAGAGCATTATAATGTTAACATATGACAATTCTGTTTGTACATATATTAAGGGGAAATTTAAAAAACCTACTTTTTATCTGCAATTATTCTTTGTATTTTTTCAAATTAAATGGATGATCAGAGCGGTTTTTTAATTTTAAAATCAAAATAGAGAACACGTAGAAAATGCACAGAAAAGCAAAATCTGATGTTTTGCAACACAGTATATGTGGCCATAGCAACAGCTTAAAATGGCTAATAAAATCAGCACCCGAGATCAACAGTGGGCAGGTCACCACAGAGATACACACTGAGAAGAAGAGGTTCAGTTCAAGATGGAGAATGATGAATGTAATGCCCTCTCCTGGGACAGTCGGTTGCTTTACTTTGATAATATTTTGAGATGACAGGAAGCGTAATGATTTCATGTAGTATTCTCTATCTGGAAATGAGTTGAAATCTGTATCCTCACAGACACCATGGCTAAAACACCTTGGCAATGTTTCACCAAATGTCTAAGGTCTCTGTAAGCTTCTAAAAATACAGAAGCTAATGAAATAAATAGCAACTGCCTTCAGGGCATTTTTTTTTCCCTAACATTCTCCAATAGAGAGAGGTAACTCACTTAATCATGTTGTTTTCTTTTTACTTTCGAAGATATACACCTTCAGAAACTGGATGTTCTTCCAGTTGTATATTCTTTTTTTCTGCGCTTACAATCAGTTATATAACTAAGTTCATGTGATTTCTGTGCATGTGTATGCATATATTTGTGAAATTTTTATGACATAATATTTGCATATAAGTACAATAGCCAGTTGCCTTTCACGTGATGGGGACATGTGACAATTGTGAATATTCTTTTTGTAATAATCTTATTTATTAGGGACACAGAAATAATATTGCTAATTTCAATGTAGACAGATGCTTACCATAGAATAATAATCTGGCCAACAAAGTTGTAGACTCCAAGTATGAAATAGGAACAGAGTAAAAAATAAAAAAGAGAGGAAATGAAGAAAAATGCGTTTAAGTTGAAAAAAAAATTATGTGATAATACAAATAAATAGGTCTTGTATTGAACACTCATGCAACTAAATGTGTTCTGAAAGTCAACTCTCTGTAAAATTGTTAGACAAAGTACAGATTATGGGACCAATTTTCATATGGACTTTGTTCCACCACAGTTAGCAGAATATCTGACTGAAGGGAGAGACCATAATATTGAAAATGGTTGGAGACCAGCTGGAGTGCTAAAAGAAATAGATTTTAAAGAATTATCTTTTCCATAAATTCATAAAAGTGAATTCATATTTTATTCAGGATAATAATTCTGTACTTTGCTGTGGTTTCTACAGTGGGGTTTGTGACAGAAATTTGCTGCCAGGTCAACAGCTAAAGGGGAAATTGTTATTTAACACAGCAATATTGTTTCTTGAAATTCCTACTACCAAGTCTGTTTGGGGTAATTATTTTTATTTAATTCCATTTCTTGCAGAGCATCTTCTTAAATAAGCATGAAAAATTCCGGCATAGCATCTTTTTTCACAAGTGCTGAGAAATCTTCTGATTTAGTGATTTATTGTGAACAGATTTTCCTACATAAACATAAATTAATTAAATTTACCATAAGGAGGTTCTTGCTTTTTTATTATAATTATTTATGTATTTTGTACATCAATTCCTATAAAAAAGTAAGAAGGGGAAAAGCAAAGTTTGTGCATTTTTCTAAATTAAAAACCATATATATATATATACACAGAAACACAAATATAAATAATTTAAAGGAAATTGAAAATGTATGGAAATTGTACAGAGGAGGCAAATTAAATATAGCCCTGGATTTCAGAAAGTGTTGAGCATCATCACTGTGAGGTCAGTGGAAAGTATGAATTTGGAATATACATAAAACAGCTTTTATCACTTTATTTACAACTATTTGGAAGGCTCTGTGCATCACATTGGTAGGCTGTCAAATAGCAGAATTACATCAGGATCACTGTGAGAGTGTGTTTTCTTCAAGTGTGTGTGTATGGAAGGAGGAGGGAGACGGAGGAATCAGAAATATTTCAGTCTGTGGCCATGTAACTTCACTTTTCTATGTAACTGTATTCATTTCAGTGCTTTATTATGACATATCATAAATCAACATTACAAGCTGGCGAGCAGAGATAAATAGTGGCAAAGCTCTTTTTATGCTATTTTGTGCTGCTGAATACTTGGGAATCTCATTTTTGACAGCTTAAGGCTGAAGTATCATATATTCCCAACAACTTTTTAAAACATACAGACGAATGGTACACATCACACTGTTAAAAATGAAAGCACCTCATCATCAACATCCACACATATCCACAGGCACACACTCATACAGAGTGTATCAAAATGAATTAAACTTGCCAGCTTTCCCTTCAGATCTGTCTTTTTTTGAAAAGGATAATGGGTGCTTCTCCTCATATTAAACAGGAGCAGGAAGAAGCTAGAGCAAAAGCTTCTATGTTCTGATTTAATTGGCTAATATTAACTAATATTATGGTCTGATTTAGTAGGCTCATCTTGTCTGGAAAATATTTATTTCTGAGGGATTTGTTCATTTTGCATGTTTTTAAGCGTCAACATATTTTTCTCTTTTTTTGTCTTTAAATACAATAAACGAAATAAGTAGAGTTATAGCATTTCCTTTGCTCTGAGACTATAATATTCTAATAGTAGAGGAAAGACCAATAATAATAGAAATAATGATGATAATAATTGCAGTGCAGACAGCATCCTGTGTCATCCTCAGGCTAGTCAGAAATGCCTTGAAGTACAGGAAAAATAGATGCAGCAATTTAGAATGTATGTCGTGGTTTGACGCTGGTTTAAGTGCCAAGCACACGAAATCCAGTTATATGCATAAGGGGAATATAGGTTTATTGAGGAAAATGGAAAGAAACATTGAGCAAAACAGATCCACACTTAAAACAGTTAAAATATAAAGAAAAGTTTATTACTAGCAGAATGAAAAGTGAGAACTGATAAGAAATCAAAGCAAGCTTTTAAACACCTTCCTTTTCCAGTGCCTCCCTCTTTACCACAAACCTCTCACAAGCGAAAAAACAAACCAAAACATGGGTCAGAGTTGCATTTTTTAAAAGTGTTTTTATGCTTGAGGAAAAGAGGTTCTTCTGCTGTGCCATGAAATTTTCAGTAACCTACAGTCTGCCCGGAAAAACAATCTATTGAAATGAAAAAAGTACCTCTCCCATGAAACTCTGAAGTCTTCCCACACTGCCAAGTCATGGGCCACAGAAAAAACCTCATTGGGTTTTAGTCTTTTAAGAATGCGTTTATCTTCAGCCTGAAAACAAAGGTTCTCTGCTTCGAATCTCTAACAGTTTCTCACAACTCCTACGTGGCCTGGCACAGGCTTCTCAGAATCACAGGCTGCACAAAAATTTGCCATCCCCTCCAAGTCTTTTTTCAAATGGATTAAAGTCTTCTCTACGACTTGCAAGAAGGATTTTTAAGCTCCGCGCCACAAGTGTGACCACCCTCTTTTCCTGCCCTCAGTTAGCTTCCATCCCACATGGTCTCGCCCTTCCCATCTGATTCTGACCTTAGAGTCACCATGTTCAGCTTCGTCCCATGTGACTTTAGTTTCTCTTTTCCCTCGCTGACTTGAAAGAAAAGGGGTCTTTGTCGGCAGAGGTGACATGTGGTGTTTCTTCGGTTCAGAGAAGGTTCATCCAGGCTGTTCTGGATGCAGGGATGCCCCGCCAACCCCGTGTGGGGAGGTCGCAGCAGCTTCAGATGGAATCTTGGCCACGCAGTCCCGACAGGTGACCGTGCGGGGTCTTGGTTCCTTGAGATCATCTCAGCCACACAGTCTCGGTTACACACTGCATGCAGAGCCAGGACAGCTCTCCCCTGGGGGGACAGGGGCTGCCCCACACAGCTGCCTCTGCATTTTAGGCCAGAAGAAAGGGAAACTTCCCGCGCTTGTCTTCCTTTAAATTGGCGATCAGAGGTGTTACCAGCCCTCTCATTGGGTTAGGAACTTATCCATCAACCAAGTTTCAAACCTACCACAACGTAGCACGAGACAAGAAATACAGAATATAGCCTGACTGCCTGGATTTACCTCAGAACAATGTAAAAAGTGAATTCTGTATACAAAGACTCAGTTCAGAGTAGACAATTATTTACCCTTGAGAAAAGGGAGCTTTTTTGCCTCCTACCCTCTCCTTCCTTTGGCACTGGACATTGTAGCTTACAATCTGATGAAATCACCACATGTGCACATCTGACTGGACAGTGAAAAGCTGCTCCAGCAAGAGAAAGACTCTATCATAAGTCTATTTTCCTAAAAAATTGTTTTATCTGATTTGCCATTAAGAATCACAAATTCTTAAAGTAGTGAACGTGGCATTTTCTGTGTAATTAAATCTTTCTCTAGGTGATGTAACTCCCTGCCTATTCGTGCTCCTACATGAATGCCCTCTGCTAATCACAACTGTGGCAGCAATACTTCTCTCTTACCAGAAGTGAGCCTCTGAAAACAGAAAAACTGAGCAAACTGAGAGTCTGTAAAGTGAATTCAGGACTGCAGAAATTTCCCACAAAACCATTGAGTAGTCTCGCTATACATACCATACAGGGGATTTGTCACATGCACCCCAGTCTATGACATCTCTCAGAAGGTCAAATGACATTCAGAGATGTTTAGGGAGGCCTTGGCATAGCAGGATGCTCAGCCCTGGTATGCAGTTAATGAAACTCAGACAACGCCCTGTTTGCAAGTCTATGCATAGTGGAATGGGAGGGGTGTCATGCTGTTATTGAGCTGTGCTAAAACCAGTCTGCTCACCAGCCCCAAATTAACATCTTGATAGTGAGGAAATGAGAGATGTGTGACTGGCAGTCAATCACTTTACACTTTAAAGTTCCAGTTCACTCTGATACAGTTAGGTTGTTCTAACAATCTAACAATTCCTCCTTGGAGTGTGTGGAGATTCCTCCTTTGGATTTTGGGGGTGTCCCCTGAGGATACTCCTCAAGGCTGAGTAAAAAAAAACCTGCCCATGAGTGTTGGCATGATTAGTTACATCAACCTCTACTTAATAATTCTTTGTTTTTGCTAGCTTTTACACAATTGCTTTAACATAATGTACTATATTATACTATACACTATTAGTAGTTTTAGCTTTTAGACTGTGTAATAAATAGTTCTGATTAAGATCTTTCGTCTAATCATTTGTCATAATAAACATTTCATTTTATATAAATAGATCAGATTTGCAACCTTTAATCCTGAGGGATTAAACCTTTGACGAAGATGTGTGTCCAACCACACCTTAATTCGTCTCTAAGGAGTTTGGAACACAAGGAGGTCCTTTCTGCACCTCATTGTTGCTGTTGGGGCAGCCATGACACACACATGGACAATGCCTCGGGCAAGGGCCAAAAAGCGTTTATTCAAAAGAGCAGCCTCTTTTGTAGTTTCTTAATGTTTACATAGTTTTAAAGCACACCAGGCTTGAGTTAACCAATCACCACACACCACTAGGTGAACACATCGATAATCCTGCAGCACGTTTTTCTAACTCTGTCATTCAGCTATGCCTCTTTCCCGTGGTCCTTCTCTAGCCAAAGCAACAGGCTTGAGGCATGATTTTACAAAGGCATCAAGGCTTTCATTTTATAAGGTCTTACCTAAATGCCACACCTCATGACTCAACAGCAGGGCTTCTCTAATAATCTTTATTGGAAGCTCCAACTCCATCTGCAACCATTGGTTAACCTTCCAACAAATACACATAATGTCAAATTATGGAGAATCCAGTTGGTTTTGTGGAAAGGCTTCATTTTATTGATTTACTTAAAAGGAAAAAATTGCAAGTAAGTATTTTCACTGAAAATTGATTGCCTTGATTATACCAAAATTTTCCATTAAACAAATTCTACAAATAAAGAAAATATAGATTGAAATGCATAAGTACAAATTTTACATAGCAGAGTCTATACATTGGGAGGGAATGAAGTCACAGTCCTATGACCAACATGGCAAAAGTTTTGCTTCTTCCCAATTAAAACCATTACTAGATATTAAAAAAATAGGTTAAATGCACTAATGGATGAAAGAAGATAATTTTCTCCCCTATTTCTCTTTCCTAGATGTCTGAGGCTGTAGCCAGGAGAGGCCAATGAGAAAAACAAAATGACTGTAGCACTTTCCAGGACTCTGGAAGTCACTTTTGCAGCTTCTTCATTGAACTCATCATAGTAGGAATTTACTCCCAAAATATTAACTTCCCAATAAGGCTGATTGAAATCTGTCCAACTAATAGCATTTCATTTGAACAACAATGGGAAGGTACATAAAAAGATGAGCGATGGTTGTATAATTTTAAAGTACCTTGTAGTAGCCTACAACATGTTAGAAAATTATTTCTTTCAAGAAATTAGATTAAGAGTAATAAAGAATCAGATTCTTACTAAGAGTTGATAATCAAGACGTCCTTGCTTAATAGTCAAGGACAATGAAAACACTTTTATTTCTACTGACTCGTTATGCACTTCTATTTTCAGTCTTTGGGATTACTTCTGTGATTGGCCCTGTGCTAAATTATTTGCATAAAATCTGATAATAATGGCAGGCAGGTTATATAAAAGAGTCTTCTAGTTCCATGCTAACGAATAACTGTTTCATGGAGGAAAAACTGTGAGATTTCACACCATTGATTCTCTCTAAATATAAAATAACTCAGTACAAAGGTACTACATATAAAAGAGTCAATTAGTTTTGTGCTAATGAATTACTGTGTTACACTGAGGAAAAGCTGTGAGATTTCAAAACAGTTCACTCTAAATACAAAATAAGTACAAGATACTGCATGTTTTACAGGGTTTGTATCTTTGGAGCATACTGAAATAAAGTGCTTAATAACTAGACTCATTAATACTAATGGTAAATCAGTGAGATTAAATATTTCTATAAATCATTTTGTTAATAAAACAAGAGGGCTCATTAAAGAACTATTGAACTGTTAAGCTGCAATATTTCAGTATCAGCATTTTATAAACATGTCAATTAGCACAGGTTGACAACATAGAAGGGGAGGCATAAAATAGTTTAGCCATATTACAGGACACAGACTGCCAGACTGTTGTGAAACAAGGAATAATGTTTCAGTGAGATTGTAACTGCACGGCAAATATTTTTAAAAATAAATATATAAAGCATCTCTAATTTGAGCCTTTCAAGGACCTTTTGAAGGACTGTGTGCTGCTACTCTTCACTATATTATTTTACTATTATCCTTGGAAGGAAGCCTGCCAACCTGAAAGGAATTTGAACAGCTGAGGACAAAGAAATGCGTACTTAAATGCGGTAAGAATAATGATAGCTTAAGAGAACAAAGTGAAGAATAAAGTGCCTTCAGTAAGAATGTTTAACATATGTAAGTGGTGAAAAATGATAGCTAGAAGTCTGCATTTTAAATGTGCTTCAACAGATCTGAAAGCATAAAATGACCACAGAGCAAGTGTTGGGAGAATGTCAGACATTATAATGTCCTGATTCTTTTGAACTTCTTCATGTCCAGCGTTTACTTAGCTCTTATCCTGATAATTATCACATATATGCTGTGGGGGGAAAAAAGGCCTGCATAGAGTACTAAATCGAGGGGGGGGAATCAGTTTGGTAGTTCAATTTCACCCTCAAGCTGTTCTCTATTTTCCACTTCTGAATGATACTAATGTGAAAAGGAGCTGTTGTTGGCTTAAGGAGGGAGAGAGACAATCTAATGGTAGAAGAGGTAAGATAAAGAGTACTTTCAGAGTCTTGGATTCCTTCACCAGAGGAAGAAAATAATTCAGTTCTAGATTTCACTCTACTGAATTACAGTTGCTGAAGGGAAAAAGAGCTTTTTATTTTGAGCTTAGTCAAACAAGAAAATGATGCAAGATATTGTCTTATTCTCTTCAGTGTGTGGACATCTATAATGTTATGTAGTAGAGGCAGGATCTTCTTTTTTCATCCCATTTTAATGGTGTTGACTTTTCTCTGACTGTAAAATTTCAGCCCATGAGATCAAATTTATCTTTCATGCAAATGGTGCAATTCTCTGAAGTAAAATGGACAGAAGAAAGTTACTCAAAACACAAATAAATCTGGTATAAACATGTCATCAGCATAACTCTTTTTCCAAACCTTTTTTTCCATCAGCTGAAGTACTAAGTGGAAGGGCAAGTTGTTCCCTGGTGCAGTAATCTGTAACTGTCAGTTCTCATTCTTGGAGCATGGATGGAACATGATCTCACTTTTATCAAGCAAGATATTATTAATGCTTGTACTACTGCACAAGGGTTACTTGATTTTTTTTTTCTAATTTTATTTTTTGTTTTATTTGGGGGTTTGTGGATGGTTGTTTGGCTTTCTATTTAGCTCAACATTATATTTCATTCACACAGAAAAAGGCCTTAAATTCTGTTAACTGTAACATCTTGTGCACTTGTATGAGTATAAAATGTTATGCTAAACCACCTTCAAAATAAAACAGTCAGGAAGAATATTTTATTTGGCAACATTATAAAAGCAGACAACAGATTTATTTAAAGGAATCTCTAAAAACCTTAAACATAATGTGAATAAACAATCTTTGATACCTTGGTGTACTTTTGGTTTCTACACAACTTCATGTAAAAGACAATATAATGTTTAGGCATGTATCCTATGACGAGATCTCAGTACCATAAAAATTTTGGCTTAATTTATATCAAAACCAGGAACAAATAATTTTCCACCTAAACGTCTACCTGCAAAAATAATCCATCCAAAATATTTGGCTGCTCTGTTGGAAACTCTCTGAGTCATTTAAAACCAGTTTAAATTTGCTGTGATATATTTTCCTTCCCTGGGTTTAGAAGCTTAGCAGAGTATCTGGTATGTCTAAATTATTTTAATTTACATATACATGTGATATACACAAGCAAATTTTAAATAATGGTTACATCATTTATTTTAAAGAGTACTTACACCTAATGAACACTTACACTAATGATTTCTGCATCAGGTAAAGGGGAATAATTAAAAAGACTGCATAGCAACAAGACAAGGATAAAGAAACTAACAAGGTCAAAAAATGTTCATTAAAAACAGAATAGGTCCCTAGTGATACAGATAGAGATGAATGAAAAATCTGAGTTAACAAAAATAGTGTTTAGTAGCTAAACTACTTCATGTTTATCAGAGAATCACAAAACTATGGAATTACAAAATGTTTTTGTTTTGGATTGGGAGGATTCAAAGATCATCTAGTCCAAGTCTACTGTCATGAGCAAGGACATATTTCACTAGATCAGGTCACTCAAAGCCCCATCCAATCTGGCTCTGAACACTGCCAGCAATTGGACAACTGCAACTTTTTTTGGCAATTGTCAGTGATTGAGACATGGACCGGGTGCATGCAAGCCAACTTTTATTGTACAAGTCACATTTGTATATACTGCTCCAAACCAGCAGTTCACCAGCTACAAACTTCAGCTTCTACGGTTACATCTTTTGCATCTCCAACAGCTACAGATTACAATCTCCTCAGCTAATCTCCTGTTAACTATCCTACTCTTTGTCTCACCTCCTGCTCTTTTCTTGTCTCCTGCTCTTGGTTTTGCCCACTGCCAGATTCAGCACGCTGGTCTCTCCCAAAGCCCCATGCCAACCAAAGCCATCCTCCTTGGCGACACTCTGAATGCTCTCAGGCAATCTGTTCGTGTGTTTTGCCATCCTCATTGTAAAAAAATTTCTTCATAACATACAGTACAAACTGATACAGGTGTGGAAACCCGTGAAAGATTTTTCAGGCATTTCTGCTTGAAACAGATTTTTAGAGCATCAAGGTCAGTCAGAGAGCCTGTGGATAATATTCCCAGGCAGAAAAATGTAAACATTAAAAGATGTTTTGAAAAAGGTTTCCATTGGCTAATGGAAAAACTGTGTCTTGTTTGGACACACAGTTCCGTTCACACACAGACACTCTCTCATGGCATGGATCAAGAGAGAAAGAGATTGCTCTTTGCTTTTTGCATTTTGCTTTTGCTTTTGCCTTTGCATGAGTATAAGAAATAGCCTTCTGATGGTTTCTGAGAATGGAGTCTTTTTGTTGCTCAGGCCCTAATAAAGGTCACATCATTGCAGCAATATGGGTTTAGCTTAAAGCCAATAATCCTTGTCCTTTCACTACAGGCTTTGGTAGAAATGTCCACCTTTCTCGAAAGTC
Source organism: Vireo altiloquus (assembly GCA_013396875.1). NCBI lineage: Eukaryota > Metazoa > Chordata > Aves > Passeriformes > Vireonidae > Vireo > Vireo altiloquus. The sequence continues at coordinate 54,235 of VZRF01011625.1, read as the reverse complement.
TGTTTTACATATATTGTCTTTAACAAGTTGTCCTCAGTGCCTTCTCCACTCCAAGCTGAGCAACCCCAACTGTCTCAGCCTGTCTTCACACAAAAGGTGCTCCAGCCCTGCTAATTTTTGTGGCCTCCTCTGGACTGCTTAAACAGATCCAAATCTTTGTGCTTGAATCACAGAGCTGGATTTGATACTCCAGTGAAGTCTCACAAGAGTGGAGTAGAGGGGGACAATCATCTTCATGAACACTGCATTGGAGGCACCAGTATATGATTGACTTTCTGGGCTGCAAGCACACATTGCCAGCTAATGTACAATTTTACATCAAGCAGTATTCCCAAATTCTTCCCTTCAAGGCCACTCTCAATCAAGTAATCATCCAGTCTGTACGGATATTGGGCGTTACCATAATTTAGATGCAGTGCCTTGGGCCTAGGGCTTGGTTTTGTTTATGAAGTTAATGTGAGTCACTCCTCAAGTCTGCCAAAGACCCTCTGGATGGGATCCCTTTATTCTACCAGATCAGCCACACTGGCCAGCTTGGCATCACCTGCAAACTTGTTGAGGGTGCCTTAAATTTCACTGTCTATATCATTAAAGAAAATATTAAATAATATTGGTGCATTAAGGGACATGATTAGTTACAAGTTTCCACTCGGTCATTAGGCCACTGACTGTTAACTGAATGCAGCCATTGAGACAATTCCTTCTCTGTCAAACAGTCCATGAGAAACTCATAGATTGAGATAAACAGTTTAAGAAATAAAGTGTTGAGTTTCTGGCTTTCTGTTGGAAAGCTGCAATGAGCAACAAGTGCCAGAGACTGTCTCTGCCTGGCTCCGGGCGGGGTCCATGTCAACCAAGCCTTCCTTCTGAAAGCACGAGCCACGGGGCTCTCACCAGCCGGGGAAGCCTCAGGCTTGCTCAGGCATCTTGCCTGCACAACATAGCAGCAGCAAAGGGGATGAGAAGAGGAGAGCACAGAAGATCTTTATTTCATGCTGGTGCACAGGTCCCCAGGGGCAAAGGCAAAAGCAGGCAGAGGGTCTGGGGTTTTACTGGGATCTGGGGAGGGGCAGAGTTGGGGTCCCTCAGAGACCAATAGGAGGGAGTGGCCAGGGTTTAGCCGGGAAAGGGGGCAAAAGGGGGTGGCAGGAACACCACAATAAAGCAAAAGGCACATATGCAAGCAAACCAAAGAATTCATTCATTGCTTCCTATGGGCAGGGAGGTGTTTAGCCATCCCCAGGAGAGCAAGGTACCACCACATGTAACTGTGACCTAGGAAGATAAGCATCACTCCAAATGTCAACCCCCTTCCTCCTTCCTGTCACAATATGGATATGCTGATTTGATTTCCCTACTCCCCAGACCTTCCCTATATAATTTCTGTAAAACGCCCACAATTGTCCACTGTGTTCATTCAGTCCAGGACTTGAAGGATCTACCTGTCTTAGTGGCCACTCAAGACAGGAGAGGTGTGTGTTTTGTGGAGTTACTGGGCATCAAAGTCAGCTCTTATCAGGTCATAGCTGCACTTGTGCTACCTTGAGTAAGGCTCATTCATCACTGGTCCAGGTAGTTCTTGTTATAGGAATTCCTATAATATAAAATGCAAGTAACAGGTTACAAAAAATTAAATGTGTTTCTATTAACAGTCTTCAACCCTCATGCCTTTGGGCCAGGCCAGAGAGCTTAGCATTGCAAATGAACTCATTCCTGAACTTGGCTAGCAACAAGAAAATAAAGAAACACAAAACCACCAAACCTAACAACAAACATTACATAGACAAAATTAAAAATCACTGTGTCTGCAAAAAGGCACTCTTCTAAACACTCCAGAAGAATGCTTTTGTGTAGCATAACTATTATGAATGACCTGATCCTTAAAGATGAGTGAATGCTGGTGCTGTAATCACTCAGTTCAAAATTACACTCCTGCCCTTGGGATGGAGAAAATGGAGCACTGGGAAGGTCTGAACTCAGCATGTTGACAAAAACAACATCTGGCCTATATCAACACACAGAGGCTATTTCCTTATCCCAAAAACCTTCAGAAAGGTCTAAGAGACAGCAGTGATGCCATAAACTTCTACAATGAATAAGGAACATTAAGATTGTAGGATTATAAACTCAGTGTTTAGATGTTTCTGAGTTGAGTTAATGGGAAGTTCTCCAGATCTAATTCATAAACCAAATATGAAAATGCTATCAGTTTCTTAAAATGAGAGAAGGAGACACATACCAGTCCCTAAAGGAAAAGCAAAACATGTAAAACCATAAGGAAGATTATTTCAATCCTACAATTTTTTTCAACCTCTTTAGACTACAAAAGCCTTCTGAGTTACTGTGACTGTACTAGAAGAATTCTTGCCTGAACCTATGGAGAAAAGAAAAATAACTTGTGATCATTGTCATGTCGGCTGTGTACTAATAAGAAATTGACTATTATTAGGATAGGACCTTTCATGAAAGGCACAACTATAAACAGCTCAATCGATTTGTTGTCCATCTGAATGTCTTTTTCAGTAATCAGCAAGTATCTGCAGGATCTGCATATACAGCAGACAGAAACAAACCCTCAAACATCACAATATGTCTTTTGCTATCTATATAGCACACATGCATCTTGTAAAAAGTTGTTTTAACTTGCTTCTAATGGAAATAAATTATTCAAGATAAAGGACTATGAATGTTGAATTGTGTTTATATCTAAACAAAATACTGCCGGTGTATCTGAGGAACACGAGTGTTCATTTGAATTGAGAGATTAGTTTTTGGTGTGACGTAAAAGCACTGTTTACTAAACAAGGATTTCAGTGACTCTGCTCTTTTGAAAGCCATATAATTTTTTTCCTACTTTGTTGTTATGATTTTTCTCCTCACGGCTACACAATAACTGTATTTTCTTTCAGTAACCTTCATGCAGAGAGAATTAAGTATAGCAGTGTTTTCTGCATCAATGATCTTTTTGTGCTAATCAAAACAAAAATGCAGCGGCTGATTTTGTGGAAGAGTGTCAAACCAAAATGGTTTGTAGAAATACATTAATAAATTCTGTAGTTTAAACATCCCTACTTCAAGTGACACAGACACATGATCCTGATAAAAATAAAATCCTGAGATCATGTAAGGATGGTCTACACAGACTTGGTATGGAAGTGTGCCATCTACAAATCTTGGAAATTATCCAAGAGGAAGCAAGCAAACTGATCAAGTACCTGTGTGGATTGTGGGCATATAGGACCACTCAGTAGAGGAAAATCTCATTCACAGTCAGAAAATTACTGTAAAAACTTTTTAAAGATCATGCTGAATTGTTAAAATACTCTGAATCAAAACCTTTAACAGCAATTAAAAATTAACAAGAATGAATTGTTCATTAACATTAACGTCTAATGACAAATTTACATTAACACGTAAAATAAACAGTGAGAATTTTATTCCATGCTTTTTAACTCTAACTGGGGTAAATGCAGTCCTTGGTAAATACAAGACGACAATAATGGTACTGCAGGTTATAACTCAAGCTAGATTTTTGTTAAAATAGTATTCCCTTTCCCAAAAAGATTCAAGATACTCCAAATCTCTTTGAGCTAATGTATTTATAACAGATCTGATTCTTAGTCAACCAGTCTCATGCCTCTAGAAGAAATCAGTACTTGATATGCAGAGAAAGGCTAAAGGCTTCAACAATACACCTAAACATTTTAATAACACAGGAGGCATTAATAAATAGGAGACATGTTCCTTCTTTGCTTTTCTGAAGATAGCTTAAAGCATGAAAAACTGAAAATCCACATGAAATCAATTTCATGGTTTCATTTTGTTAACATAATATAGGTATATGCCATCAATTTATTTCAGTATGTTTTTGTTTATTAATATTTCACTTAATATTATCATTCTTCCTTTATACTTAATATCAAACCATACACTCAGCATGAAAAACACTGGCACTTATCTGTGAGGAGGAGAGCCCCACAAGGATAAATAGCATGTCTACATGTACCTATGCTTACAGACAGATGTAAGGGTAAGTGGAGATGCGGCTGAGCTAATAATGGACCATTATTAATGGACCGTAAACCATTTGGTATGTGCAATGAGCAGATATTTCCAGCAGGCTGAATAAGTTATGCAGAGTAGTTGCCTGATTGGATGCATTAAAAAACATTGAGGACCTGGAGCTAGGCACTTACCCTGTTAATAGAAGTGCTGCTCATTTTCATCTAGCAGTGTATCTCCTGAGTGACTAAAGGGACCCCAGGCCAGGTTAAAAAGGAGTCTAATGGTCTTGCAAATTAAGTAAATGCTAAGAGATCTTCTTATCCACAGGAATTCAATAACTCCTAGAATGTTTGAATAATACTCCTCAGATACAAAGCCATTCATGACAGATGCTCAAAAGGCTAATAGAGCTCAAAAGGAATGAGATATCTCAAAGAAACCTTGCCTTACCCTTAATGGATTTCTAAAGATTTGTGGAATTCTGTTGTGAATCAACAACGGGCATTTTTTTTTCACAAGACCCTGTATCTTCTCTATTACTCTTCTGAATGATTGCAGAAAGATTTTTTAATCCTTGGCAGTAGCAGTCAGATTTGTAAAGAAACTCAGAAAATCATGCTGAACTAGAACCAGATTAATTTATGCAAGTATTAATTTTAGCTAAAAATACTCTGTATTGCTTAGATAAACTGGGATTAATGCAATGTGCAGAATAAAAATCATCAACATTATTCCTGTGATGCCTTAAATGGCTACCTAGAAACAGAGCCTAGACAGGAATAAAGCAATAAAGGAGGTATTTATTTGAAAGGCTTTCAGATAAACACTTTTGGGCTCCAGAGGGTCCTGCCTCAGTGGATCCCAAAATGAACAACAGGTCACAAGTTCTTCACACTTTTGTATCAGCATAAATTCACCAACCAGAACCCAGCCAATGATGTGATTTCCCTAAGATTGCCTCTCTCTCCCCAAGATGATGGTTTACAATTCTCATGTCCTTGGAGAGCAAGTTAGAGGTTTTGTTATGTCTATCTTAGCATAAGAGAAGAGTATTTAACAAGATACAGGAAACTTCAGAGTTACACTAGCAGTACAGTGTATATATTAAAAAATATAAAAGTTAAAACCTAAGGCATCACCTGCTTAAAATGTGGGTACGGAAGAGGACCAAAATCACTGCAATCATTTTTTTTTATCCCTTTCTCATACAAGAAAAAATGACACTTTTATTAAAAATGGATTGATGGAAGCTACATCCAGATACAGTTTCCAGCTGGACTCACTTTGATATCAGCATTTATATCTGAACTAGCACTGGGAATCACAAATGGATTAAATAGTGGTAACCAGTAAGATATAATTTCTTACATACATTTTTTCTAAAAAATTGAAGAGTGATATCACTCAAAATGTTGCAGTTTCATATTTTGCTAATGAATGTAATCACATTTCATACTTCAGAGTATATATTAATAATCTATAGGGGTCAGGGAAGAGTTGTCTTTGATGGACAGTTTGATCTCTGGGAGTGAATTTTTTCCGTGCTTTCCTCTGAGTCACATATCAGCCCTGACCATGTCTGTGCTCTGAGATGATAGACAGACTGTACCGCCTACAGGTACATGTCAGACATACCTTTATTCTGTGCTTGAGCAAGAAATTTTCCACTCATTTAGACTGGCAGGACCTTTAAGGGACTTATACCTTCTGATGTATGAAGTGTGATAGACTTGCTGAGATAACTGGAACATATTGCTTCCTTGCCAAACATTGAATGCTGCCTTCATTTCTCTTGAAATTACTTTTCCAGAAATACCTTATCTGACTAACATCTGGGTTTCTAATTATGTATATGGCTAATATCTTGAGAACATATTAACTTCCTTTCCAGAAAAAAAGGTTTATCAGGCATAAGGCCCTATTAAAAAAGACGAGGGCCAGTCACTTCTAAAAGGTTTAATTGGTTTTTATTAAAGTAGCAGATAGGGACAAGGAAGCCCAAGATAAGCCTGAGACCCAACAGCAAAGCAGACGGTGCAACTGACACCACAGGAAGACGAGGCTTTGCCTACCTGAGCCCTTATTATAGTCTTTAGGTGGATGAGAAATGCTCCTTCTAGATTGGCTCATTTTGTAGGGTGTTGATGGGTCCATTTGTGTGGAGCATTCCTGACCAATCAGTTTGGAATGGGCCCATCTGCTTGGTCAGTCCACTCACCAATCCAATGGGAGGCAAATACCAGGGACATCATCTGCTTTCATCTTAGGGTCTTCCAGAGTGTTCCTTCAACCACCTATTGCCAACCCCCATTTGCGTACAAGCATAATCCTTAGACCTGTAACAAGATGCAGCATGCCCCCAACCCCCCTTCAACAGCCACTACAAAAAGAAACAGTCCCCACTTTTTCACCCACCCAAACACAGCACCAACCTGACCTCCATTAATACAACCAACATACCGATTGACTCATCTGTAACTCTATGGAGTCTCACTCGGAACTAAAATTAAGACACCCTATCATCAGTGAAACATAGGGTTAGAAAGGACATTGAGAGGTCATCAAGTCCTATCCATGACATAATCCCTTAATTCATTCAGTAATTTGTCATAATGTTTAGGAGTTTTACAGTGGGAAAGATGAAATGAAAACAAATGATGGCACATCTTTGGTGTTACTGGTATACATGAACAATCTCCTAATCAATTTGAATAACTGATGTTACTTTCTTGACTGCAACAAGGAGAATGCTGGAGGTTAGGGTTTTTCCTTTTGTTTTCTTTCTCTTAGGGCATTTTCTCCTATTTTGTTGCTAAGAGAAAGTAACAACTCGGTACTTAAGAGAGACAAAAGAAGTTGCCCCGGGAGAGTGCAGCTGGCTACTCTCACATCTGAGGGTATCTCTCGGAGGGGCAGAGATGCCCAAGAATGGGGGCTTGGGTAAAAAAGAAAAGGGCCTGGGGCAGCTTATACCTCTCTTGTTCTCCCAGCTTTGGAAGAGGACAGCAGAGTTGCTGCTTATTGGGGGGGAATTTGCTGCTGCTGCCGCTGCAGCCCAACCCAGTCCTACTTCTTCTGCTGTGGGTGAGCCTTTGCCCTTGGGAGCAGCCACTGAACTGGGACCTAATTAACACCCTACCTCACTAAAAAAAGGGACTTTCGCCATATGCTCAGGTGCCACAGGGGAAACCCTGGGATCTGTGAGACCCCTTCCCCCCCAAGGGAGCCTGTCTTGGTTGTGTTCAGGAGCCTGGCTGCAGCTGCCCAGCCCCTGCTGTACCTCTGCCACTTCTCTGGGCTTTTTTCATCACTGTAGCCCTTCACCCCGTGCCTGCTAGGACACCCCGCAGCTGCAGCTGTGGAGTTTCTAATGTGTCTCGTCTACCACCCTGGGACTTTGCTTGTTCCTGCCGTTCCAGCTCGCGCCTTCCGAGGTTCCTGCTAGCTCATTTCTCTATCCACAGGGGTACGGATGAAACTCGGGGTTTGTAAAGCAAAGCCTCTTTTCCGTCCCCTCCTGTCTCGGCCAAGCTGCCAGGGCCGTGTGGGGGCCGAGCTGGCGCCACAGCGCCCCCTGCAGGCGCGGGGGAATCAGCGCCCCCGCCCTGCCTGGCCCGGAGCCGCTAGCGCCCCCTGCCGGCTGTGCCGTAACTGCAGCGGAGGGGAAAGGCCTGAGGGCCCCTGAGGGCCCCTGAGGGCCGAGAGCCTGGCGCAGGGTTTGCTGGGGCTTGGTTCGTTTGTTTCTTTGTTGTTTCTTCCATTGTTCTTGTTTGTTTGCCTTGTTATACATATACATACTAATAAAGAACTGTTACTCCTTTCCCCATATCTTTGCCTGAAAGCCTCGTAATTTCAAAGGTAAATAATTCAGAGGGAAGGGGGTCATGTTCTTCATTCCAAGGGAGGTTCCTGCCTTCCTAGGCCGACACCTGTCTTCCAAACCAAGACAGAGAACTAGATTGAAGACAAGTGATTTTTCTGAACATTCTGCATAAAATACCTCTGTTAGGATCAGCTAAGGGCTGACTTGTCCACAAAATCATCATTTTGTGACTCATATGTAGAGTGAAAAACACTGGATATTTTCTTATAGATAACTGAATACCCAGATTTTCTTCATTTTCTTTAGCTGGTTTTTTTTTTGTTTGTTTTCAGGTATTGAACCCTTGTCTATGTAACATTTTAAACTAATAACTTGAGACCTATTTTTCATGACCAGATTTCTGAATTTATCTGCCAGAATAATTGGCAGTGTTGAACTGAACTCATGAAGTATTAGTGAGTTCTTAATGAAAACAAAAAGCATTTTCTGAGAAATTATGATTTGTTAAAATATTTGGCAATTATGATTATCAGACAATGAATAAAGTAGACCTACTGGTATCTTAAGCACCCTCAGAGAGATGAAAGCAAAGGACAAGAGACTGGGACAAAATTCAAAAGTACAAAGATATACTGATTTGATTGAGACATCATGAGAGTATGTCTATCTACATAGCTCTACACCTCTTATTTCTCAAACACAGAAACCTTAATGCCTCATTGCTGTGTACCTACTCCTAGATAAGAAAATCCAATTTTTGGGTGGGAGGTTGCTAAAATCCAAACACTTAAAATATCTTTTTTTTTTTTTGCTGGCCAGCCTTCGCGTACGAAGATCCGGGGAAGGCCTCTTTTTCCTTTCAGACCTTCCAGCCTGCGCACTGGATTTTTTAGGTGAGACACAGGGCGCGCAGATCTGAGCCCACCCTTTAATCCCGAGGTTCTTCTGCCGGGCCAAAGCGATTCTGGACAGTGGCAGTGAGTTCCTCCTCAGGACGTAGGCAGATTGCCCCCTTGCAGGGCTAACGAGCTCCGCCTGCCCGGGGAGTATCCCCGACCGGGAATCAAACCCGGGCCCCGGCAATTACTGTGCCGTATCCTTAACCACTAGACCACTTAAAATATCTATACACTTGGCAAATATCCTCCTAGATGATTAAAAACCGCAAGTCTCTTCTTCTTCAATTGCAGCGCTGCTGAACTGGGGAATTTGAGGAATATCTCTATTTCTCCCTACATTTACTCATCATGAACAATGCAAAGTAAGTAAAACACAAACCATAAAGAATATGTGAGATTTATGGAATACAAGAATTTAAACCCATGCAGGCTGCAGAGTAAATGGAGGTCTCTGATTTATGTACAAGTATGTTAAACCCTGAAGAAAAAGGAAATCTAAAGTTCTCTTCTTTTAGTGGATATGTGTCCAAGAAAGGGTAGCCACAAATCCATTTTGTGTAGTGCTCTGTCCTATTCCTTTGCATTACCTTTCAATAGGTTGCTTAAGATAGTAGATATCTAATATTCAGTTTTGGGATCCAGGTCAGGCCTGGTAGGTGCCAACTTACCCTGCATTGAACTGTCCTCCTACAAGATTTAAAATCTCAAGTCTGGTTGGCTGGGACATTTAAGTAAAGTATTCCCAGGGTGAAAAGGCAGCTGACAGAGAGCAATCAGTGCCAGAAAACCCACTTTAGATGTCTAAGTTCTCCAAACCATAAGTACATTTTAAACCTTCACAACCCTATGTAATGAGATGCAAAATTTAGTACTTACCCAGTCTGCTGCTACTGTTATTAGCTTTGTAACTAGAGGCAATTCCCAGAATCAGGATCCTGCTCCACTCAGGTGTTGTACAAACAAGGATGAAGATTCTGGGCTAAATGAACTAATATATTGGTGCTGTACTTGCAGCCACTACTGTATGAGAAGACCATCACTACTGCAGACTTTCCCCTTCTCCCACTTCAAATTTCACTCATATTGGAAGAAACATTCCATCTCTCTCCTTGCAAATTTAGGGATATGTGTGAAAACTTTCAAAATAATCACTGTCATTTTGCGATTTGCTGTAGAGTAAGGCTGCTTTAAGGGTTTTTTCAGAAACCAAAATGTGTGAAATTTCTCTTGCAATTAAATCTGTTGGAAGCTTATGTGAAAGCACTTTTCTGTCACTGCTGACTGTTTTATTTGTATTGAGGTGTGTCATCACCTTTTCCTCTCCTTGCAGAGGGGAGTAGTATGAGAAAGCTCTGTGAGCTACAGTGTTTTTCTATTCTTTGCATAAATTCTTAATAGTGTCTAGGAGCAATTCACCCAAAGATAAACCAACCTTTTACTGTTCAAATAACAGGAACTTAGAACAAAACCTAATTAAACTAACTGGCACAACCCTAAAATTATAGGATTTAGCCAGTGGTGAAATAACATATTTTCTGATAATGAATTATTTGGCATAAACCATGCAAAATTATTTCCATTTACAAATAAGTTAGGAAGAAAAAGAACTCAGAACAGAAGGCTGGCAATGTGAACATAAGTGTAGATTGATGTTCCAACGCTCAAGGACTTGCTAATAACAAGTTGTTAAGTCCTGTGTTGCCTTCTCTTGTTACATCTCAAAGCTATCAGGGTGGGAAAAATACTAGGTTGTAACATTTCTCATTGGTTAAATAGCAATATCTCATACAACAGGAAAAGAAAGATTACCAGGCTACAATGTTGAGAAAGGATATATAACTTAGAATACATTGTTTCAGTAGGTAAAAATGATTATATTTAATGTTGGAAATTATAGTGGTTACTTATCAGGCCCAGGCATTGACACACCTCAGTTAATGAATTTTCTTAAAAGATAAACATGAACATCAAGATCTGGATTACTTATTTTTAAGGAGGAATTGCTGTTTCTATATTGTGTCATTCAGTACTACATAAGAGATGGAGATCCTTATTATTTTCTGCTCATGAACTCTCTTTATAATCAAATTGTTACTATCAGAAGATTGTACTGTTGTATACATTAATTTCTCAGTCTTCCATCAGAACTTGCTTCACAGCCTGCAGATGTTACTGTAGAAACTTACAGACTGTGACATCACCTGTATTAAGGTAATAATACCATTGAAATCTATCCCCATGAGCTTTAAAGGTCATTTTCAAAGTTAACAGCCTAAAGTGGAGCTACAGATTGTTAATGCTATCCAATGACTTGTTAATTGTTCAGAAATCTAAGCATTTTAATGCTATTATCTATAAAGATGCAGCCTGTTGCCTGAGCCTGATTCATGCAATTGAAAATACTGCTGAAGCAGCTGTATGTATTAATTTGGGCCTGAAATTATATAGCTGGTTTCACCTAGATCATACACAACAGTTGTTTTAGGGTAAAGGTAATTTCCTAACATTTTGCAAAGAAAAACAGAAATATAACTTTTTGCCACAATAAAGAGAATATGAAAGGATCAGAGCAGATGCAGAGTTAGATTCTTTTGGCCCACAAAATTGTTTTTAAAAAATTGAAGCATGTGCTTCTGTTAAATATTAACAAAGATGTTTTAGGCTATCCTCTGCCACATCTCAACTCTTTGATCTACTCTAGAGCCAAATTGACTTTTTTTAGTTTGGGTTTGGTTTTGTTTTTTATATTATAATGATGACTCTTGTGTCTGCAATTTCAACCAATACAAGCAGCACTTATGAACTAAAAAGTCATAAAAGGAGTGTATAGGTTGAAAGAGTTCTTTTCTTCTGAAGGAAAAATATTGATAACAGTTAAAGCTTCAGTATTCATAAGACTGTCTTCTCTCTTCTGAATTCACACTCCCTCACCACATGAAACCCTGGACAGAGTCATCGTAACTGATTACTGAGTACTAAATGAGGCAAATCCTGGCAGAGCTCATACGGCTAAGGAGATCATCTGGACCTCAAACAGCTGGTGAATCAAGCAACTGTGTCTGGGATAACCCACTCTGGCAAAGGCTGCCTGCATGGGGCAGGCTGGCCTCCTGCAGCCAGGAGCTCTGGCACCAGCTCCCAAGCTCAGCAGGGAGCTTGCATGAATGAGCTTTCCCTTGCCCCATGAATTTCATCTCGCCTCTCCTACCAAATGATGTTTTCAGCGTTATTCAAGATCACAAAGGAATCAGTCTAAAAAATGGACAACAAGTACTTTTTGAAAAACCAAATTCCACATGCCTTTCAAGTTCTGCAAGTACACTTATCTCACTATTTCAAATAGTGAAAAAGCCTTTTTTTTCCCCTCTGTGTTTTGTGAGTTAGTCTACATGTTACTGGTCCTGTGGTCCTCTTTCAGATTGCTTCCTATTATTTTCTGCCATAATTTTTCTGGAAGATAGAAAACAGGGCTTTTTCAGTATGACATCAATAAGTTTGATGGTCATTTTGTGTCTTGAGTTATAAAAGGACTGGTATGTGTTTCTTCCTCAATAATTTGTCAGTGTCCATGAATTACTGGATGGAAAGAAAAAGGCTAAAACACTGGCTGTTTCATACATAGGAGAATTTTCAGGTTACTACGGTCATTTGCTTTGGACAGAAAATACAAAATAAAGCAGCATGCCATTCCACTGGAAGATAGGGTACAGATTTTTTTCCTTAGCACCTTCAAAACAATTAGGTCTCAATGAAGGATTCAGTCTCCACCGGAGCATGCACCGTGTGTACTTTTCTGAGTGTAATGTATGACCTGTGAATTAGTTTCATCATACTCCCATTGAGAAAGATATTTGTGAAAGTACATAAACAGCAAACTATTCCAGACACTTCCAAATTTTAGATGACAAATTTCACATTATCCTCAATCTCCTAATGCTATGTAACAGCTAAGAAGTGGCTTTCATTCTTGTACTTATGACACAGGTCTTTTTATATCCAATACAATCTGGGAAAATGGGATTGTGAGATAAACTGTAAGAATGGTTAGAAGAAAATCACACATAGATAATAATATTTGCTCATTTAATGTGGCAGCTTCCCAAATTTCATACAGTAGAATTGTTAGAATAAGTGTGGGATAGAGAGTATCAGAGCTTTTCCTATTTCTTTTGTGGTTTGCCTTTAAGATTTTTAAAAACACTGTTTGAATTTCTGATTTATAACAACTAACTTTTCAGCAAGACACTTTCCTCCATTTTACAGTCCACAAGTCTTTCCTTTTTCTCCACTTACAACCAACCAAAATCTATGAACTCTTTCGGTCCCTGTGAGCTGGTGTTCAGCAGTAGCTGTGTTGATGTCCCTAGTTTCCCTCACACACTGGACAAGAGTAAGTAATATCTGCTGCAAAAAAGCAAACCTAGCCAAGGCTGTGGTTTAATTTATAAGCAGTTCCAATTCTGTGGTCTATTTACACCAGCAACACTGTTGTAACAGCACTTGTTTCTTTCTAGATCATAGAGAAACATATAAAACATGGGAATTGTAGTAGGGTATGATGTAGTCACAAGATAACTTTATTGTAATTTGGATCCGCCTCCTGGAAAAAGAAGGGGTAGTTTTACATAAAGGAATGTGTTTCCCCTTGTCATGGTGAAACCGATCTCAAACATTTACACTGCTGTTAAGAGAGTGACCCCAACTGGAGAACTTTAGAGTGTTTGTCGATGCTTTGATATATTCCAAGACTAATATTCACTTTTTAAATTCAGCTTCAAAACATCTTTCTCCTTACCTCCCTCCTTTAGTGCTTTCAGGACTGTTTTTCTTTTTCTAAAGCATTTACTCAAAACAAGAAGTGAAAGCAGCTGTGATTAGTGGATGAAGTAAAATCACAAATGACTTATTAGAGGCCAAAACCAAGAGAACTGGCAATTAATCCTTTTATTTATGCATAAGCTCCACAAATTTATTCTCACTGAAAGAACCACACCTGTGTTGTTGTTGTTTTCCTTGGAAATTGAAGTTTCCACAGAATTACTGCTTATTTCATCTTTCGAAATGTAATATGACCTGAACCATGGTTTCTTGCCCTTCTCCTTAGTGTAACTGGCTCAGACATTATTTTACTGAATGTCTCAGATTAAACATTCTCTGTCAATTACAGATGATAGAGATCTGCTAAGATAATGAGTCCTACTACAATGCCTGCTTTAATTGCTACATTATAATCTCCAGACTTGAAAAACTCCAGAGACTGCTAATAATAAAATGCCTTTCAGCTGTGCAGGTGTGGAATTCATTACAAGTTGTTCTCCTCCCCCTTACCCCTCCTCCCCTCCCCTCCCCTCTCTTGCCACACTTTCTTTCCTCTCTCTTTTTAAAGTGGGAGAAGTCCTAAATGCCTTGGAAGTGTGCCAACGCCTCAGGGTTTTGCAGTAAGTTGAAATATCATTTAAAATTTAAGCACAATGCTGCTTTGAAGGCTCTGCAGAAAAGAGGAGAAAGCAGGAAACCATGACAAGAAGGTCTGTTCAAAGAGCAACAACAAAATAGTGACATTTCTGTAAATGTACTACTGCCATATTTTTCTTTAGGGGGGAAAACATAGTATCAGAATGATTTTTGGCATCTCTCTGTAAGGAGAACTGTCTGAAGGACAGCAGCAATTGAGTTCTGAAGTTTTTTTCCTTTTTTTTTATTCTTAGCAAACCAGAAATATGCTAGACCAGAAAATTCATTTGCATATATTTTTCCCTGAAAGACAAATCTTTTGTAACAGTTTAGAGTTGGTGACTGAGTCAGTTATTTCAGTAATTAATGCTACTTTTCATTCTTGATTCAAAGATTTTATTACTATAAGATTTTCAGAGTCTATGTAGAAAACCTGAAGCAATGTAGAGTTATCATATGCAAAGTCTCAGTTTATGCTCAGATCAAGTTTATACATTCTAGTATCATTCATTGGCAAAGACCTCTGAAGTTATCAAATCCCTTCACCCATCACCATCATGTTCACCACTAAACCATGTCATCAAGTGCCACATCCACCAGCCTTTTAGATACTTCCAAGAGTGGTGATTAGTGCAGATGTGAAGGGGGCCATGAAAGAGAAGGGATTCAAAGCTACCTTTTTCAGTTCTAGCTGAAAAGGCCATTATAGCTGATCTAAATTACAGTGACTGCAGAAATCAGATAAGACATCTCGAATCTACCTTTAATTGACACTTTCCATGCATGCTTTCCTGGTTCTGTGCCAACTTGGGAACTCATTTAGAGTGGGACACCCTTTAGCCATCCTCTAGAGATAATTTTCTGGCTAGTTATGCAGGTGTCCTGGGTTGTAAAGTAAGATGTGACCAAAAGTATGTATTCTATCCCCATCTTCATGAACTGTTGAAACCAGGTGGGGCAGTGCTCCCTCTGGACTATCTCCTGTTAATGGGCCCATCAATGCCTTATCTCCGAATTCACCATCCCATTGTGAGACAGTCCACCCAGAGAGAGGAACCAGGCATTCCGTCCTGGATATAAACCAGGACTTTGAAAACCATAAGCAGCCTTTCCCATTGGNTTATATACATATATATATATTAGTAAAGAACTGTTATTCCTGTTTCCCATATTTTTGCCTGAAAGCCCCTTGATTTCAAAATTATAATAATTTGGAGGGAAGGGAGTTGCATCTTCCATTCCAAAGGGAGGCTCCTGCCTTCCTTAGCAGACACCTGTCTTTCAAACCAAGACAATAGGAAAAAGCATAGAGGGGCAAGAACAGAAGCTTAGGTTTTACTTAAAATCAATACTGTAGTAGTTATTTCATAGAATCATGCTGTAGAACAAAAAGAGGAGAATGGAAGATGTCAGCTAAAGAAAGACACATGACATGACCCTGATGATGGAGTTGCTCCTCTATGACTGCAACACTTAGGTATGCCAGCAGACACAGGCCTAGCTTTCATCTGCTTCTATGGCCTCTACTGAAAACTAATCCTGCATTGCAGAGGGCCACATCTGTACAATGACTGGGGACTTGAGTTATGCTACTCTTGGGAAGTAGCTGAGCTTCACTGTTTGCTTTGTGTTTGTTTTTGTTAGCTGATTTTTTTAATTGGTTGTTTAATAAAAAGTAATTTTATTGAGAAAAATCTCTTGAGGTTGCATATAGAATTTACATGAAACCATTGTGAAACAGACAGTTCAAAGAATCAGGTGAAGTCACATTAAATTTTAGGTAACCCAGTAACCTTTGTAATTTGGCTTAATAATGCAAACAGGAAAAACAATAGCAAGTATGAAAACACTCATCACTTATGCTCTAGTGAGAGGAAACACTCACTCGCAGCCTATTAAGATGATGGTTTTCTTGGTTTAATACTAGGTGTTACAAGGTGGGGTTTCCTTATTAAAAAATTCTCAGAGTTCTGCTTTCTATAGCATGTAACCAGTGCCAACTTATTAACCTCTTCCCAGGTAAAACTGTGAGTGGGGATTTTCTTAGACACTTCAGGATTTGGCCAGACCTCAAAGCTGAACCTAATGGAATAATTCAGTCAACCTATCAGCTGAAATTAAAACAAGGTCTTTTTAGAAAAGCTGTCTCTGGCACTTTGAAAATGGTAAAGATTACATTCCAAATGGCCCAGAATAGAAGACAAAAAAAAAATTGTCTAACTTAAAAGAGTTAAGTCAGTGCCAATGAAAGATGCATTAATTTTATAACTATGAAAGTCCCAATTTATCAAATCTTGATCCAGTACCTAAATACATCATTGAGTTCAGGACCTGCATTTTATCTCCCACTTTTTTGATATTGCCAGATGTTACTTAACTTTTCAGCAAAACACTTTCCAATTATTTGCCAAACGTATGACAACTGGAAGCCTGGGAGAAACAGCATTTAAAAGGGTCCTTCACATGGGTATTTAAAACTTTTCTGGACTGATGTTCTATTCTGAGAACAAGCAACTGAGCACAGCAGAGAGCCAAAATCTGCATCTGGCTAGTAACCATAAGACAGACCAGTAGTCTGGTTTATCACATATGTTATATTCAGGTGACTTACAGTTGCCAGCTGTCCCAACAGGAACTAACTTTCACAGTCTTTTATCCAGATCTGTTAGTTGGACAACTGTAGAGTATCTGTAGATATTTGGAAATACTGGAAAATTTAGAGGACCTGATGGAAGTTTTGTAAAGAAAAATGTAAGCAATCTAGAGATTTTCACTCATGACTGACCATTGAGTTCAGACACTCAAGCACAAATTTGGATTAAACAATCCCTGTCGAATCAGTCACAGAGCAAGGCAGCTGAACTCTTTACTTCAGACACAGTTTTTATCTATGTTGTGATCCCTGCAACACCATGTGGTAGACACTCCCAAGGAGCCCATACTAAAGGCAGGAAAAGTCACTGAATACAACTTAGAAACATACTGGTATGGCTAAATATCAAAGGACTTCAGTAAAGCCTTTGACACTGCCTCCCATAGCACTCTACAGGAAAAGCTGGCAACTCACAACTTGGACAGGTGCACTCTCAGCCATTGGGTTAAAAACTCTCTGGATGGCTGGGCCCAGAGAGTGGTGGCAAATGGTGCCACATCCACTGGTGTTAGCTGGTCACCAGTGAGGTTCCCCAGGGCTCACTATTGAGGCTAGTTCATGTTCTGGATGAGGGGATCAAGAGGCCCTTCAGTCAATTTGCAGATAACACTAAGTTGGATGGGAGTGTTGGTCTGCTGGAGGACAGGAAGGCCTTGCAGAGGAATCTGGACAGGCTGGATAAATGGTTCAAGACCTGAGGTTCAACAAGGCCAAGTGCTGAGTCCTGCCCGTGGGTCACAACCCCTGCAGTAATACAGGGAAGAGTATGCCAGGGGGCTGGTGTTCTTCCCCTGACATCTGGCCCGGCTGTGTTCCTTGTTTCAGTGTCCCATGTCCCGAAAAGATGAGATGAGGCTTCTTTCTGCTGTTTCAGAGCTTGTTTATTTCTAGTTCTTATCAGAGTTTCAGAAGCACAGACTGTGCTGTGACCTCCAGGNATTCTGTGGTACACTAAACAACCATCTCCTCATTTCTTTGGTGTTCTCAGCTCATCCAGAAGTGGAGGCAAATGCTCCCACAAGCTTGGTTCGCCTTTTTTGTGGAGCTCTGAGGGTAGAGCAAACAGCCAGAGGAGCAGGAAAAGCTCCCAAGCTTTTTCTGACTCCAACAGAGTACAGAAGAGTGCCTGGTGGAAAAGGATCTGGAGGTGCTGGTCAACAGTGGCTGGACATGAGCCAGCCATGCCCTGGCGGCCAAGAAGGCCAAGAGCACCTGGATTGATCACCTGCCAACAGTGTGGCAGCAGGAGCAGGGCAGTTGCTGACCCTCTGTACTTGGCACTGGTGAGGCCACACCTCAAGTCCTGTGTCCAGTTCTGGGCCCCTCACTGCAACAAAGACATTGAGATGCTGGAGGATGTCCAGAGAAGGGCAATGGAGCTGGTGAAGGATCTGGAGCACAAGTCTGATGAGGAGAGGTTGAGGGAGCTGGGAGTGTTTATCCTGGAGAAAAGGAGGCTCAGGAGTAGCCTCATCACCCTTTACACTTTCTGAAAGGCTGTTGTAGCCAGGTGGGGTCAGGATCTTCTCCCAGGTGACAAGTAACAGAATGAGAAGATATAGATTTAATTTATGCCAGGGGAGGTTCATGTTAGACACCAGGAACAATTTCCTCACTAAAAGGACTGCATTGGAATGGACTGCCTAGGGAGGTGAGGAATCACCATCCCTGGAGACAACTGGATGTGGCACTTAGTGCCATTATCTGATTGACAAGATTATGATCAGTCAAAGGCTAGACTTAATGATATTGACAGTGTTTACCAACCAAAATATTTCTGTGCTACTGTGTTTCTTGTGCAGATTATTGACAGGAGTGTTTAAGATGCCAGCTGCCTCCATTACAGCCAAGATTTTCTGGGTCCTTCAAAACCCAGCACTTTTGTTTGACAGGAGAAACATTAAAAAAAAATACATTTTCCCTCATTTGAATTACTTGATGAATGTATTATCATAGTCCAAAGTCTAGGTGACTTTCTGTGTTTTGTAAGTTTTAAGTTTTCAGAGTAATACACAAGCAATTTTAGAAGCCAGAGCTTATTAAAATTAAAAAGGATATATGAAAGGTGAAAAACAAGAACACTCCAAACAAGTGGCTGATATTAATTTCGTTCTCTGCCTAGTGTTTGTTTCTTTTGTATTTTTAAAAGTGTACATCTAAAGGATGTGTTTAGATGGTGTGCAGGATTTGAAAGAGGGTCCTTTTTCAGACTAAGAACGCTTTTTTCAAGAAAAAAAAAATGTAGGTCACTGATCTAAGGCAAGTACTGATTAATAGTAAGTGGACGGGTTGAGGATATTTGCCTCATTCAAAGGACAAAGATGCGTCTATTTTATAAATTTATCAGTACATTTAGCACTAATAGGGCATCTTCTCACTGTTTAGAGTAATGTAATGTAATTAGATTAACAGGTCAACTGATCTAGTTTCTCCAGATGGCATTTCCCCCTGAAATTGTAACATATTTGTTAGGGAAAAAACTCCCTCTCCATCTCTATGTTTTATAGATATATAGGTGATTTTGATTCCCAACAAAATCATCAGTCTACCATGAGCTGTAGCTACAAACAAGAATCCAGTGCTAGCAACTTAAGGTGGTAGTCCATTGACAACATCATGCATCTCTCAGTTTGTGAATACAGCCTTGGCAACAGCTGTTGCTTTCCCATAAAGTTTTTAGATTAGCAGCCTTGAAGACTTGCTCCTGTTTTCTTCAAGGACATTCACCATGCAGTTGTTTATTACCTGTAAAATTTACTTTAGTATGGTATTTGCTCACCATCGCACACTGCGAGGCTCCAAGTCAGGTATCAATGAAAAGGAAAGAAGGGAGCCCAGAAAACGTGAGTTTTGTGTGACTTATTGTTCCTCCAACAGGAGTTTTTCCCGAAAGGGGACCGGCAAATGCAGGACGAGGGAGGAAGAGGAAGAGGAAGAGGAAGGGATGGGGACTAAAGCAGAGGCTTGTGTGTACAGACCTCAAGCAACATGGTAAAAATAAAAGATTTTCCATTGATCAAAACATAGCTAATTTGCTTTATAGTGATTTTTAACTGTCAGTTCATAAAAACAGCTGTGATTTCAACAGTGCTTCCTCCAAAGCAGCTGAGGTACACACACACAGTACCAGCGTAAGGAAAGAAAGCCTAGGAGTCAGATCATTTAGGCTTTCTGTGCCCATTCTTGTCCCTTCATTTTTTGCTTCTCATAAACTCATGCAGTCAGTTCATGGACCTGAGTTACAACTACTGGTGGAAAAATACGAAGTAGCTTTTGAATGTCCAGACTTTTTGAGTTGCATGCAGGTGACACTGTTTCCTGTTCAGTTCAAACTCATGAGTGTGTGAATAGAAACAAATGAACAGAAGATCTGACTTTTGATTGTGGATGCTTGTTCAGAGAACTAGTAAATATGCTTATTAACCAAGCCTACTGAGCTAAAGGAGTGACGGCATAATCATCCAATTTTCAACTCCTGCTTTTATTTATTTAGTAGCAGTAAACAAATCAATCTGTAATGTCTTGTCATGCAGAGACATCTCTCTTTCTGCATTAGCATCTTTAGCTCTGGGAGAAGTATCCTTAGTTAATTGAGATAATAAAATTGGCAGAAAGAGAAAGAAAATTATATGGTATATCTCTGAACAATGTTATTCATTCTTCTGTAAGGAAGAATAGTCATAAAAGCTGATGATGCTTATACTCAATAATATAATTTTTAACAAAAAACTGCAATGCACAGTATAACAGAATGATAACATTGCTATGTAGTGCATAGGATACCAGGCATTAAAAGCTGCTGATAAAGTAGACCTCTCTAGATATTTTTTCTGTAATTTAGTGGCATAGATGATGCACATCTATGAGTACAGTATCCTCAGCACTGCTTAGCTGCACATTTTTTTAAAGATTTTTCCATAGAGTTGCTCTGGCTCCTGATATGTGCTCAGAGTTCTTTGGAGAAAGGACTGAAGGACTGAACCAAGCATATTTAAACAGAATATCACTGTGTATTGCCAAGCCAGTTACCTTAGTTGTGGCTGAAAGAGAGTTTTACAGCTTTTCACACTTCATTACTGTCCTGTGGTGACGTGTGCTCTGCTGCCCACCTGACCTCACAGTAAAACACTATTTTAATCAGCAAAAAACTTCCTCCCCAACTCAATACTTACATTGTCTATTAGTCATGTTAGCATTTATGCAAGTTCACCACATAAGTCCTCAAAATTCCCAGGAAGACTTATATTTCCACCAGTTTTTAAATATGAAGCTAAATATTCACATTTATCATTCCAGAATTGCTGGGTGTCTAATGACCAGGCAACATTTCTAAAAATTCTGTCAAGATTGGCTGCTCAGACATTGTTTTGCCAAAGATTAGACCTCTCCAGCAGGATAATCCATTTAGGCATGATTGCCTAAGAAGCCTAAAGCAAATACAAACTACAGAAAAATCCCGGCTGTGTGCATATTAATAGAATGTCTGCTCTCAGACAAATGGGAACAGACTGGGTCTTTAATTCTTCTATTGGAGGACTTCCATTTTAAATAAACAAATATTTATTGCGGCAACCAGGAGCAACTGACAATTCCCATCTGTCAGCTGAACTCATTAATAACAAAAGTATGGATTCAATCATTCTCCCTTCCTCCATCTCTCCATACCTTAATCGATATTTAGTTAAGCAATCAGAAAGAACTATGAGGAAATCAAGAAAATGGCACTGCTGGATTAGGGTCAATCTGGTGTCCACTGGGATGACCCCCAGGTCCTTTTCTGCCAAGCTGCTTTGCAGCTGGGTGTCTCCCAGCCAGAGCTGGTGCCTGGAGTTGTTCCTTCCCAGGTGCCAAACTCTGAACTTCCCATTGTTGTATGAGGTTCATGTCAGCTCATTTCTTCAAGCCCCACTGGATGGCAGCACAACCATCTGGTGTATCAGCCCCTCCTCACAATTATCTGTCATCAGAAAACTTGATGAGCACACACTCTGCACCATCATCAGCCTCCTATTTTGGGAATATACGAGAGATAGTCAAGGCTTTTTTTTTTAATCAGGTGTCTCACTGCAGCAGAAGTCCCACGGCCCTTCCTTCGGCAGAGTTCTTGAATATCAGATCCAAGACTGAAAC
Source organism: Vireo altiloquus (assembly GCA_013396875.1). Taxonomy (NCBI): domain Eukaryota; kingdom Metazoa; phylum Chordata; class Aves; order Passeriformes; family Vireonidae; genus Vireo; species Vireo altiloquus. The sequence continues at coordinate 32,271 of VZRF01011625.1, read as the reverse complement.
AACATACCTCTGTCTCTCTTCTTTGCTTCCTCTTGTCAAAATATGTCTTCTGAGGAAACTTCACTGAGCTCTAAACACTAATTTTTCATCCTGGAGCCATATATGGTCTTTTAGATATAACATGTCTCCATTGCTATCCAAGCAATCGAAACCATAACCACAGGGTTAGTAGTGTGCTAACTAATAAACTAACTCTGAAATGTGTGTGCTCCATTTCAGACGTCTCCTTCTTATTTGCACATTTTTGTTTCTCATTAACAATTACAAGTAGTTCTTTCAAGTTAAACTCTGCACTGCTTGATGCTTCCTAGTTAGGTGCTATATAGGTCAGAAAGATTTAATAGGTTCCTGGGGAACATTAAGAGCTAGACAAAGAGCAGTTTGAGTTCTAATTTTAGAGCAGGCATACTTACAGTAATAAAGAGGCTTTTAAAAAGCATCCTTGGTCAGTAGAATAAGGCAGAGTAAAGATGACCCCAAGGATATGCTCCCTTTTTATCCTGTTTATTATCTTGAAAACAAGCTTGAATAATCTATTTCAGGCTTGGGATAGGGCAAATGTATGACAGTACAACACAGGATGAGGTTAAGAAGACCAAATACATCATAGCATATCATACTGGATTTTAACTTTATTCCTTCAAACAAAAATCTAACCTGCCCAAATGAGCTGGAGATAAGTCTTGGTTTCTAATATGAAAAAAAGTTCATTTTGGGCATATGACTACAGAATAGGGAAAGGAAACTCTTATTCTGAATTAAATATGTTTTTGGCTAATTGTTTCATTTATAAAAATAGCCTGTTTCACATTTCATGCTCCCAAATTATACAGTTTATGCCTTGTGGTAAAAATGGTACCAATGGGAAGTAGTTTATGTTCTGTGTTTATATGGGAATAATGAATGAAAACCAGGCAAGTGTTCCAATTTCAAAAGCTTGGTTTTGTCGTTGTTTATCTGCTCAACTTTTTAAATACTGAAGTATTATTACCCTGGGGTTTGCACTTATATTCAGAAAAGTTATGAGGTTCAGATCGTCATCTAAAGAGCTGATTTGCATTCCACTGACACAATTGCTCTTTCCACATTTTACATTTCATTTTCTTCTTTGCATTCCCCCCGATATCCCCACCCCCAACCCTGAAAAACATTGTACATGAAGAGTATAAAAACTTTATTTTACAAAGGCTGAAAAAGACTATTACTGACAAAAATAATAAAATGAAAACTGTACATTCTGAGTAATAGTAATCCATTAAAAGGATGTATTAAGATTTTCTTCTCCTTTCTTTATTCTCTTAAAATTCAAGTGTATTTTTTTATGTTTCCCTTTAACAGAGCTGTTGAAAGCTGTGTGTGGAACATGTAGATCCAAAGAACTGACAAACTCTCCATAAAATCTGAAAGTGACATTAAAAGCTTTTGTTAGAAGAACATTTAAGATTTCATATGTGTAATATTTCCATTTTAAAATAAAATATTTGAAAGTAATATGTTCCTTCATTGCTTGCCAAATGTAGGATTCACTTTTCTTTGCCAAGCTGAAGTTTCCACAGTGCCTGAAGCTGCACCTAAGTGTTCCACTTCTCAAAACTGAACCTCTCTCAGCAAATAAGAAAAGTACAAAAGGAAAAATCTGATGTGGGAATGGATATAGAGATGGTGCAGAGAGAAATTAATCAGAACACCAAAGACAGAAAGGGTCTAGAAAGCAACATCTCTCCCAGAAGTAAAAATGAAAACAGGGAAGATGAATATTCCATAACTTAAATCTGTCAGAAATGCCCACAAAACTTTCATATAGAAAGCATTAATTGGATCAACACATTATACAAACTAGAATTTCTGACTTCTCCCATTTATGATAAACTACACCCAGAAATATTAATGCTGGAAAATTAAATCCTGAAGCTCAGGAAATGTCTGTATTAATAATACCAAGAAACTCTCAAATCTTTCCTCACCTTCTTCAGGTAACATAGGACAATTTTTTGAGTTTTCTTCTGTGTCCTTTTTTTTTTTCAAGAGCAGTCTCTTCTAGTTTTGTTCTCTTTTCACTAATCACACATTTGCTATTTCATGGCAGTATTGCATAGCATTGTCCCAGTAAAGGTCAGTAAAGACTGCAAATATTTTGTACTTCACACTCCTAGACTATTACAAGAGTCCAGACCTTTGGAGAGACAGCTTCACGCTAAGGAGAGAGAAAAGTCACATTTTCAGATACAGAATGATACCATTTTTGAAGACAAGCACACAAAGAGACAATATGATGGGGCAGTTTGTCCTTTAACACTACAGGACTTCAAATTACCCACATTTCTAAAGGTCCAGGAACAACTGACTCCCTATCGGTCTTCCCCAAGGCAGATCAGTCTTCTCAGCTGACAGAAACATCTGGGATACACCTATGGAGTGCAGTGCAGCCCTTCTGCAGGAGACACAGACAAACTCTGTAGGAGATGGACATCCACAGTTGTGAACACAACCTGACTGGTGGAAGAATATCTCTCCAGCCTGGGTGGAGCAGTGAGCTGATGTGGCTGTACACCTTCATCCATGTGAAAAGGGTGGCAGTTAATTTTCACAGGCTTTTAAACTCATTTCCCCAAGTGTCACCCCGGTGAATCCAGTGCATGTTAAATTAATTGCAACAAGCCTGACATGAGCTTTCACTGCAGAATGTGGTTCAGAGTCATTTAAACACAAGGTAAGGAATCATGGAGCTACTTACACAGATGAGCCCAGTGAATAGGCCTCACAGTTAATATCTGTGGTAAATGCTACACCCTTCTCTAATAATAATGTATTTGGCTGGCAAGGAAGAATGGAAATATTCTCTTTTCATTCATATTAATTCAGCCTGTCTTTGCACCTCTTCTTACTGTTTCACTGTTCAATAGCACACTAATAAAATAGGTTATGTCACTTGTTTTGAGCCAGAAAGCATTTCTGGTTTTATTCAAATATGAATACATTTATTGCATTAAGTGAGGCTTGTTTCATATAATGACCCTGAACCCCTCCAGAGAGGCAGTTACTTTTACAATACTTTAGCCATGAAGCTTTGGTCATGGAAACAAAAGTGAAAAATGAGTAGTGAAATGCATTCAATAGTTTAATGTAGGAAAAAAACAGTCACAATCACTTTTTTTTTACCTCTTTTTTTTTTTTCCCTAATGTGGACTATTTCCTGATGCCATGCCAGCTACATAGCTTGCTCTCATATGGTTGAATTTATAAATCTAATTTAGAAATGGATCCTGTTGGTTTCCCATTTGCTGTGTTTTCATAATGTTGTCATTCATCTGACTCTTGGTGGCATTTATATTGCTATAAAGTAGAGATCAGCAAAGTCCATTCTTTAAATTAGTTTTGTCATCTAAACTCATAATTCTGACTTGAGCAACTCAGCCAAACTTGTCTAATTTTATCAATTTCATTCAGTGCTCACATTATAGTTTTACACAGACCAGGCAATTTGGCAGAGAGATTAGCCCAACCGTAATTGAAATATATTGCATTTCCCTCATTCAGTGGGATTCAAAATGAGAAACATTTGGCTATATCAAAGAAACCAATGAGAACATAAAAACTTGAAAGACTTTTTTTTATTTTTACACAGCAGACATAAGGATGAGAATAGTTAGTATGTGAAAAGTTTGGGAAGAATTAGGTTTAATCCTGGACATGTCAAGTTAATTTGCTTTATTTTTTGCACAGAAGAATAAATCATCTGACTATTTTGCAAAAAAAACCCCAAAACCCTTCAACATCTGTTAATATTACTTCTCTAAATGTGAGATTAATGTGTAATAATTTTAGAAAGGTTTAATGGAAAAAAATAAAAAAGGAATGTTTCAGCACATCTACAAATTTTTGTTCTTTTAACTTTTTATGTTTCTGGAACCAAATCATATAATTAGAGGTATCTTGTTTAATTAGCAGATTGGTTCTCTATCACAGCATTTGGGGACCGAGATATTTTATTTTGCTGACTATGATTCTTTGGCTGTTTATTTTGGCTAGATGCTATCAGATATTATTATGATTACTGTTGTTGGCTTTGTTTTGCAGAGCCACCTCCATTGTCTATCTGGACGATTCACATTTGGTGAGGCCAGACCTCAAGGGATATTTTACTAATATCCTTCATCATAAGCTTTTTCATAATTGATGTAAGCTACGTTGACTAGTAAAAAGTAATTACCTGAGGCGGGATATAAAGCAAACAAGCAAACAAACAAACAAACAATTTAAGCATTGCATAGATGCACCAAGATTAACACATGCCTTTATAGTTAATATCTGACATTGCTAGACAAGCATAGTTGAGCTGTGTAACTTTGGCTGTAAATTTTGTTTCAGCTTTCCTTAAAATGTTTGGATTTAGGAGGTCTTGATTTTTTTAAATCAATAATCATTGTTAATGAATAAATAAATAAACATTATAAGTTCCTTTAAAGATGCCCAAGACTGTTATCCTTGAACAGCAGATGTTCCACACAACATTTTGCTTAGGATCTCCTAGGACAAGTAGACAAGTGCTTGAATTCAGGAATATGAATAGTCTCTGAAATTCTACGTTACCATCACTACGTCTCATAATCACTCACACATTCTCTCAAAATGAGACATCTGAAAGTAATATGGGGATCTGTTATTATATTGGGTCAGTCTGGGACGGAATTATGTCTCATGGCTAACACACCAGTTTCATACTTATATTCTTTAATATCCACTTAGCTAATAAAGTCACTCATTACTTCAGTTACAGGATTTCTCTCGCTGAATTTTAAACATGCTGAAATGGAAAAGAAAATAAAGTCAAAACACTACTACTGTTCTATAGAACTCCTAAAAAAAAAAAAAATTGTGCAAAACAGGAATCCTAAATTGCAGTCTCCAGATTCTCATGGTATTAGATATATATAGCCCCCCACCACACAAGCACATTCCCTAGCACAAGGCCAGGAACAGCTTCTACTGCAGATCCTGATGGCATTCCAAAACCTGCAGAATTTTGGAACAGTCTCTGAAATTTAGCAGAATTATGCATTTCAATGTGCTGCCAGTCCAGCAACACACATAAAGTCATGTTTAATTGTGGCCAGAGTAGTCATCTTACCCTTATGGCTACTCTTGGTCTGACAGCTAGGCAGGAGTTTAAATACTGTTTCACAGGGGATCCATCTTCTACTATTTCACTGAGGTAAATATAGCTGAATTGGTGACCAACTTAAATAGGCAGCCTGGATAAGAGAAAGTATCAGGGACATTCATGTATAAAAGTAAATCCGCTCAGCATGGGTTAAGTTTCAGTTCATACTGAATGCCTCCCTCTCAGTACTCACTAGCTAGATAGCTGCTCTATCTGCCCCTTCCAAAATTTTATGTCATCAAGTTGGCAATTATCAGTCCTCTAAATGTGACTACTTAAAGAAATTCTTCCAAAATATTTGCAATGAAAAATTAAAATTATAACCACAGAAATCCACAGAAACATTGAGTTAAATTTACTCTTGGTGTATCCCCAGTGGAGTCAGTAGAATCAAGCCCATATTTAACCTGTGCTTCACATCTTTAATGTAAAAGGCAAGTCCAGACAAAAAATTTAGTCCTTTAACTGTTACTTGGTAAGGGGAAATGCTTTTCAAACCATCCCAAAGGCATCATGAGGTGATAGATTATGTATCCATATGCAGAACTGGAGTTCAAGGAAAGAGATTTACATGATGTCTGCCTTCTTACCTGTAAATCCAGAATTTCAAAAATCTCCAGTCTCTTTTAAACCTTGACTATGTCCATGCTTTCTACTTATCTAGGAGAGGTGGCTGTACTTTTCGTGTGATTTTCAATTTAAATACTAAAGGGAAATTAATAGGAGAGTTCAAAATGAGAGATAATGGGACAATTTTGCATGGAGGCATGTGGTCAATTTTAGGCATATCCAGCATAGAAAATCATGTCCTGTGAAAGAGTTACACAGCACCTTCTCAACAAAGCAAAATTTCTCAAAAGGAAAATTGACTGCAATATAAGCAAATAAGATAAAATACGGAAGATAGAACCTTTCAGAATAATGATCTCTATATTTTTCTTATTTTTAATAATATGGTTTTAAGAAAAGCCAGAAGAGCAGGTGAATGGGAAATTAACATTAATGGGTGTTGTCCACTCAGTTATAAACCAAATTTTAATTAATCCAAGATTTATACCAGACACCTTGATTGTGATATGACCCCTGGAAGTATCTGCAGCTGTTGCTGCACACAAGAACATGTTCAGTATTGACTAAGTCTCCACAGATAAAATAAAAAGGAGATAAATCATATTTATGGCTGCAACCAGGGTGTCTTAGAGCTATGACCTGGGAACCCGGGAACCACATGTACACACATACACACTTCCACTGAATTGCAATAAATAGTAAAATTGGTGCTAGCTACAGTGTATTATTTGAGTAGCCATAATTTCCAGATTATTAAGATAATCATTTAAAAGGAACTTTTCACAGCATTAATCCCATTTAAATTTAAGATGGAAACATTCAAAAGAAGAGAAGCTCTATTAGCTGCACAATGTGAGGCAAATGGGAACACAGAGTGCAGCTGAATTAAATTCGGCGAGAAAGTGAAACATTCTATAGACATTAGTTAGTCCATAAGTATCAAGCAAAAAAGCAGTTTACTTTGTCATCTTCCGGGACAAGATACCCAGCATGATCTGAGACTGAAGTCAATATCTATATTTATTAAAGTGCTATAGAAAACAGCTGAAAGTGCACAGTATGGAAAACATTCTGAGACAGGAAGTATAATAAGATATATAAAAATAAGGTCAGATTCTCATATTCTATCAACCCTAGAGATTTAATTGTACTGAAGTAGAAGGATTCCTATATAACACAAGAATTCATGACTGCATCTGTATTATCCATATGTATAATAATAAATACAATAGTTGATATACCAGAGGGTCACAGAATAAGATACATTGGAAATGGCTTCTGAGATCATTAAGTACAACCTTTCACCAAGCATCACTATGACAACCAGACCACAGCACTAAATGCCCCATTTCTGTTTTCTTTAAACACCTCGAGGGATGGTGACTCCAACACCTCTCTCATCAGGCCATTCTGTGTCTGATCACATTTTCTGTGAAGAAATTCTTCCTAACGTCCAAGGCAAACCTCGCCTGATACAGTTTAAGATTATGTCCTATTGTCCTTGTTTGTTGCCTGGGAGAAGAGACCGACCCCCACCTGACTACAACCTCCTCTCAGGAAGTTGTAGAGGGTGATAAGGTCTCCTCTGAGTCTCCTTTTCTCCAGGCTGAACACTCCAAGCTCCCTCAGCTGCTCCTCATCAGACTTGCGCCCAACCCCTAATGAAAGCTTCATTGCCTTTCTCCAGACATGTTCCAGCCCCTTCTTGTAGTTAGGGGCCCAGAACTGAGCTTGAGGTGTGGCCTCACCAGGGCCCAGCACAGGGGAAGAACCACATTCCTGATCCTGCTGGTCACTCTATTTCTCATACAGGCCAGGTGCTATCAGCCTTCTTGGATGCCTTCTGGACACCTTCTTGGTCATCTATGGGCACATCTATGGGCTCATGTTCAGCCACTGTTTACCATATATATCTTGTATTAACAGTATAAATGTGAGAGGAACCATCAAGGATTTATAATAGCCTTGAGTTTGATGTTTACTAGTCTTTGAAAAACTGATTTTGATTTGTTATATTTTCTGTAATTGTACTCAGTCTTCCTGGGATGGAATTACTTTTTCTTCATAGCAGCTCAGATGATGCAGTGTTTTAGAGTGGTGACCAGAGCACTGTTGGTAAAAAGCCAGGGGTCTAGCTGATGCTGAGTAGTGCTCGCACAGTTTGCACAACCTCTTCTGTTTCTTCAGCTGACCCTCCAATGGGTTGGGAGGGGCCACAGCTTGGACAGTTGACCCGAAGTGTCCAAGGGGATATCCTATAGCAAATAGCATCACACTCAGTAATGAAAGCTCAAGGCAAGAAGAAGTTGGAACATTAATGGTTATCACATTTGTCTCCCCATGAAATTGATACACATGCTGAGGCTTTGGTTTTCTTGAAATGGCTAAACACTTGTCCATGGGGAATAGTGAAGGAATTCCTTTTTTTGCTTTTGCTTGCACAAACAGTTTTCTTTATCAATCCATGTGTTTCTTTCACATTTGTCCTTCTGATTCTCTCCCCCATCTCTGTGGGAGAGTGGGCAAGTGACTCGATGGGGACTTAGCTGTTGTCCAGGGTCAACCTGCTGCTGTGATATTGCCTGTTGAAGTATGAATATAGAAACTCCCAAAAATAAATTCCATTGACTAGTTTGTGTGAGCTGGATAGGAAAAACATACTACCTAAACATACTACCTTACCATAAATTAGATCAGTTACTTACGAACATTATAAACGAAGGTGGCTCTATTTAAGCTCTTAGTGCCTCTGAAATAGGAATTCATTCTAGTTTCCTTGTATGCATGTCAGGACACATATGAAACAACTAAAAATGTTATGTCAACATGTTTTTAAATGACACTGAAAGCATAATCAACCTTTCTTTTCAGCTTTGTATTTTGTGCTTTGCCAATAGTTTCCTATATTTTAACTTAGTGAAAAAAATTTTAACACCACATTACCAGTCCATCTCACTCCTACTGAGCTAATTTACTCAAGTTTAGCTCTGTTGAGTACATGTTCATCTCTCCATGGGCAATTGGAAATATGTGTAAAATAATTCTTTCTTTGAATATGGAGATATGCCAAGTATAGTTTTCTGTTCTAAAAGTTGCAACAAAAACTGGAGACACAGATGCAAACCTTTGTAGTGATGCATTTTTTCTTTAAATGGTTTGTTTGGTTCACCCCCGAATGTATGGTTCATTCCTATGTTGTAACCCTCCCCCTAAGTTGTTGTCCATCACTCCTTCCTCGATGCAGTATTGTTTTGTGTTCCCTAATCCCTCCTGCCTCCCATTCCCTTTAGTCCCTGAGATGTGTTCTCCCCCTTTACTCCTCCTCTATCAGTATCCCACTGGCCCAAGCCTTGTATCCACCCCGACTCTGGAAAGCTCTCTTAAGCTCATACGCAAGGCTCTTTCTCTCTCTGCCTTGGCCTCTCTTCCCTTTGCAACCATGCTCCCTCCTGGCGTGGGACCCCCAATAAAGTCTCATCTAATTAGCACTCTCAGAAGCTGTGTATGTACTTTGCTGCCTGCATACTGCTGTTAGCTGATCTGCTACCTAAAGCCTTCCCTCCAGAAGCCCCGGTAAGTAAGGCTACTGTACACCACCCCCCTTTTCCCAAACCCAGGGGTATGTTGCCCCCAGCCCCTGTTGCAAATAACTGGGGTAGAAAGGGCAGGGGCACAGCAACAAACCTTAGGATCTATAAAGCTTACATTAGCTAATTATTAAAAACAAGGGATCACATTTTAATTTTTTTTACTCATATTTCAAATGTGTCTATCCAAGGAAGGAATAGAAGCATTCAGTTCAGAAATTCAAGCAGTTTTGTATTACATAAAAGAACACATGTATAATTGTAATGACATTTTAATCACAATAATTAATGTTTACAGCTTATTAATCATATTTTAATCACTATAATTCAAACACTATATTTTAATCACTATAATTAATGTTTTAACCACTAATAGACCTACTAAGAGGTCTACCCCCACCCTGTGATAAGTAACTTCTGGCCAGGCAGCCATCAGGGCAGGGAGGGAGAGGACAGCAAGAGCCCACAGCTGGATAAACACATCACACAATGGGTGAGCCACTGGCTCAGGGGTCAGGCAGAAAGGGTTACAGTGAGTGGGATAACATCAGACTGGTGACCTGTCACTAGTGGGGTTTTTCAGGGCTCCATTCTTGGACCTATGCATTTCAACATCTTCATAAACAACTTGGATGCAGAACTGGAAGGAATACTAAGAAAGATCACAGATGATACAAAACTAGGAGGAGCTGTTGACTCCCTCGGAGGCAAGGAGGCCCTGCACAGACATGGCAAAAATCAGAGCAATCACCAACCACATGAAGTTCAACAAGTCAGAGTGCTGGATTCTGCATGTGGGATGGGGCAGCCCTGGATGTACAAACAGACTGGGGAATGAGGTGCTAGAAAGCAGTGCCATGGAAAGGGACCTGCAGGTCCTGGTCAACGGAAAGTTGAATTTGAGTCAGCAGTGCCCTGGGAGACTGGAGAGCCAACTGTGTCCTGGGGTGCATCAGGCACAGCATCACCAGCTGGACCAGGGAGGGCATTGTCCTGCTCTGCTCTGCACTGGAGTGGCTTCATCTCGAGTGCTGGGGGAGTTTTGGGTACATGGTGTGGCTCTTGGGGATGGTACTGTACAGGGCCAGGACTTGATGATCTTGGTAAGTGCCTTCCAACTCAGCATATTCTACGATTCTGTGTTTCTGTGATCTTTGCTCCTTGCTGAGTTGCCATCCTCCAGTTCTGTATTTCTTTTTTTATCCTAGGATATTATATTATCTGACAGGAGTGCTTTTCCTCTTGAATTCTTGGGCTGCTAAGAATCACACTGCCTGCGATGTTACCGTTTTACTACGTCTCTACACTATGGATTTCCTCACAGCTTGACAATTTCCTCAGCAGCCTGAGCCAAGGTTACATAGCTGAACCAGGCCAAAACTCACCTTCAATGACAGATTGTTGAAGTACTAGCGGGAAGGTTAAGGTACCCTGTTGTTTCTATAGCATTTGGCTTAGCCTTCAGCATGTACAACTCAGAGAAGGACTCTCACTTCATTATTCCTTCCACAGACTGATTTTGGACTAAAGGTTCCTGTTCCTAAAGGTTACTGCTATTTTCTGAAGTTACCTCTATTGTCTACATATGATGTTTTTAATACAATTAGAGATAATATTTTGGGGTTCTGTAATGAAGTAGCTGACTTGCTTCAGACTGATTGTCTCCTTTCATCTGCTGTTCAACCAAACTGCTTTGATGTGAGGCTGTGTGCTTGAATGAGACTTGGTAATTGTTTGTCATCAACTCCTTTGAATGCTGTAAATTTTTCTATCTTACAAGACGAGACATACACATGCAGAAAATATACAGCAAACAGATACATAACTAACATTTCAAAAAACGTGTTGACAATGACTGGTTGCTTTTCTCATCAAAATCTTTTCTCATCAAAATATGTGAAATACGACCCATTACACAATGCATCTCATTAGAACTAACAATTTTGGAGTATTTAAAAGACCTATGCAAGACGAAAACATCTGCCAATCTCCCACAGGGAATGTCAACCCTAGGAAACTGAAAAACCCTGAGGTCACATAGCATTTGCCTCCTTTAGACCTGGAGTACAAAAGCAACTCGCTTATGTTCTGTGCATTATGGTGATTATTGATCTTCACTATATCCTTCCTTTTCCTTCTTTTGCAATTCCATCTGACAATATTTAGTGCTGAAGAGAACTTTCCTTTTTAGTTGTATGATCTAACAGCATAAGAAAAATATAGGAATCTTGTATTCAAACCAATGCACCAGTGAAACAAAAGGATATTATGAGCAGAATGAAGGTAATATTCATAGACTTTCATAACTTTCCTACTTTCATAACTTTTCTACTGGTTCCTTTTATTTTTCCCCTGCTTCAGCATTCTTGCCTGAACCTCTTCAGTTAATATCTATGCCTAGAGTGTCTTATAGCCTACACTCAGGACAAAAATCAGCAAGAAAACACCACTGATGGCATTGAAGAAGCCAGTCATACCTTAACATCTGATATACAAACAGTTCAGTAAGTAAGGGCTGAACTTCTGAATTCATTGTACTGAAGCAAGTACTTACTGCTTCCAAAAGGTATCACAGTGTATTTCTATGTAATATTGAACTTGCACGACTTTGTGTGTTACATGATTTTGGTCTGATTTTACTGTCTGGTTTTGACAGTAACAGCAGCTGAAAAAGCCCATAAACTTGGAAAACACATTTGAACTTTGTTTGCTCACTTGAATTGTGTTGATATTTTGAATGTAAGACACAGATTTTCATATTTCTGCTGGAATCAACCAAATGGAGACATATTAAAAATTTACAAACTTGAAAATATACAAGCATTATATTGTATTATATTAATGCTTAGAAAAACAGGAGCAAAAGACAAGTGAATCTAACAGGACTCTTTTTTATATTAAAACATAGTTACTAAAAGTAGTTGAGGAAGTAATTCATATTTTATAAAGACAAAAAGGAAAGAACCTTAACACTACAATATCTTTATTGGTCCTTTTTGTCATTTACTTCCATCGTGCTCATCTCATGGCAATTTATCCATTATATATTTTATTCTTCTTTTTTGTAACAAATAGAAAAATTAGATATTCAAGTAATTGTACTTCCTATGCCAATATTTTTCCTTAACTGTAAATGAGCCTGGTATAAGATTTTAAGATGCTGATGTTGTTAGAACACATAGGGGATTTTTTGAGTTTTATGAGATTTCTGTATTGATTGTATTTCAGATTAAGATGTCAGATCATGTTTAACTTGCAAGACTGACTATTAATCTCAGGAGCTTTATAAGCAAGCAATCTACATAGCTGCCAAAAAGACACATAATTTGTCTGCATGACCATACTGCATTCTCTAGAACTTTCAGATTTGAAAAGCCATAATCATTCAAAGATTGTATATGCAAAATTCAATATAAAATCACTATTTGAATGGCTATGTAAGAGACATAAAGCAAACATACTCCAGAAATGCTTCCACCCCTTACTGTGAAAAAAAAAGTAAAAAATAAGATTATTCAGATTCTTGGACAAAACAGAGAACTTTATTGGCATTGGGTTCATGTTATTTACTTCTTTGTAGTACCAAAGTCATAGCAATTATATATTAACTCTAGATATACAACTAAAATACACAAAAAAACCTGGACTGTTGTTATCACCTCTTATTTCAGTATTCTCATAGATACACATTTCTATTTGTTTAGTAGTTGAAATCATTCCAGGGCTTCATAAAGCTTTATCCAAACTTTGTGAAGGGATCTTAGTGCATTAACACATATATTTTGACAACTCACAAGGACAGAGAAGAGACTGCATCTTCTTTTTATTCATAGCTCCCACTAATGAAATTCTCCAAAGATTTCTTATTCTAATTACAAATTCAAACACTCACTCAGTATGCTAGGGTCATTTTTGTTTCATGAGATTTTCAGTAACTTTTAATGTAAGCATGTGTACTAGAGAAGAAATGTCAGGATTTGTGGCAGTTTTTCTGAATGTAAAAAGTTATGAAGTTGATTTAGTATAGTTTTTCTTTAGCATTTTTTAATATACAAAAGCTGATCATTTCATAGTATTTCTGCCACATTTATTACTTCTTTTTCTGATTTATCACTGTTTCTCATCGTTTTGGAACACAACACACATAACTATCTTTTTTGTTGGAGCTAGACGGAGACAGCATTCCTAAATATTTGCATTTTGCAAGGACTTAGATACACTTGAAATAAGTCCTAAGAGCACTTATGAAAAAAATTCATTTTATCACTCTGAGATAACATAGTAACATTTTCTAAAATATTTTTTATAGCTTTAACATCACAAAAATATTCCATTTTTACTTACAATGAACGTGTTAAATGTCTGTATAAGTAAACAAAATATTTTATATTGAATGAAAAAATTATCCATTTTTATAAAACTGTCTCTTGCAGATGCTAGTTGTGTACACAGACTTTGCAATACACTTATTTTGCTCTCAGTTAAATTAGCCTACCTGACAATGTCTGCAAACATAGCCAGCAATTCTGAATATCGAAATTTAAAATTATTTTTGGTATAAAAAATAGATATCAGTCTTAGAGTCAAATCTTTTTTCATTATTTCCAATCATAATACAAAACATTAGTCTTAGTTTCTTCACATGTACTCTGAAAATTTGAACCCCAGTGTCCAAAAGCATAATTTGGTTAATACCATATGCACCCACATACCTCTTCACTTCTTTTTACTAGTCAACAATCATATACTGTCACATACTATGTACATCTACCTTATGAACATATTCATATAGCTTGTTTAGTTTGTTTCCTAATATTATTTTCAGACTTAATACAAATTTTTTGTGTCAACCAAAAAGAAGTAATTAAGTTCAACAGAAGCCCAGGTGAAAAGGTCTCCTTGTGAATCCCAGCTGCATGTTAGCCAAGCTATTTCCTGTATTCCACTTCCGAAAGAAAAAGCAGATATATGAGTTTCTACCTCAAGCCCATTGTTTATTTGAAAACTGTAGGAGCAAAGATCAACCCACAGTGGAGCAAGTCAAAGTATTTATTGCTAGGGTCCTATAAACTGTGTCATAATTGGAACTATGAACCTGCAGAGACCCTTGTTAGAGTTTAATGGACTGGCAAGGTCAGCACTGTTTTCATAGTGAAAATCAAGAAGTTTAATGAACACAATGACATTTCTGAATGCCCCCAAAAATTCCTGAGAGCATCTGGAGCTGGTTTGATCTTGATGGAACATTGATTTTTCTTCTTCTTTCTCTCCCAAGTACTTTTCTTGCTGAGGGCAAGCTTTTTTGTCTGCATATAGAGAGAAGGGGTTATTCAGAGGGAAAAGTGGGAGGCTTTTTCTTGAGAATTGGTTTTAAATCTAGTCACAGTATCTTCCTCAGGAGAAAAATCTAATTCCACTTTTCAGCTCTCTGTAGTCCTCATGGGAAAGAGAAAAGCAATAAGCAACATAATTATGCAAAGTATTGGGCAAATATCATCAGCTTGACCTTACAAGGAGAATTGGGTTACTGCTAGGAATTTGGGTTGAATTAAAGCGGCTATACATTCCTTAATCAAGTCTTTGCAAATAATATCCAACATCTTCATATCCATTAGCAGAGCCTAAGATCACCAGCCCTATTACACATCCGGAATATTTTTTAAAAATAGGAAGAAGGGGAAAAAAAATCTTCTTGCCATCCATAGCAATTTTGATTCCTTGGAATGGCTGCTATGTTCAACTCTCATTACCCAGTTCATTCAGAATATTAGTGCTGATGTTGCCTTTTCCTGGTCTTAAAACTAAAACATGGTTTCTGGGGAAAAGGGGTACTTCGGTTTTTATTTAAGGATCTTTGGGTGCAGCATTTTGTCTAGGTGGAATGCTCTGAAATGCACACTCTGCTTTTTCACACACTGAAATAAACACAAATATAGGCATTGCCAATTAGCATACCTATCAAAAATTCTTCAGTGAGAGGCTCAAGTGAACTTCTTGTTCTAAGGAATTTCTTGGATGAGCTTATTTTAGTTTACAAAAATATGTTTTGGAAAGTACCTTGGTGTCTGGGGCTTCTAGACTGTTTGGTCTTTTGGCTTAATGGTACAGTGGGTCTCAGTTAAGTTATTAGACTTGGGAAGTTATGTAGGCTAAAAGCACTAAGAATACATAAAACTATATAAAAGGGTGTATAAGAGGGGTATAAAAGAAAAAGCAAAAACTCATCCTGGCATCACTGAGGGCTAATGAAGCGTTCTCTCAGTCTCACAATACATATTAAAGCAGTCAACAAGTCTTAAATGTTGTGAAACATATTCATTATTTAAGGTCAACTTACATGATGAAATCAGTACAGCCACTACTTACAAGCCTACAGAGGACAAGGTTTTAAGGTATTGACTCTCCAAAAATTACTCCTTCGGGATAAAAAGAAAATTAAAAACTATTATTTGGTGCAACATTAGAGAAATCATAAAATAAAAATTTATAGAATATGAAATACTGGAAGGGGATCTCAAGGATTATCTGGCCCAACTTTTTTTTATCAAAAGTACAGTCCAAACAAGACAGCCTGCGACTTTGTCCACCTGGATCTTAAAAGTGTCTGACTTTTATCACCCTTAGAATAATCTACCCATTAGCCCTCATCTTTTCCTTGTTACCTATTGTCAAAAAGAGCCTTCTTTGTAGTCACTGGAGCATGGTGATAAATTCTTGCCCAAATCTTCTTTTTTCAAACCTGAACAAGTCCAGCACTCTCATCCTTTTCTCAGATGGCAGGCTTCTCTTTCTTATCTCTGTGGCATGTCTCTGGACCCTCTCCAGCCTGTCCACATCTTTTTGTATGTTGGGGAACACAACTGAGGACAGTATTCCACCTGTGGCCTGACCAGAACCGAGTAAATTAGAATGACAGCTTCTTCATCTCTGCTGGTCATACCCTTGTTGATGCAGCCCAGGATCTCATTGGCTTTCTTTGCCGCAGCACCACAGAGTTCATTCACACTGACCTTTTCCACCAAGACCTTTCCACTGCCAGGTAGATCCCAGCCTGTCCTGCACTCCTGGGTTATGTTTTTCCAGGTGCAGTACCTCACACTTGTCCTTGCTGAACTTCCTAGGGTTCTTGTTAGCCCACTCTTTCAGCCTATTTAAGTCTTCCCACAGGGTGGCTCTCCCTGCCAAAGTGAGAAACTTCACCACTCAGTTTGGTGTCACCGGCAAACTTTATCAGGTTACACTTGATCCTATTTTCCAGGCACGTGTGAAAACATCAAGACAGCATTGAGCCCAATATTGGTCCCTGGGGACACCACTTGTGCCAGGTTTGAAAAGGAGCTGTTTACCACCACTCTTGGGGTGAGACCAGCCAGCCAGTTCCACACCCACTGCACAGACAACTAGCCTAAACTATAACACAACACTTCCTCTAAGTGTGGAACTCCTAAGGCTGTGAAAGACCCTGTGGAAAGCCTTGAAGAAATCCAGGTAGACAGTGTCCACTACTTGCTCCACATCAACAAAGTAGGTTCCCTTGTTGTAGAAGGTGACCAATTTTGTCAAGCACAACTTGCACTTGGTGAATCCATGCTGGCTTTTCCCAGTTATGTGCTTCATCGGACTTGTGATGGCCTCCAGGAGGATTTGTTCCATAACTTTCCTAGTCACCGAAGCATGACTGCTGGTCTTATAATTTCCTGAATCCTCCTTTAAGCCCTTCATGTTAGATGGGCTAACATGAAGCCTTCATGCTTAGCCGTGTTCCAGGCTTCTGGAACTATATCCATAACTTCTTAAAGACTATGGAGGGTGGCCTCACAATGATGTCAGCCTTAAACACTCTGAGTTGGATATTGCCAGGGCCCATTGATTTGTGCAGGGGGTCAAGCTCCTGTGAAAGTTCCAAGTCTTCCCTCACTGACTCTTGGCCTGTGTTATCATCAACCTTCATTGTTGTTCCCAAGTCCTGGGGTCAAACAGCGTTGGTAAATATGGAGGTGAAGGAAGTGCAGAGAACCTCTGACTTTTCAGGATTATTGGTCACTAATTCACTTCTGTTTAACAGTGGGCCACTATTTTCCTCCTGTTTATGCCTGGTCTTTACAAAGAACCTTTTCTTGTGGAGTTTGACATCTTTGGCCAATTTCAAACCAACCTGAGATTATTCTTTTCGAACTGAATCTTTTCACTCCCTGGCAGTAGACTTGGAGTTCTCAACAGGTATTTGTCCACTTTGCCATCTCTGGTATGCTTCTGTTCTGTTTCAAACAGACTCATAATCCTGCAGACTGTAGTCATCCATTATGACTCTCCAGTCATGTGAGTTGTCACACCATATTTCAGTTATTTCTACAATCTCTCACCTGGAGCTCCACCTCCTCCTGTTTTTCCCCAAGCTGCATGCATTGGTACACGTGCACTTGAGATGGCTGGTCTAGTAATATGTAGCAGATTAGAAGCAAAAAATTGTCAAGAAAATCAAATATAGGAAGAATTGTCATGATCAGATAGGTGCATGTGGCAGTTCACAGGGCATTCAAGAGCCTATGACCAGTGAGCAGTAATAGCTGCTAGAGACATTTTCCAGTTGTGAGGTGCTGGTATCTATAAACATGGCTTCTGACACTTAGTCAGGAAATCCATTGCTTTACACATCCTTAACAGTTTTAATCAGGATGAAATGGTATGTTTTTGCTTTTGGAACCTTTTGTATATACTTCAAGTTAAAAAGTCATAGACAATTAAGAGGTATTAGTGGTTTTTAATGTGGGTTCCACCTGAGGCAAACTGAAGAGGCACAGGAAGAATTTATTAGTGCAGTAGTACTCTAACTGAAATGGATATCTTCTTGTGAAGACTTATTTTAAGTGCTTTTTCCATAACATTAACTAAAGTAGTGCATAAAAATATAATAACTATGCAGTAATGGTGCAATTTTGGAAGTAAACTACAAAATATTCATTGCTTTAGTTAATGTATATGCTTCTGACTCTTTCCCTGGCAGCACTTAGTAATTAAAAGTGATTAAATTAAATTGGTTTTATATCTTTGTGATAAAGACAGAATATACAGCCCTGTAAAATCTGAGATGTTTCAGATTATGTTAAGGAGGACGCACTTTCAAGTGAAATGCATTCAATTTTATGAGGAAATTATGAAGATTATGATTTCACTGTATTTGAAGTGCAAAATAAAAAGCCTTACATGGATAATCAGGATTCCTCTGTGTTCTATGTTAATGAGTATTGGCAGCTTCCAGCCTTACTATTACAACTCATCAGACTATAATTTTTTTTTTTTTTTTTTGTAAGATATAACTCTGGGATATTAACTAAGCTTCTCATGCAGATGGCTAGATCTAAAACCTTGCTCAAGAGTAAGACATGAGCTCAAGGGTTTTACTTCATCCTGTGGTCCTGTAGAAATGGGCAGGAAGAAGGAAGAGATAAGAGAGACAAAAGTGTTTTTTCTCATGCTCTTCATATACACGGTAATGTCTTTACTCAAATCACAGTACATTATAATATGCGAGTTAAAATACAGAATTTTGGTCTTTCTTATATATTTGCAATGCAATTTTTATATTTTCTTTTCTTAATGATATTCTCCTGTGTTGTACATTGCCTTGTCTTGCTGTGTGTGGTGGCTTCATTAAGGTGGATTCTGTAAAAAAGGAATAAAGTTAAACCTCGACCCAGAAGACATCACAGAATAAAAGATAAGATGAAGAAACAGACTGGCATTGAAGTTCCAGGCAACAATAGGATTTTTAACATACTCCACCTGATGTATAATTCATAAAAGCATTTACTTTCACAACTGGGTTTCCCTCAGGTAATGCCAACAGGGATTATTTACATAAGCATGAGTTGTTTATATAAATAAGGCTTATATGATTGGACTCATATACATATGTGTAATAATGCAAAAATATATTAAACTATGTGTCCATAAAATTCTCTTTCACCTCTGGAGACCAAGAACTATACATAGCAATATTGCATGGTGTTTAGACTTCCTTTATCTTTACTGGTCTTTTATCTGTATCTGAAAATCACCATATAATATATAAATTGGCACAGTTCTCTCTGCACACAAGGGATACCTTAATAACAGCTGGTGTTGCCTTGGCAAACTTATGTGAAAGAGCTTCCAGGAGCACTAAAGGTCAGTGATTTTGAAAAAATATATATTTATATTCCCCATACTGCCTTTTAAGAAAGACTATTCAGACAGTGCAAGTCAAAAGGGGACTCATATAACACAGGTAATGAAGTGTACCCTTCCCTCTTTCACTGACGTAAATTGGAAAAGGCTTGGTTTAATATAGTTTCTTTCCCTCCTCCTGGAAATTTAATACCAAAAAGAAGAAAGCTATGTCAGCCTCCTACTGGTGTACCAATTAACAGAACATGTCCATTATATTTATTATCCCTCTGCAAGGTGTCAGACTTCAACTTTAGGACTAGTGAAACCAATATGACTTCAATTTACAGAAAATTGTGGAGTGTGAATGTTCTTTATTTTTTCCAGTAACTTGCTCCTCACTTTCTTTTAAATTGTATTACAGTATTGCTGAATTTTAAATGTCCAGACTTTGCCATTTCCAGTAGACTTTGATATATATTTGCATTTTCAGTGGCCTCAAAGCAGATTAATGTTCTAATAAGTTCAAGAGGTCTTTTTTGTTAGGAAGCATTCATATTTAGTACTACAACAAAAATCTTATCTACTAGTGTTTCCTTCTTTTCTTTTGCCCTCGGTCTAATTGATAGAAATCACAGCACTGAATTAAGCTCTTCTTCCTCCTACTTGCTTTTATAGGAGATAACAATCCTTGATCATTGTGGTACTCAAAGTAGTAAATGGAAAAGCCTTCACGAAGTACACTTCGAGGGTATAATTTGAAAGAAGAAAAGATTCATTTGTGATCTTGATGTTAATGGGAGTAATATGAATGTCTCTTGAAAAATAAACTACATAGACCTCAAAACACTGATGGGCTGAGTTCCCACAATAGCCAGATAAAGTCCACTGTCAGTTTTTCACAAAGCATACTGAGAAGGAAGGGGAACAATCCTAAACATGCATATTAATTGTGAGAGCTCATGCAAATTGGCATCCTTAACACAATCAGTTCTAGAGAGCCTTATACATGTAAAAGAAATAGGAAAACAGTTTCATGGATTAGGTCTTTAACTTCTGTTCATTTATCTTATTATAAGACATTATCTTCTTTGAAAGGGCTGATGGAATGATAAATTCATAAATCTCTGGGAATTGTGTATATTTTATACTCAAGGGTCCCGAACAAGTGGTTTCTTATAAACATCAAAGAAAATACTAGACATTATGAAAAATACTTAAAAAATCATTTCAAGAAAATTCTACAATGCACTTAGAGTAACTCTGAAGAGAGTTTCACAATTTTGTGAAGAAAAAACCCTCAGATTTGGCCAAAAAAACCCAACAATATTTTTCTTGCAATGATCATTCTAGGAAAGGTGTGGTTGTTCTGGGAGGTACCAGAACTTTTTAAACAAAGTAGAAGAGTAGTTTTGACATACACAAAAAACATTTTTAAAAAAGTCTGTCACCTGCTTATCACAGACAGAAAAGACCTGTGCACATGCACTGCCCTCAGCTGAAAGTTGGATGCCTTCTGTAGGTTGCCCATCCAAATGAGTTTTCTACATTCTGTTCATGTGTGGCAAAGAGTGCTACTGGTATGCAATGGAGAACTTGCCTGTACCATTCAGTGTAATTCTGAGGGTGATCAAAAACAGGGGGCTAGCAAAAACAGAAGAAAAAAAAGGATAAAAATGCATAAATACTAATGCTGAAGCCAGGAAATATATCAATACTAATACTAAACCACTGAAAGGGCTTAGTCATCTGCACTGCAATGCGACTTTCACAAGGCAAAAATCACTCCAGTACTACCACTGGGAAAAATTCAGCCCTTTTAAGCATTGCTGCAATAGCCAGTAGAACATCAGCTAGTACCAGGTACAGTGTCAGGTCTTCCATTTCTTCAGCTTTACTATCAGCAAGGCCTCCCTTTACCTTTACAATATGATCTTTGCATATGCTCAAGGATGTACTGAAAATACCAGTACACTCATTACCTGTGATTGCAGCTGGCAACCACTGCTTTGCTTCCCTTCCATTCCCTTCATACCATTACTATGCTACATAATTTAGGAGAATTTCTTACAGGACCAGGGACATGTGAACAATCCAGCCTGCACAGTGTGCTTGGAAAAGAGCAACCCAGCCTATGTGTCGAATGCAGCGTATTCAGCAGACTAAGCAATTCGCCAAGCTTGAGAAAAAGGAAGAAATGATAAGGAAAACAACTCTCAAATGCAAAAATGGATGGGAAACTTTGGTGCAGGAGTTTGCAAAATTGCTGCGTGAAAAGAAAATGTTAGCCAATCACTGCCAGTAGAAAGATGCGTGCTTTTAGGGACTGGCGAGTTGTAAAGCAGCCTGTAACGCGTGATTAAAGAGCTTTTAGGGTATAAAAGTGCAGAGATCTACGTAATAAATGGCTTCACTTGATCATATTGATCATGATGTGATGCCCTGTTATTAGCTCCTGCGTTAAGCAGGGTCCTCCCTTTGCCTTTACAATATGATCTTTGCATATGCTCAAGGATGTACTGGAAATACCAGTACTCATTACCTGTGATTGCAGCTGGCAACCACTGCTTTGCTTCCCTTCCCTTCATACCATTACTATGCCACATAATTTACATACATTTCAAGTAAAAACATTAATTCACTAGGTAACTGCAGTGAGATACTTAGCTGAGTTTTCACGGGTGACATAGAAGAACTTGGGAGGAAATGTGAGAGACACAAGCTGTATTTCTCCTGAGATCCTAAAAAGTGAGGGTAATTTCTATATTTTTCAAAGAGCTATGAAGTTTCTACCTCTCTTCAAGAAGCCAAACTGAAACAGAAATTCCTTTCTTTTTGCCTCCCCAGAGCCCTTTTCAAGGCGCAACTAAAGCCGTTTAAACAGGTGTGTTTTCTGGCAATACACATTGCAAAAGTGTAGGTGCAAACACTGTGCGCAAGTGCATACTCTGACCTCTATAGCTTAATCTTGTTAAGGTTAGGAGTTGATTTCCAATTTTTTCCCATTTTACCCCACTCATTTAAAGATTTTTCCTCAGTTTGTTTGAAAACCATATTAATTGTTAGGGTTGTTTTTTCAATTAATGTAGTTTATGACTTCCCAGTCTGATAGATCATGCCTACTTATTTCTGTCTGATAATATTTCATTATATGGCTGATCATATCTCATCAGACCAAAGAAATTGAAAAAGTGTTACTGAGCACTGCAGTTAACAGTTTGGAACCAGAAAATCTCTCTTTGACCACTATCTGTTCAGAGGAACTGAACACCAGCTAAGGTGTTTTAAGAGTTGGGCAGGGGTTTTTTTGTAGGAGTACTTAGTAGCAGGAACTGTCATGTATGACAGGTTTAAATTAACTCTAGGCAGACAAGCTGTAGGGAGAAAATTTGTTCAGGCAAAATAAAACTCAGTGAAAATACTTACATGTTGTTTGATTCATTGTAGTCATCTGCCACTTAGCAAGTTGTGAAATGTACCATTAGCAGAATCTGTTGTTAAGGTTTTATCATTTTGCTTTAGTGCTGCATTACAGGGCTAGCTAAAAATTGCTGAAACTGCTTTTCAAAGGATTTTTGCTAAATTAAATTTCCATCCAAAAGCGCCTGCTTTTTTCAAAGACAAAGGAAAAACAATATATCAGTTAAACGCTGACAAGAGAAAATATTTCAGTCAAGAGTTAAACATTTTGGAAAAAATCTTCCCATGCCTACCCTACTGTATTCAGTCTTTGACAGCAAGTCAACATTCTTCCCTGAAATTAATGACTACAGTTTGTGGTTTTCTTTTAATTTTATTAATGCATGCCTCAGGGTGGAAAACTTTCAATGAGATGGAAAATACGAAATTCATCTTTCAATAACTAGCTAAGTGTCACCTACTGTCTGGAGAACCTAACCAGACTCTAACGGCCATTACAGGCCAAGTCATATTCTCTGTTCTCAGATTAGGCAGCGAAATGCACAGAGATCTTCAAGAACTGAGAAACAGTTCCACAAGTGCTAGCGGCTCTGTGACTTCTCATAATTTGGAGACAGCAGTTTTGCCATGTATGATAAGTCACTTCACAGTGTCTACATAAGCTCATAAAAAATTTTAACAGTAATAAATTAACTGATAACTGTTGAGAAACCCTAAAGAAAAAAATTAATTACCATAAAAATCAAGGTGTAAGAAGGAAAAGTTGACAAATATTACTTTTTGATAGACAAAAAGCAGTTAGACAGTTAAGAATAACTGAGGCTCTTGTTTCAAATATCTAATACCTAATTTTCCACTGTTTATTTTCTCATACTGACAGAGAAAAAAATGTTAAAAGAGAAAAAATGAGAATGGTGACATTAACCAGAATGAAGTACTTTTTTTGTTGTTGTCATTTGTTATCTAAGATTGTAAAATTAACACAGAAAATTCCTTGACAAAAATTAAAAGTAAGTTATTTGGTACCTTTTTGATAACAGGATGAACACAGTACTTACAGTTATTTCTCAAAAATATACACATGTACCACGAGGTAGAAGAGATGGGCCTCAAAGAAGATCACCATCAGTTACTGCATTTCTTTCAGACCAATGGTGAGGAAGACTGAAGTCTATGCCAGCACTGGAATATGTGGAGTCATGGGAGTTTATCAACTATTCAGCAGTGTAACAATCCATGGCACTGTCTAGGATACGATGCTGTCTTGATGTGGCACCTGGAAAGTGGTGCACTTCACATTACTGAAAAAATATCCCTTATGTGTTCACCTTCAGCGTAGGTGTGAGAGAAGTGTGTGATACAAGGTGTGATACAAGATACAAGGTGTGTTGCAGTGGTGATGCAAAGGAGCTCTAAGAATTCAGATACAGTGTATGTTTTATGCTCTCTAACAAGATAAACAACTTCAGAACCCACACAGCACAGAAGAGTGTAAACTTTTTTTCTGCACTTGTTATAGAAGCATAGCATATGCATTCTAGTTTAACATAGAAACTACCATTTGACACCTAGTTTTTATTTGGCAATGACATATAATTACAGTGATTTAAGGTATTTTATCTGTCAATTATTAGTTAATAAACAGAATTCCACAGTGCAACTATGCCATGCAAAATAAGACCACTGCAATAACTCATGGTAAAGGGTTTTTTTGTTTGTTTCTGGTTTTTTGTTGCTTTGTTTGTTTGTGTTTGTTTGGTTTTTATGTTTATTTTGTTCATTTGTTTGTTTGTTTGTTTTTATGGCTTTTAGTGTCAAAATTAGTATTATAAAAAAGACATAGGTCATACAAGCTTAACTGAATCTAAAACTAAAAGACCTAGCAAATAGACTAAAGGACAGGTATCCTAGTTCTGCCTCTGCTTCTGGCCTGCTGAGGGACCTTCTGTATCTTTCAGTTTATACAGCTGATAAATGAAACAGTGGTGCTGAACTGCTGCAAAAGATGTGAACAGCTGTTGTTGAAGAAAAGATACATAAATGCTAGTTATAATTTTTGTTACCTGAACATGTAATTATTATTTCATATCCTTGGCATCATTGTAACTCTAGAACAAATACTATAATTTTATATACGGAAGATTTGTTATGAGCATATGTATTCTGAAGGATTTATTATACTTCTTCACAGCCCACTCTGTTTCTTCCCCTGCCCTATACTGTACCTAAGTACCAAAGAACCAGGTAGCAGTTTGACCTTATAGCATAAAGTATATCACCACAGAATTTTCATTGAACTTGTCTTATCTAGGACTCTCAAGAGCCAAAATTATGTTACTCAAGATTACAGGAAAGCATTGCACTGCATACATCTAAGTAGGAAGACAGACCAGCACTGTTCCCTGAAATAGAAGAGGAAAACACAGAACTGAAAATTCAATTTGCTTCCACTTGTTCAAAGCGAAAAGCAACAATGAATACAAAAGATAATGCTTCCACCAAGAAATTATACCTCCTGAAATGCTTCTACCATGCATCTCTTCTAGCTCTTGAGATGACAGACAAAATCTAGGCAATTCATAGTGGAATCACTGAGAGCTTTCTTCAATCCTCTTTTTCACTCTTCACAACCCTTCTTTGATGAGTACGTGCAGACTGGTTGTTATTCTAGTTTAATGATGAATAAGATCTGAAGATAATACATAATCCAACGTGATGAGGAAACTTCTCTTCCTCTTCATTTATCCCACAATTTTATTGCTTCAGAAGTTAGACAGAAGAATCTTCCATATTTTTATTTCTAGAAAGTATTTACCATACTTTTGGTACTACGGTTAAGCAAGGTAAACTGAAACTGTCAAGGGACTTTTTCATAGATGTGAAAATAATCCTCAGAAATCCCATCCTGACAACTACTTCTGGAAAAAGGATCCAGCTTAAAGTCAATAAAAATGATTACTACATGGCAGTGGCATGCTGTGACTTTGTGTTAGAATAAAACATAAGAAAATCACTAGCACAGTTCACATTGAGATGAATTGTTGAAGCAATTTTCTTAGGGACCAAGGACGAGCATCTCCACTACTTCAAATAAAGCAACTGACATTGATATGTGCTCTATCTGCTGAAACTTGTCACTTGCATTAAGTAAATAAGTTGACGGCAAAATAATGGTGTCCTGTTCAGCCTTTATGTTTAAAGAACTGTAGCAGAAATCACAGAGGTATATAAAACAAGTGCAAGGTGTTGCTTATGAAAATATTTGTCTAATCAGCTTAAATGACACTATTTTCATAGTGTATAGCATCTGTGGCAAGAGTATATATTACTCTACGTTTTTCCTGTTCATCTTTACCATTATCTGGCATATTTCGGTTTTAGTAACTATGAAGCGAGAAGCAGTTTATTTTAAGATTAGCAGTCATTTCACTCTTGACTACCTCAGCTACCTTTTTTACATGAATTTAATATATTTGTGGCAATCTATGGGACTCTAAGTGCCACATTCTGACAGATGTAATATTTTAGAGTTAGGTAGTTCAGAGGAGGTATTGCACATCTCATTTTGATGACAGTTAAAGCACAATCAGCATCACAGTAATGCTGCTTTAGTCTAAAAATGCAACTTTCAAAGACTTTGTTATGCACCACTTTAGAATATCTGTATAATTAGCACTAATTTTTGTATAATACAATTAACACTAGAGATTATCACTGGGGTTCAAGTCTGTGCGCAGAGTAAAACAAACCATAATTTAGACCAGGAAGTTCAGATCTGTATCAGAAAGTTCAGTTGCATCTAGGAGTTATTCCACTCTATTTCACATACATGCAATAACCAAAAACATTACAGAGATTGTGTTTGTGTTTCACTTCCATTTGCTCATGCTACAAGTTTGCTGGAGAAAGGCCATGTATAAAGAGAACAATCATTTGTTGTATGTTAGTGATTTCACATATTTGCTAATGTTGCTCTCTAGCCAATTGCATAACAACAATGAATTCTGGTGTATCCCAGAAGTTACTGACTGGAAGACGTCTCAAGAGTCATTGAGGTAAGCCATTAGAAGTAAAAAATCAATGGCAAAATAATATGGTAATATTGGCTTGACAGGGAAACAGAATCAAACAATGTAAAGAAATTAGCAGCTGAGCTAGACAAATTATTCATTGAAATAAAGGGGGATTTTGTGTTTTTTTTTTTGATGTTGGTTTTTCTTGTTCTTTCCCTTTATTTTCATTTTCTGCCCTGGTAGCACATTGTTCACACAAATCATATTTAGCCATGAGTTTGTTCATTGTCTTCAGATGTACAATAAAGGGCACATAAGAGCACACTTGAATCTACAGTACATTGATGTGTGGCTTATACTGCAATAAATACTTTTTTATTCAATGAACTGAATCAGCAGATTTAAGGGTTAAGAAATGATTTTTTAAGAACTGCTTACTACACAATGTATATCTTGCTCAACACCTATTCCACTTGCCAAGAAGAAAGGGAGGATGGACGGGAGAATGGAAGGCCACTGATGAAGGGAAGAAACAGTGATGAGATATCCTGGGGTCAGATCCTGAAGTCAGGACAAACCGACCTTAAAGACTGGACCTGGACCAGGACCAGGAAGTCTGGACCTAGACTAACTGCTCAGAAACCATGTGCAGAAGACAGGATGAAGAGTTCATATTTTGTGAACGGCCAGAAGGTCTCTGCTGGTCAGACTGGAGACGCAGCGGCTGTCCCAGAGAGGGGTCCCCAAGGGATAGCTCTCCAGGGGACTCCAGCTGTCTTCTGGCCATTTGGGGAACCTCCACAAGGAAAGCGGTCTGAGGCCGTCAGCATTCAAGTCTTAATAGGGATTTCAGCTCGTGATTCCAGCTTAGCCTTGCGAGGTAACCCCAGCTGACTCAGGGGAAAGAGAGATGTGGAGCCTCATATAACAAATCCAAAAGGGTAGCCTTTATTTGTCCAGCATCCCATGAAGGATAGGCTCCCTGGTATCTGAGGAAGATACAGGGGTTCTTACAAGAATACAGGGGTGGGTGTGAGCGGGTAGAGGCCAATAGGTTACAAAGAATCAACATAAAATCACCCAGAGGATCACGGTCCTGTTTTTTCTCACCCTCACCAAGAAATGCTGCTTTCTGTAAGGGATCTTGCAGGGAAGTTATGCAATTGTCCTTATCTAGAGCAGGACTCCCTCCATGGCAGGGGCTTGGTGAGTGTATCTGCCTCCACANGAGGAAGATACAGGGGTTCTTACAAGAATACAGGGGTGGGTGTGAGCGGGTAGAGGCCAATAGGTTACAAAGAATCAACATAAAATCACCCAGAGGATCACGGTCCTGTTTTTTCTCACCCTCACCAAGAAATGCTGCTTTCTGTAAGGGATCTTGCAGGGAAGTTATGCAATTGTCCTTATCTAGAGCAGGACTCCCTCCATGGCAGGGGCTTGGTGAGTGTATCTGCCTCCACAATACCTGATGAAGAGGAGTTACTTCATCCCAGACAGCCCTGCCCACCACCACCAGGAGGCACTGTGCATGCGTGATGGTATGGAAATTACTTTTGAGCTCACTTTAATATGAAGTGGAGATAGGTTATGAATATGTATAGGTGTGTTGTGAAATCTAATGCATATGTAAACTTGTAACTCGATATATAACAGCTGCCAGTGCTGCCAGGCACGTATGCTTTTAGAAGGAGCGATCCTCCATGTGCCTGGCACTGGAATAAACATACCTACTTTTACAACTTTAAAAGGAGTCCTTTTCACCTGTAATTCTGGAGAGCCAGCCAGGAGGTCTTCCCAGCTGTAGGATTGGTTGCTGAGGGGCAGACTTCCTAGCTGCTGCCTGGGATTTTCCCGGGGAACTCTGCTACTTGGAGTGCTCACTGCGAGGGCGGATAACAGCCAGCGGGACTGCAGATAAAGCGGCATGTTTCAGATCTAGGGAGCTTGTAAGTCGTATGTGTGGCTGAGGGCAGCTGGTAAGACGCTCAGAGACGTCTGGCGCTGTAGGGTTAGGTTTATAATTATAAAAGTGTTCAAGGCCTGTGCTCACCAGTAGGCCCCGTGGGAAAAGCAGAGCTGCAGGCTGCAGGGTTGGAAGTTGGCTGAGGGGTGAGAGGCAGCTGCGAGTGAGGAGAGAATCAGCTGAGTGATATTGGAAGTGAGATTGTGATTGGCTGGAAGGACATGTGGACAGTGTGTGCACAGAGAGATGACTGGATGTTGGGATGTGTGGACAGCAGCTCAGCTATCCGATGGGCCAATGGATGCATTCTTACTGTTAAGTACTCTAAACTCCGTTTGGTTTTTGCTAGAATGGGCAGAATGAGTGGTGTAAAAAGGCTGCGGTTTTGGCAATAAAGGGATCTCCTTTGGACGCATAAGGGAGTCTGTGTCCCTTTGTTCCCCATCGCTACATGGCGCACAGTAGAGTCTCTGTATGAGTAAGGCTTGAGCAGGCAGAGAGAGGCTTGCTGACCAATAGAGCAGCCACTAGTGACCCTGGTAGTGGGTCAAGTGAATCCAGAGTTCCACTGTATCCCAGCTGAGAGCCAGGAAGCCTGGCAAAGGGTTAAACAGGGTTTGTGAATGTGTGTGTGGCCCTTTGAAGAATGAATGTGGCTAAGATTTATTGCTGCTAAGATTTATTTTTGCTATTAACCTTTATTGTTGCTGTGTGAGAGATGGAGAGAGCATGGAGTTTTAAATTTTTTTTCCTTTCCCTCCCCTTCCAAGGTGGAATGAATTTTTGGCTGTGACTGAGCATATTGAGTTTCAATCTTTTGGGGTGTGTAGGAATTTGTTAGTTACATTATTTTTGCTATCGTAGTGAATACGTGTCATGTCGTGTCGCTGGAGAGGACTGACGTGTATTGGTTTTGATAGAGTGAGTGTCATGAGCATTTTGACAAATACTTTGGTTGATTGTTGTTGGATTGTTTATATGGATACGTGGTTGTTATTTGCTGTTGGATTGTTCATATGTGTGTGTGCTTGTGTAGTAGCTAGTTTGGTATGGAATTAAAAGTGCGTTTGGTTTGAATGTGGTGATTGGCATTTGTTTTGTGTGTTAGACCAGTGGCACCACGTCTGAATTTTGGGGCAGTGCAAGAAGTGTAAAGCATTGAGATATTGTAACTCAGGATAAGAGGGTACGGGTGTTTGGTATGTGGGGATACCCAAGAACTTAGTATTGTGAAGAGAGTGTGTGAGAAAAAGTATTCTATATCCCTCCTATCTCATTTTGAGATGGTGTGTGCAGAAGACTGGGGAATAACACTAGGAACCTGGAAAGCAGGGTTTGTGTGGAGGTAGTGGAGGAAGACTGGTGAGTGGTTACAGCACCTGTTGTGAAGCTTCAAATAGGTGAGATGGGAGCTGAACAGAGTAAAGAGATCCCTAGGTCAAGCCTGCTGGGGTGTGTTTTGGCACACTGGAAGAGAATAGCGGGAACCAGGGGAACTGAGAATAAGGGACCCCGGTGAAATTTTGCAATCTGTGGTGGCCTCTGTATAAATTGGATGTAGGAATGAAATGGCTATACAATGGGACTCTAGATTATAACACCTTATTACAGGTGATGTTGTTTTTGAGACGGGAAGGTAAATGGGAAGAGGTTTCTTGTGCTGACAAGTTTTTCTCCCTCTGAAATCACCCTGAATGGCAGAAGGAGTGTGGAATCATACCCTCTAGTGACCCCTTGGTATTAGCCCTTGAAAAGGAAAATAAGAATAGCCAGAAAAAATTGAAATGGTGTTGTTCAACATGAAGCATAGGTCAAAGGCGTACAAAATCTGATAAGGTTTATCAGGCTACAAAGGAGGAACAAGATTTAACTGATGTATTGCTTAAGCTTTCCTCTAGAAAACAGGACTTGGACAGAACACCAACATCAACCCCTTCCTCTCCAGGTAGCCCTGTTGCATTCTGAACCAGACAACAGATGCTGGTAGCACCTTTACAGGAAATGGTGGGACCAGGAGGAGAAACCATGATGTTTAGGGTTAGAGTCCCCTCTTCTACATTTGACTTGGAGGCGTGGGAAAAGGTTGCCAAGAATTATGGGAACGAGCTAGTAGGTACAGCCAGACGCTTCCCATTAATAGTAAAACAACATAATCAAGACTGGAATGACATACAATTGTTATTAGATGCACTAACAGAATCACAAAAGCAGTTTCTTTTAAAGAAAGCAGGGGATTTGGCAGAGGATCATTATAGTACCCAACAAGTGGATGTGAAGGAATTTTTTCCACTTCATGATCTGCATTGGGATCCAAACGGAACAGCTGAGATGCAAAAACTAAAAGCATACCAAAAAAGGATAGCAAAGGGGATAAAAAAAGCTATCCCCAAAGCTGTATATTGGTCAGCATTGCATGCAGTTAAACAGGGTCCTTCTGAGTCACCATCTGAGTTCCTGGATTGTCTAAGGGATGCAATGTGTTGTAATACACTGCTGGATCCTGGGAATGAGGTAGGGCAACAACAGCTAATAAATTTGGTTTTGGGGCAATCCACAGGGGATACTAGGCATAAAATGCAGAAACTTCAAGGAGCAGATGGAAGGGATCTGGAAAAATTACTAGATGAAGCATGGAGGGTATTTAGTAACTGGGAGGAAAGTTATAAACAAGAGATGAGGAAACACGTAGCAATTGTAGGGGAACAGAGGAGACGTAAACACGGGCAGGGATCACTGAGACAAGGCCCACCCCAGCTAGCAAAAGACCAATGAGCAATTTGCAAAAAATTCGGTCACTGAAGGACTGATGCCCAGAGAGAAGGCAAGATGATCAGCAAGGAAGAGGCTGGGAAGGGGTGGTCACCCACGGGAAAGAAGATTGAGGAGGACTGTGGGACTCTACCCTAGCAGATCCACTGGTTATAATGAAGCTAGGGGTAAAAGAAAAAGAAGAGGAATTTTTGGTTGATAGAGGAACAGCATGTTCAGTTTTATATAAAGCTTTAATGCCTGTGTGAGATATTGTGGTAAAAGGGGGCCACTGGCCAGTCTGAAAAAGCATATTTTTGTAAACCATTGAAATATAAACTCAGGAAACAGTGGGGTATTCACAAGTTTTTACATCTGCCCAATTCTCCAAAAGCACTTTTGGGCAGAGACCTATTGGAACAATTACAAGCAACCATCACATTTAAAAATGGGGAAATTATTTTGGAGGTAAATGATCAGCAGTATGTAGAAATACTGAGTTTAATATTAACAACTACAGAAACTGAAACAGAGACCAGGGAAGAAATAGTAAACCAAGTGTTTCCAGGGGTGTGGACTACAAATATTCCTGGGCGAGCCAAAAAGGCACTCCTGATGACTCAAAGAGGGTTAGTTAGGTCAAACAATATCCCCTCAAGA
>VZRF01011624.1:551363-578619 GCA_013396875.1 Vireo altiloquus | reverse complement strand
TTTCTGCTCCTAGCCACGCCCCCGGCCCCGCCCGGCCGCCACACCCCGGCCCTCCCTGCGCCGTAGCCACGCCCCCTATTTCTCATTGGTCACGCCCCCGCAGGCCCAGCCCCGCCCCTCACCGCCGGCCCGGCCCCTCAGGCGGGCACGCGACTGGCGTGGGGCGCTGTCCAATAGCCGCTGCCCGGCGTCGGCCAATGGGAAGCCGNGGGCGCTGTCCGGAGCCGGTGCTGAAACGGCGGCAGCGCCGGCCGGGAGCGCCCCGGGACGCGGGCCCTGTCCGGGGATGGGCCAGGAACGCGGCCCCTTGGGTCCGCCCCTGCCTAAAGCCCCTTCTTTCCCCTCTGCTTTTCATCCCCGAGAACAGCGGATAAAAGAAGGGCTGGCTGAGTCTCCGCGTTCGTGGGAACGAATCGCGTGCGGGTGCCTTCACCGCGGCGGCGATGAGATCGGCCCCCGGACAAAGGCGATAAAGAGCAGCCTGGACTTTTCGCGGTGTTTCCCGGACTCTGCATGCCGTGGAGGAAGTTTATTGTTCGGAGGGTTTGTTGGGAGGGTTGGTAGCATTCAGCTCGCGGTCCGGAATTGCTAATGTCCGAAAGATAAGGCACTGAACGTCATGAGGAATCCAAGAGGGCAGGCAGCCACTTCACATTTCTGTATCTGTGTTCTGTATCTGTCTCATTTCTGTGTTTAGCACAGTATGGGCCACCTTTTGCCTAAGCCTCTCAGAGAAATCAGAATGCCTGGGTTTTAAGTTGCTGGATCTGTCTGTAAACACTCTGTGGAGGAATTGTGCTGCCTTAGACCATAGAAAGCAGGATTCCCCTGCACCCAAATGCCTATAATGACCAGGTATTTCTGCTTCCATCCTTTTTCTATTGAGGTTTTCTCTACTACACCATGCAGTATTTTTCCCACAGTACCTCCTGATTTTCCACCTTGATGTCCTGGTCTTTGACAGCAAACAGCTTTGCGGAGATAAGTGGTGAAATAGTCTTACCTACAGGAGAGGGAAGCTCTTTAGAAGCTCATTTCTCTGAAGGGGGCACGGTCTCAGATCATCAAGGAAGTGCAATCAGCTGCCAACTTCACCTTGAAGAGCTTGCACTGGAGTGGCATCCGGGAAGTTATGTATTCTGTAGTCATATCTTCCACTTTGTTCATTAGCAAGTGGTGATTATGCCTGGCAGCAGTTGAGGCTGCATCAGGATTTATACTGAGTTCCCCCTGTCTCCAAGAGATGTGCGCATACATTACAGAATCAAATTAAAGAATTACATTTTGAAGTTCTAGCATTTGTATGGTTTTGTAGCACAGGGCCATCACATCCATCTCCATGCCTTTGGAGGGTTGCATTAACACATTAACAGAGGATGTTTCACTGGAATGTCTCGTAGGACAGGGAAGCAGTTGTAGTCTGTCTCTAATGCATGAGTAGGTATTTTCTCTACTTGGATTTTTATTCTTAGTGAAAAAAAGACATAACAGGAAAAGGTTTTACAATGGTTCTTAGGGTTCAGTGCAGGTACAGCAGTAATGAATAGGGAATGATTGCCAGAATCTTTTAGAAGACTTAAGAAAGGATCAAGTCATCATTTTTAAGGCAGTCTTATAAATGTCAACAAATGCTTTTATTTTTTTTTTCGTTGCTGGTAGAGGAAATTAAAAAACCAATTCCCACAAAATAAGCAATGTAAATCCTTTACTAAGGCAGGACTGTAATCCATGCTGAAGTGCTTTTGCATTAATTATGACAGCTGATAGCTCTGTACTTTTGACAGGACATACTTTTGATTGTAGTCTTGTTCCAAGAAACATTATAGGAAAGATACAAGTGTCTTCCCAGCTTAGTGATCAAAAGCTGTAAAAAGGGGTCTTCTGGCAGGTGTAGGAATGAAGTGCCTGTCTGTACATCATGGGGTTTTCAAGTCTTTGCCATATTAGTACACTTGGAAAAGCTGACCTGATTGTTTAGACCAGCTGACCTTTTCTTCCCAGAATTCAGTAGCATGGACATCACATCGTGCCCCATGTCAGGAGCATAACCAGAAATACTGGTTCTTGCCATTCTTTTCTGGCTCACGTGGGTCTGAAATGGGTTAGCAACATGCTGATAGAGAAAAAACTTCCCAGCAAAAGTCCCTGGGTTTTTTTTTTACTAACTACATATCTGAAAAATGTTTAATTAAAATCATTACAACTGCCAGATATGGTGTCATACTTCTCCTGATTAACTCATCTGTGTTAATTTGATGGTTTCTGTAGGCATACTAACACATCTTATGGCATCCAGTGGCAACTGGCATCTAAACCAAACACAGACAGAACTTTACAATTGGCCTGTGGAGCTGAAGATGATGAGCAGCATGACCAGAAGGTTCATTGCTTCCAGACCAAAAGGGCAACAGGGATTCTTCATGAAACATATTTCAGAATAGAGTAAAGAGTAATACCCTAAAACACCAACAAGAGGTAAAGCTGAAAATCAGATGGAGAAGGTAAACATTTTATCAGAACAAGGAAGATGTTCTTCTGCATTATCCTGTTGTTCATCAAGGTGGCATGTACACATGTTCATATGCACAAATATTCCTAAAGCTAAAGAAAGCAAAATAAGTTAATCCCCAAGCATGGTTCAGAAAGAGTCCTCAAATATTTCCTCTCACTAAATTGGTACATAACAAGTTGCTGAACTTCCTGTACACTTTCAGCATAAATCTTACATTGCATTCTCCTACCTCCCAATCTTTTTCTTGTTGGTTTTCACTCAAAAAAGAGTAGATAAACCCTTCCTCTAGCAGTGAGGGTAGCTTTCTTCGTTGTTTCCTCTCCATTATTTCCTGTTCACCCTTTTTCAGATGGCATTGATGTCACAGGCGTGGATGAATAGTTGGTGGAAATGCATGTAGTCACAATAGACAGCTCAGATCACCAACCACTCCATGCCTGGGTCTTCTACATGATTCATTTTCTTGCACACTTCTTCTCCTGATCAGCAAGACCTTGTGCTTCTCTCTGAAAAGTTAAACTCCACCTCTTCTAGAAGGAGCCATCTGTGTTGGGTTGGGTTAGAGTACCTCCAGAGTTTTCCCTGGAAGACAAGCAAATTCTGCAGGGATAATCATGTTTTTTAATGAAACTCCTTGATAGCATCAGTGGTCAGTGATTAGGGAGGGGAAAACCCAAGGAAAACATATATTTGGCAAAATATTATGGCTTTGTTGAATTCAGCAAATGGTGGAAGATGTATAGATAATTTAAGGAGAGGGAAACTTCCAGTGTTACAAGCTGGGAAACATAGCTCTAGAAACAATTGTTCTGTGCTATGTCCTATAATAGATATTTTAAAGTAAATTTTGTATAATCTAGGGAGTAGCATAGAAGTAGTCAAAATATGGTTTCAGAGTACCAAAACCAACTAAAAAAGCCCCACGGGAAATAAGGAGAAGGCAAGCTGCTACTGACAGAAGTTAGAGACAGCTCTATCCTGAGTTGCAAAACTGCTAAACACTCACAATCACACTTAAAACAGCAATTTGGAAAGTGAGATTTATTTGCATGGCTCAGTAAAAAAAAAAAAAAAAAATCTTGTGAGAAAACCCCACTGCAGTTGCCCCCTAGCCTTGAAGAAATCTGTGTCTGGATAACAGCCTCTTGCAATAGCCTTTAATAAGTCCTTAATGCTTCTATTTGCCCCACCATACCTGAAAGTGGCACCATTGCTTCCCTCATGTGGAGGGTCCCTAGATCCAGGAGGGATCACAGGAAGTGCATTTTCTCACACCATTCCTGGCCTGTGTGGAAATCAGAGCACCATATGTTCATCATTGGTGTCTGTGCATTTCCCTTTTGCGTTACCCATTACCATTCTTCAGCAGAAGAGTTGGAGTTTTGTTTGCTTTGGGTAAGAAATTTTGAGTGGTGGAGGTGAGTGGCTGTTGTTTTTAATGGTTTGGGTTTGGTGGAAGCTGATTACTAAAAATCCAAAAAACCCAGATAACATTTACTTACCAGATGCCAGCAGTAATGCAATGGTTTGAACAAATACTGTAACTAGTAATTTAGTTAAATCTATCCAACTGTGAAAATATATTGGCGTGAATAAAAACATATAGACATGAAACGCATTGCACTTTTTTTTTTGTTTGAAAAAAAAAATTGGCTTCGGTAAAGAGCAATTGAAGTTTGAAAATATGCTCCAGAGAAGAAATGTGTTCATTTCCATAAAACATATTGGTGTGTAAATATACAGAATGTATCAGTTCCAGAGCAATATTATGAATTCAGTGAAATTTTGTTCTGTGTTAGTTAGTAAGATGAAGCAAGTAAAAGGAATTGCATGCTGTGAATACTACATATAAAATATGTGTGGGATGAAGTCCCATTTATAAAGCAATTATAAATGTGAGATATTTCACAGACTTTTGGAGAAGAAAAAAGTCTATAAAACAACCCTGTCAATGCAATGCCAATGCAAAGTAAACCAAGGTCAAACCTCACTGGTATCATTCTCATTGAAAAATACCTAATCTACATTTTGAGTTGGTGAGTATAATTGCAGAAGAGAATTACCAATGATGAGTGGAAGCAGAATTATCTTATTCATTACCTGACCTCTCATCCATATAATTTGTGGAATGAAGACACAGAAAAAATGGTGCTGCTAACATGATTCTCCATATATTCTAGTTAGGTCTCCCACTTCCTAGAGTGTTTGTTAATTAGCAGAAGTGTGTACTCTCCTACGCCTTCTAACCCTCAACCAAGAAGCAACTACTTGAAGAAATGTTTGTTCCTACCCAAAACGACAGAATTGGGTAGTTAATTACTTTACCAGCTCTTATACTGTTATTTCCTTATGATTTTAAAAAAGGTTCCAGCCATGGTTGTGGAATCCAGAGGGTGGCTGGGCATTGGACACAGCTCCCCAGGGCAGTGGTCACAGCACCAAGCCTGACAGAGGTCAAGAAGTGTTTGGACAATGCTCTTAGGCACATGGTGTGACTCTTGGGGTGTCCTGTGCAGGGCCAGGAGTTGGACTCCATGATCCTGATGGCTCCCTTCCAACTCAGGATATTCTCTGGTTCTCTGGTTCTGTGATCCTTGTGGAGCCCTTCCAATGCAGGATATTCTGTGATTCTATGTAACACATGTTACAGTTGGCCATAAAAACGTATTAATGGATGGAATTAAATAGACACTATTTGTGTTTTAAATGTGCTTGAACAGATCTGCATATAGTTTAGAATATATCCTAGCTAACATCATTGGGATATGCATTTATCTATTTTTTTTTTATTTCTAATGTTTTCTAAGTTTTAATTGCTTTGCCTTTTATCGCTTAAGCACAGATTATGTGATACACTGCACAAAACCTCTCTTGCACCCAGCTGAAGTGAAAAATAGCTATTTAAAAACTCAGTAAGAAGGGAGTTGTTCCTTCTTTAGAACATCATGTCATCCATTTTACTTTCTTAAGAGCAGCTTCGATTACTGACACCAGTACAATGATTTTCTCAGATGTTCTGGTAATATAAAGGAGGCTCTAGACATTTAGATCCAACATTTGGGTTTTTTCAGACTAAGATTTTCACATTAGTGCATCCTATATTGAAGATGTTTCCAAATACAAGTCAAAGTATTTTAACTGATCCAGAGTAAGACTCATAGAATTGAACAAATATATCAGCCCATACTAAAGACTCCTACAATATTTGCTCAAGCACATCCATGCTTTTTAAAACAAGGCTCTAAGAATTCATAGGATGTTTGTGAAAAGAGCTTTTCTTTTGCTGTCTCTGTGAAAATCAGCCCAAAGCATAAGCCTCAGGGAAATTAAAAAAAAAGCATATGACTGACTTTAAAGATGATAGCCTTTATAATTTCTACATATTCTGTCTCTGCTCTACAACCTCCTAAGAATTAGTTGATCTAGCAGTGAAATAGAGCTAGATTGGATTAGTGCTCTTTCCAGCAATGGGAATGTGACTGTAGTGTTAGATACCACAGCTATGAGCAAAAAGACCTGACTCTGCTTGACCTGTGTCTAACCAGTTCTGATGCTACAATTGTCCTTATTGAAGACCTGCTTGATTGTGTCCTGGTGTGCACACCAAAGAAACCAGGGAATGTGAGAAACTGTGTACTCCAGTTGCTGCTCTTCTGTTCAGCCAGGATGCTGAGGGCATTAATAACCCCTAATGATCCTGTTCATCTGGGGTCTCCACCCACACCAATGGGCTCAGGTGCTCTGCTTAAGCTGAGCTTTGTTAGAAGAGTGCCTGTTTCTAGCTTAGTCCTGCTCTTACTTGGCCATGGAATGCTTGGAGCGAAATTTCAATCGATTGCTTGATCCTGTGACCACTGATCCTAACCTTGACCTGCTCCAGTGCTGTGATATTGCCTTACAGTCTGGACTCCTGGCTTTGCTATAACCTCTGGATCTGTCCTTGTTTCAGCACTGTGGGACTGGGCTGTGGGTGGTGAGGCCTCTGTCCTCATGGGCTGGGCATCCCTGTGTTCCTGGCTCACCTTTCCTCAGGAAGCAGCCCTGCTCTTGTTAATTTCCAGCAGATGTTGTCTGAGAGACCACAGTTCCCAAGGAGTTGGAAATAGATCCAGGTCTTTGGTTTCAGAGATTTGTGTCGTCTTTTGATCTGCTGACGCTAGGCAGAATCAAAAGGATGTCATGTGGTACAAAAAAAAAAAAAAAAAGAACAGAGGAAAAATCCACAAGGGAGGAAGGTAAAATATATTCAGACAAATTATTTTGGGAGACTAGTTCTAGAAAAAGCACAGGTGCGATGGAAGGTCAGGGTAAAATTAGGACTTCAGGTTGAATGGATGAAAAAGGCTGGCATAACACTGAGGTTGAAATCTGAGTGAAGATAAACTGTTAGTAAGGAAAACCAAAGCAAGGAGAACATGTCAAGACCCCACAATGAAAGGAGTTTGTTGTTGTCCAGGTGAGGAGTTTAGGATCAGCAGATTATTTGGGAAATAAGAAGGATAAAATAAATCTGAAGACAGAGTAAAGCTTCAAAGAGGAACTTAGAATCCTTGAGTCCAGAAAGTTGGATGGGGAGCATAAATCAGGACTAGAAAACAGGTAACAAAGAGAAACTGTGTGGTGGTGAAAAACCAGAAAATAAAGTCCAACAGTAAAAAACAAGAGAGCAGAAAAAAGAAGACGCAAAGCATAGAAGGAGAAAATCAAGATTTAAGTAGTACAACTTACACAGCATGAGCTGAGAAGCCAGAGGAATGGAAAGGGAGATGATAAAAGTAGTTACTGGTAGATGAGACAAACTAGGAGAATAACAAAACTTCAGACTTTAAACAGAAGGAAGAAATGTCAGTACTCAAATTACTTTGTAGGGCCCAAAACTCGTATCTCACTGTCATAATACATCTGCTTTTAGTAAATATCTGATATTCATGATAAAGTATTTATTAAGTTACTGTCTCCTCTAGGAAACAATAATTCTCTATACCACTCCCTAACTGATGAGCTCAAATAAAAAGATGTCAGGTGGATTTAAAGACTCTAAGCCTTCTGGTGATCTGCATGGATACAATATTTTTTCTCCCTCATTCACTTCCATAAATTTTAGGGAAATACATACATTTACTGTATGTAAGGATCTTACAGTTAGGAGATATTTGTAATGAAAGAACTGAACTTGTTAGTTATACAATATTTATGTTGCTTTTGCATTTTTATATGATGAACTAAAACTGCCTGATAGCTCTTCCTTCTGTTTTCTTCAGTGCCTTGTCCATCTGTTGTCCTGTTCTACCCCTCCTCCACATACCACAAAGCCTTAGGCTCAGTCAGCCTGAGAAGAAGCTCTGGGGATGATTCATGGGTGTGGGGAGAAGGAAGACACTGATAGATGAAATCACTAATTCATTAACTGAAGAAAAAATGGAAAATATGTATTCAATATGGCAGAGGTCTGAAAGAAGAGGAAAAGACAGTCTCTGAGTAACTAAATGAAGCCTTTGAGAATTGGATTATGTTTCACTATGCCTCAGAGTTCCTCTCTGATGTTAGGTAAGTCACTCAGACCAAATGTTTTTACAGTGCTAATAAATTGATATTAATACTCATTTTCTCAGTTCCCAACTTCATACCAAAGTCTTATCTGCAGAAATGTGAAGTACTGCAGACATCCTAAAACCGCTGTGAACTGGACTAAGAACACGCAGAGCTGTGTAATGAAAATTGGCCACTTGGAATTAGTGGTTACCTTTGACATTAATCTTAATTAAATACTTCATTATAATGTATCTGCCGAACGAGGACAAATTAAGGTTGCATAGGCAGTTCTGAATCCTGGTATTTCTTAAGTCTTTGATTTTTCAATTTTAGTGATGTTAACATGGCTTTGTATATCTACTTGGTCATTTATTAGAATTCATTTGTTTACTTTTTTTTTTTTTGTGTTAGCTTGCTATCTTTGATGTAGTTACTCTTCTGAAATATTTGCCTAACACTTTAAATCTGTTCTACCTCAGAAGCATAATCATTAGGAATGAAGTCAGTGAAAGTTTCAGGATATTTTTTTACCCTGGAGACTGTGAATCTCTTGTATTAAGCCAATAAATCACAAATGAACACAGACTTTATGACTACTAAGATAAATAATGAGTTACATTGCAAATTGTTACTGGCTCAAAATAGGGAACTGACTTCACCCATCTTTGGAAGAAAAACAGTGGAAATCTATTTGAAAAGGAGTAAACCGGAAGGAATTATGCAAAATAAAACAGCTTGTCAGTCTGTTAACTGTTGTTTCAGAGGAGGTGAGAGGTGTTTGCTACTGTAATTGCTACATTATTTTGCAAGTAAATAAACATTTTTTTTTTTTTAAAGCAGAACATTATTATTTGCGATCACACTGAAATGCATGTGAATCATAGAAATCTATGGAATACAAACATTTATAAGTTTGCTAGATAGTTTTTAATGCTTTTAAAACATAACAATGCAGTAAAGTGTTTCATTACATCACTTGCCATTGTGATACAAGACAATCAAATCAGACAGTTTGCTACCAGGTGGAAAATAGAATTAAGAATAAAAAAAGTACGTGCTGCACTACGTGCAGCCATAAAAATACTGTAATAAAGAAGATTTAATGGATTAGTGACCGATATTCAAGTTTCTATAGCAGTGAGATGCAAGAGTTATAAATGAAAATATTTATGACAGACAAGGAGAAGAAACTATAAAAAGGTTTTCAAGGTACTTATTAAAGCAAATCTAGAGTCTCTGATAATCACAAAATTGGTTTTTGGCAAGAGCATTCGGTTGCCATTAATACTTCAGTTGTTAGAAGATGGTACTAACTTTAAAATAATGACATATAAAGTGAGATTTTTGATTCTTACGGGTCTAAATTATGGGTTCTGAGTTTTTTTATTAATATTGGGACTGTGTTGTAGCATACTGTCAGTAGTTCTTTAAGTGAAAGATGATAAGATTAGAATGAGCTGAAAACTAGCCCTTGCTAGAGGCTGTGCATGGAAATAGGGACACATACAAAATGTCATTTAAAAAAAATTCTTTTTCTGGTTTTTAGTTGGAAATTTTTCACTGACCAGAGAGATTTAACTGTGCCTGAATTAATTGGATTAAGCTATGTCTCATTTTTTGACATCAGAATGATTTTTATAACACCAAACTATAGAAAATCACTAAACACAACTATACTGCATGTTCAGCCTCGGTTTTTCCTGTGGAAGTATAAAGACTGAAATTAGCAAATGCTATCTGAGCAGCAGGCAATCCACTGGAGGCTGCTTTCTTGCCTACAGCAGAACTCAATTTGATTTGCTCCATATTTATAGCTTTTGCATTTTACAGAGGTCAAAAAAGGTTAATTAAATAATTTCAATATTTCGCTTTAACAGTATACAATAACTATTTACTATATAAAAGGTAAGTTGAAGAAGAAAAATAAGAAACTTTATGTTCTGTTCTTGTGTTCTGTTAAGGCATCTGTTATATGTGGAAAAATAGAAGGTGAGTCTGGATACTTTTCCAGTATTCATACTCCAAGTATAGCTTGATATATAAAAATGCTTCATCACATCAAAACTAATTACCACCATAACGTCGTGAAACACACAATTATATTTTAAAAAATTAATTCTTTTTATTTCAGATATTTAACCAAGATTAAACTGACAGAGTAGGGATTCTCTTTGCTTTTCATAATTGTTTCACATACAATGTTTCCAAAAGTGATGACGGATTGTGAATGGGCATGAAGTTTACTAAATGACTCATCAGAATCTGGGGAGATGTGATGCATTCCTTTTGTGACTCCTATTTGCAAGCTTACTCTGAGGATGTTAACAAAATACAGTAGCAGACCAAGACCAAAATCTCTGTTCTTTCAGGATGACACTAAAGACTCTGTAAGTGAAGGCACCAGAACAATCTGGGACAGCTGCTAAGTAACTATATTTTCCTGTAGCTCCTAGGTCCAGTTTTCTCACCAAGCTTAAGCGTGTTCATGAATTTCCTGGCCTTCACAGCAGTATATTTACAAAAACATAACTTTTGATCTAAGTTTTTATGTAGGTTATCACATCCAGCAGTTTTAGATAGTTTAAGTACATCATTCATTATTCTTTTACACTGAGAGCTGTAACAAAATTAGAAAAGCAAAGGAGTTTCCAGGGGTATGACCTTATGAGAGCTATGCTCGCTGAGCTGTATTTTGGCCGAGTTTTCTCTAGGGATTTTAGGGAAATGTTTGCTGTGTGAGGTTTTGCAGTTTGTACTGTTTAAGGAATCTCTTTAACCTCTCTAGCCTGTGACTGTTGGACTCCACTACTTTCTTGAGAGGTTAGACAGTTTAATTTGATGAAAATATGTAAGGTCTTCATGGCAATCCTTTTGACAGTATTCTAAGAGACCCAGACAAAACTTTGCAAGTTCCAGTGAACATTAAGTCTTTGATTAATGCCATGCAACAATTGATTTACATTTAGCCGACACATATATCTGAACTACATAAATTATCATATCAAGTCAGTTTAGTTGAAATTGTGGTGTTAATGTGTTATCATTAGTCACTCGCTGTTGATTACAGTCATGAGTAAGGCTGAAGATTTACAATTTTTATTGTGTCATATCATATGGAAATCAAGTGTCTGACACATTGAATTTTGCCAATAAAAGTGTTTTGTTTGTCTTCAAAGACCGTAATTTGCACTTCCAAGTGTGACCGTGAAATGGCTCTCTCAGTCTTTATTTTCATTTTGTAGTGGATCCATAGTCTCATTGTCTGGCTATATGGATCTGTAGTATAAAGTAACACTTTTTTTTTTGGTGTAGCAAAGCTGGAGACCTGTATTCTGTGCCCACAGATATTCACCAGAAGAATGTTACCATTTTAAAGCTTATTGTACAGGATGAATTACCTGATCATACTCCCTGATGTCTGTGCAAGTCCACACTGTTCTATAGATGATGAAAAACATGAGAAGTAAAAGAAACTTATCTCATTCCCTGAGTTTCTTGAAATTGAAATATTTTGATGCTTTGTGCATTTGTGCAATTTTGAGAGAAGGATAAGAGGATGTTACCATACTTGTTTTTATTAAGACCTCTGTCCTGAAAGTATTTCTGAACTGAAAGGGAAACAAATAGCTGGGTAAATGAGTGATCTACATAAATATTAAGAAAGGGCAGGATGTTTCCGAATTTCGAAATATATAATTTAGATTAAAATTCTACATGGGCTTGCAATGTAAAAAACATTTTAATCTACCGTTTCTGGGCTGTATTTTAACACAGCATACAGATCACAAGGTATATAGACTTAGCCAAGCTCTACTGACCACTGAAACCATTCATGTACTTAAAACTATGCAGATCCTTTTCTACATTCTGTCTGGAAACTTTAAAGTGTGCTGACTTTGGGTTTTGTTTTTTTTTTTTATTTTTGATCCTGAGTGCTGTTACAGTGAACCTCCAGATCATCCACACTTACTGTGCTCTGTGCAGCATCAGAGAGTGGTCATGGAAGTATAAAAGCTGGATTTCTTCTTTATGAAACTAAATCACAATGCACGCCTGAGAATGCAGTTTACACACTTTACCATCTCCTGGATTTTTAATTTACAAAACCAGACTACAGTTAGTCTAAGGAACCTCCCTGCACCCATCTGCTTATCATATTTTCAGAATGAATGGTTTTGTTCTGCAGAGCCATTCTTATGGTGTTTTCTTGCTTGGTGGCATATGCCTGTCCTTACCTACAAGGATTTCTTCAAATGAATTGAATTGTATCAATTTCATCACTGAAAGCATAGTGGGATTATGGTGCTTTTTAGAAATTCAGGGGGGAACAAAAAAAAGCATTAGATTTGCAAAGATTCTTATGGGACCTTCTAGGAAATTTTCTTTCTTCATTGTAAATTGAACTTTTCCTTGAGAAGCTTACTTGTACTAAATTATTTATTTTCAAAACATGTATTTCCTTAGTTTATTATTTTTCACAGACCATGGGGCTTTGTAAATGAGTGAAATTCCTCCTTATTTTCAACACGAGAAAATCAAGAACTA
Source organism: Vireo altiloquus (assembly GCA_013396875.1). NCBI lineage: Eukaryota > Metazoa > Chordata > Aves > Passeriformes > Vireonidae > Vireo > Vireo altiloquus. The sequence continues at coordinate 566,030 of VZRF01011624.1, read as the reverse complement.
TCAAATCCTGGATTTTCCATGTAGCAGCTCAAATTCATGTCAGCCTCAATAGGAAATCATTTTGCTACTCCACCTAGTGAAATTAGCATAAGATTTTCCCCTCTTCTCCCTGTGCTGCTTGGAGAGGATGCAAGGATCTCCTTTGTTGCACAGCCTGGTTGTGAACTAAGCTCTACTTGGGACCCTGTTTGGAGAAAATTATCATTTGACCAGAAGCAGAGAATCTTGGAAAGCTGATTAAAATCCTGCAAACTGGCAAGGAGTATTAAGACTAGTATGCAGAATTTTCATAAATATCATTTAGAGCAAACTAATAATAGAGGTATGGCCATAATAGATCAGTAGAGGAAGAACTTAAGGCTAAAGTGAAAGTGTTAAATATTTATGAGAAAATCGCACATTGCTCAATGCTGTCCTTCTCCTCAGCATCTTCCCATGGGGAATGGGATGGCCCTGGCTGATTGTTGTGGGGTGGAAGCTTTGATATTGTGTCACTGAACAATTTGAGCAAAACACTTTTTCTCTGGTTTAGCTTTGAATGGAGAAAAGCCCCCTTTCAGTTACACTGGGAATTTTGTGTTCCTCTGGCTTGGAATCTCATTTATTTCCTGAAAGCAGTATCCACCTGGATCTGTACCTCAGGTGGTGATTGTCTCTCCTTCTGTGTCTCTCATCTCTCTTTCTCTCATTGCTGCAGAAATTGTGACAGTCCTCACAGCAGGGTTTGACTGCCACTCCACTGAGGAATTTACAAAATACTCGTTAGGGTACACATTCTCTCTCTTCTCTCTCTCTGCTTCTAAATTCATTTCTCTTTCTCAGATACTCAAGATATCTCCACACACTTGTGTCCACTTAGCAGACCACCTGATATGCCCATAAGTCTATTCTATCAACTCCCAACAAACGTCATTAAATCAGCAATAAAAAAAAAATCTTGGATTGAAATTTTAACAATAACTTTAATAAGTCAAGATGTGGAATGCTTTCTCCTTTTGTTGTGGAAAATACAGATTTTTCTTGAAGAAAATCTAGCCTTTAAATGTACATACAGCTCTGTTTCTTTCTACTTTTCACATTTGTGAAAGCATGAATTTTGACATGAAAGTGCTCATAGAGTGGAATGAAGTAAATATATTTTCTTGAAGTATATTGACCTTAGCAATGTGAGGAATTTGTACAGAGAAGTTGGCTGATAAACTTTCCTCACACTGAAGTAATTAAATTACATTTGAGATATTTTAATTCAGTAACAAATAATATTAATAAACATTTATTGAGTAGGATACAATAAAAAGTGCACAAATGAGCAATTGAGTAGTTCTGTACTTCTCCAGTGATACTCTCAGTCTATATAAGTTAATGCAATGTTTTTTTTTTTTTTTTTTTTTTTTTTTTTTTGTGAAGGAAATTATTGCAACAGGAATTTTAAAACTTCTGATTTTAAATGTTTAGCATTTACATTCTTGGGTGCGTAAGGCACCATTATTTCACACTGGATTGTGCAACTCATTTGTTTATCTATTGCATTGACAGACTAGATTTTTCTCTACAATATTTTAAGAAGAGTCTCCCTTTTGAAGTGATGTGTCTGTGACCTTTGGTTATGGAAGAGTGTTGTTAAAGCATGTCCTGAATGTGGCTGTTGTATAATACAACTGACATTTACTATCTGTCCCACTTGAAAAAGGCTTAGCAATACACAGTCAGCGATGCACAGATGCATCATCCACCTTCCACATGACTTCATTGAGGTTCACACTTAAACAATCCGAAATGTCCTGGAAATTGCTAAGCTCTCTTCTTCTGGTATACATTTGTCCATGATCAAGCTGTCATTTTGATTTACCAGCTTCTCTCCCATCTGGTTTTGAGTATTTAATTACTTTTTCTTATGAAGTTGCTCTTTTATGTTTTTGAGAATTTCTCTGCTCCCCATTTGAGGATCTCAGCTTGTGGAAGGAACTTATTGTGTTAAAATTCCAGCCCTACAAATGATGCATAGTAGTATGGTAGTCTAAAAATTCCATGTCAGGAAACTAATCTTTATACTGTCCAGTGATAGGAGTTCCTGTTGATTTTGATACTGATGTTACTTTCCAAAACTTAGAATAATAAACTGGAGTAAATGATGCATTTCTAAACCAGCTATGTATTGTTTCTTTCTTAGGAGTCCTACAAGTATGAAGGGGCTCCTCATTAGTAAGCATTCCATAAAAATTAGAGCCACTGTCATGCAGTGGCACATAGCAGAAAGAGGATTACTAAATGAAAATTCATCTGGTTTGCTACTACACTAGCTGATACTTTAAATTATTTTTCTTGATTCCCAGAGTTTTTTCCTAAGTAGGATGTAAATTTTCTTACCTATTTGAGGGGAAAATACTTTTGATTCCCTGCATCCCAGGGGTTTCCTTCACAATTTCATAGTTTTAATGAAAGGGACAATGGCTATACAAAATATTCAAATACAGTTTTGACACAAAACTATCACAGAGAAACTCCTTCTGCCTTATGAGTGATGCATCCATGGATGTAGTCCATAATTCAGTACATTTTTTCACTCATAGAACAGTGTTCTGAAAGGGATTTAACAGGTGTGTGGATGTGGCACTTAGGGACATGGGTTAGTGCTGGGATCAGCTCTGAGAGACGTCCCTGGGCTAAGGGTGAGGCTGAGGCTCAGATTTTGCAGAGAGACAATCTGAGACAAAGATTTTGCAGAGGAGCTGAGCTTCCAGGGGCTCAAGCGGCAGGAAGAAGAAGGAATGCTGATTTCTGTAGACGTAGGTGTTTTTTTATTTTGGAGTCTTCATCCTCATCCCACTTAGGTGGAGTTCAAGCCCTTTGCCTCAATGTTACGGATGAGCCTGGAGAAGCCCTTGGGGTGCAGGCTCCAGGTGACGTATTTCTGAGAAATGGCATAAAACTAATGCTTTAGAGAGTCTGGATACAGACTCTGAGCCAGGCACTGGAGAAAAGGCACCAAACCAAACCCCCAGGCTGGTACTGGAATTTGTTGGGGGTGGTGGGAAGCCCCCAGGGAAAGGTGGTACTGCAATTGCTGCTACTTTTCCATCTTGCACCTCAGAGGAGTGTTTTCCTTTGCTCCAGTTGAAGACTGAGCAGTAGTCAGAACTGGGATGTGGATTTTAAAAAACATTCAAGTCCTGATGTTGATAGGGTTGTACATAGGAAATTCAGTGAGAAAAGGAAAGTGCAACAGGTGTGAGTTGGCTGTGGACTGTTTTAAATATTGATGTGTTCAACTTTTTTACAGCTAGAAGTCCAGTATGTTGCCTGTGTTAATCTGAATGGAGGCTCCAGATAACCACTGGGACTGGTTGTGCAGAGAATCTGGCATAAATATTTACAATGTCTCTCATCCAACCAAAACTTCTAATTCAGAAAAATAAATTAGTGTAACAGAGAGACCATACTTCTAAGTCCTTCAAACAAGGTTCTGACAAAGGGTAATAGAGAGGAAAATAAGATAAAATAATAAATTCTCATTAATTTTTTTCCTGTTTTCCCAACTAGTTATATGGAACACCCAAGAGAAATAGGGAAAAATGTTTACCTTTTCCATATCAAATCACAAAAGTCAGATTACTTCATCATTCAACCTCCTAGCTTACTTTTTGGGATAGAAATTGAAATGGAAAGATCAGATGCTCCAACTTTTTACAGATTAAATTTTTCACAAGTGTTACAGCTGCTGTTTAATTTCATCCTGCTCAGTACTTTCATAGTGGTTATCTCAAACAGAATTTTAATTCTGTAAAAAAACCCAAAAAAACTAGATGATGAAAAGTGCCTATATGGATTTACTCAAAATAAATGGTTTAAATTAATTTTTGTCTTCTGTGGAAGTAAAGATTTTCTGTAGTGCTGAGTTCCAAATTAGAGGGATTTATGACCAAACTTTCTCATTTGCATTGCATAACAGGAGGTCACTTAAAATGAGAAAGCAAATAATTCTAGTCTTTGCAAGTCCAGAGAGGAAGAAAACAGAGCCAGCCTAGGATTTGTTTGGGTTTTTCAAGACTGCACAGTCTACACAACATAACATCCAGAAATCATCCAGAAACTTGAGTAATTACAAGACATGGTTACTGATTTGCTCTGTTTTAGAAAAGATCAATGAGTTCTATACATTTTACTGCTTTCTACCTGATTTTGTTAGACAAAGCCCTAATGAGAGCTGTAAGTTATTTTCCTTTTCTCTTTTCCTGCCTGATTTTGCTAAAACATCTGGTATAATCCTGGTCATGTCAGAGCTGGAATCTTCATAGGAGGATGTTAAGATGGCACTGAGGTTCCTTAATAACATCTAACAGAATCATTCTTAGCATCTTTGAGAATCACCCTCTGGGCAGGGATACTAAAAAAGTCTTGAGGTAGATTGGGAATCTGGTAGGCAATAGTCCTGCAGTAACTGTTAGGAATCTGTTCTAACTTTGCCTCTTATGACTATTTTGATACAAAAACTGCTTTGTAATATCATTCCCCCATCCCGTCCTCCGCAAGCAAATCATAACCATATTTTTTTTCCAGTTATTTTTATTTCCATGTTTTGTTTTCCTGGAGTATCCCACATTCCGAGTCTTTGTTTCTGCTACAATATTATTTTTTTGGGGAAATTCTTTTCTGCCCTCTACTGTAGTTTATCTGATTATTTCATGGCGTGTATTTCCTATTGCAAACAGTATTTTATTCATTTCAAAAAAACCCAAGCCAACACTTTTCCCAGGCCATACGTTTGATGTTCTGCTTAATATTGTGATAGCTCTTCTGAGATGTTGCGGTTCCTGTCAGTTAAATGACATTTTCTTTTATCTCATGACACTTACCTCACACTTTTTTTACTGCAGGCTCCGCAGGGAAGCCATCACAGTACTAAGCTGTCAGAGTTCAAGAACCATCTGGATGACACTCTTAGTTTATGATTTAGTTTTAGAGGGTCCTGTAAGGAACAGGGAGTTGGATGTCATGATCCTTTCGGGTCCCTTCCAACGTGACATATTCTATGATTCTATGTTTAATTTGACTGAAGTTCCATATGTAAGGCAGCGAGAAGGTTTGGTTTGGACTTCAGCAATGCTATTGAGAAACTGAACATTTAAATTATTTGCCAGTATTTTGAAGGGGAACCTGTCCCTTCAATCAAGGGTCAATGTTTTTAAAATGGGGAACTCCTTCATACTGAGGCTTAATAAACTACTGGGGTTCTACACATTTCTTTGTCTAGAAATGCTCTGTCATGTTTCAGTAACGTTTTAAAAAGCTCATGATTTTTTTCTTTGCTTCTATAATAGTAATTCTAAGTACATAATATGCATTATATAATCTCTTATATTTGCTAAGAGAGAAACAAAGAAAATATACTCTGTCTTGTGCAGGTGTAAGAAGATATAACCTTAAACAATGCTTTTATTTACATTAAGATATTGGAAATCACCTTATTGTGTTGAGAATAAATTGTTTCTAGAACCTCTGTTCACTTTTGCTTATTTTTGTCTCCAGCTGTTTTACATATTTATTAACTTCTTATCAGAGATACTTTGAATATAATTTTAAAATAGGAAAATAAATATTTTCCTATTTTTTGTATCAGGATAGTTGTAAAGAAGTACATTTTCTGCATGGTGTACAGGGAGTTAGGCATGCAATTTCCATTAATAATGAATCCTGCATAAAATTTGTCCTTGAGAGGTACAAGTATAAGCATCACAAACATTAATCATTAAAGTTGTCCAGCATCCCCAAACCACTTTCTTATCCAAAAATTATAGGATATGTAATTTCGCACTGAAACGTGAATTTAATTTCATATTGAAACAATTGGAATTCATCTTACATAACGAAATATCTTTGTACAAAATCAGGAAAGCAATGTCCTCTGCTGTATCTTCCATGGAGTCTAGTGGACAGACAGACTCTACCAATCCCTCTAAATAAGCAATTTGCCCAATTCTAATGCTTACTTTCAGATTCCATGCATGCCGTTTTCAGGCAAATATTAAGCCTATTATTTGTGTGTTGCCATAAAACAGGTCTGGTGCAATTCTATAAAACTTGCATGTGTCACTTTATATATAAACTGTATTTCTCAGGAGTTTGCTAGAGTATGTCACCATTTTCTGTGCCTAGATGTGAGTACAAGGGTACTTGTTTCCTTCTCTCCTTATCTAACAAGTTATCCTCTGCAGAGTTAGTCAACAATCCTGCAAATATTCTTGTTTATCCTTCCCACTTTGAAAAGCGTTAATCACTTCAATAGGATGCACAGCAGTAAAATTGAGATTGCATGTTAAAATTTGAGGGATTAGGGCCTTTGGTTTGTAGCAACTGGTAAGTTCTGTGAGAAAATCCTATGAGCTTGATGGAAAATGCTCTTTTTTTTTTTTGGTGATTCACATTTGTAGGTGTCCCTTTAACAGAGGGCTCAAATAGAAGGTAGTTATAAGCAGGCTTTTTTGTTCTGTTTTTAGTGGAAATGTCCTCAGATAGTTTGAAGACCCAATTTAAAGAGTAGTCTGCAGACCACATTTGAAGAAAAGCTGGTGCCTGCAGCTAGAGCAATCTGAAATTAGCTTAAGAAGCCATGTTTTTATTTCATACTATTCTTGTTTTCTTTCCACAGTTAAAAGGAAGATGAATGCAAAAAACATTTTTTTAAAAAAATCTGTATTAAAAATTAAGCTTTCAATGAATTTTGTGCAGGCTTGGATTAACCTTCAGTTCTGGATGTCATGAATACTGAGTTTTTTGGGGAAAAAAATCTTGCTAGTAGTGTTAAAAGAGCTTACTTTCATCACGGCACACAAAATGTGGGGTTTTATACTTTACAAGCTGTCCTGGTGACGTAGCATTTGATATCTTACCTATAAAGTATGGACTCTGTGCTAGACCTCATAGTTTGGTTGGCTAACATCTTGAAAGAAAACGAGGTTTCAGTTTTTTTAAGAATGTTTCACAAAACTGGTAGAGGAATTCAAGCAGAAACATGGGTATTTGAGGGTGATAACTTCTTGCAAATGTAACTTATTTGGGGAACAAATAAAACCCCCTAAAGATTCCTAGGTGAGAAGGATGCAGCAATTTCCATAAATGCATTTGGTTTTTAGGGATATTACTCAGTTTAATCTTAAAGCTACTGCTTTTCTCCATAACTTTTATTCTCTAGTTTTTAGAGTTTTCCTTTGAAATACAGAAAAGAAACTCACAAACAGTGTGCTGGTTTTGAAGTGCCCTCCCTTCCTCTTGAAATGCTGCTTTCTTTCCAGCTTGGCTTGTTTTTTTGTGCTACCTTGATTAATTAGCAGAGGGTCACCCAGCTCCTTGAAGAAGATAACATCAGTCTTTCTAGAGAACTCCCTTATGAATAAGATGTGGATGAGATGAGCGGAATTGATATCCAACAATTCAGACTTGTCCTTAACCAGTACTTCTTTACTGACTAAACCCTTTCATCACATCTGGAGAGCATACATGAGTAATGCCATGTAAGTTCTTAAATTCTGAGCTGCTAGCACTGAAGAGTCAAACAATCTCCAGGTAGTGTCATCCTCAATTTTTCTGAGACTTAAGGAAAATTCTTAGGAGAAATGACACAGTGATAGTGTTTCCCTGATAGCAGACTGGTCTGATTTCAGTACCTCCTATTTCAAGGAGCTGCAGAACCTGCACATGCTCCAGTGAGTCTCGGTGAACAGAAGGGGACTAAAAAAGACGGACGAATAACATTTAGCAGTTTGACTGCCTATAATCTTACCACACTTTTAACAGATGGCTTCCATAGTGATACTGTGCATTACTAAAAAGCTGGCATATAACCTCAGTTAAATTCCAGGATTGCATTAAATGCATGGTGTGCTCACTATGTGGGAGTGTGTATGTAAACACATTACCTGCCTGGGAGATACAGCATATGAAAAGTCAGGATTGACAGTTCTCGTGGTAGCATCATCTCTCTCTTTGGTATTCAATACCAGTGTATCTTGTTAAGATGCTGCAGAAGCCCAAAAGATAAGGGACTTTTGTGTATGTCTCAAACAGCAATATCTGGATGGCTGTGAAGCCAAACATGAACGGCTGGAATTAACAGCCAAGGATTGTTGGTAATAGCACACTGTGGGAGAGAGCAGGATGGATGCAGGATGGAGGATGGTGGCTGGAGAAGGGGGCCATGGGGAGGTAGGGCAGCAATTTTCTGGGACAAACAATCTTGTTCTAGTTCCTACAGATAAGCACAATGCAGTCCAGCACAGGCACAGAAATGAGATCAAGAAGTGGGCATGAACTGCAGGAGGGGAACAAGACCACCAAAACTTCCTTCCTTCTTTCCTTCCTTCCTTCCTTCCTTCCTTCCTTCCTTCCTTCCTTCCTTCCTTCCTTCCTTCCTTCCTTCCTTCTCTTTTCCTTTTCTCTTTCCTACCCCTTTATCCAAACTTTATTTGCTTTATATAGCAAGTCAGGGACCAACATAACAATTTCCACGCCAAGTGTGGAATTTGCTAATAAAACTCTGTGAGTTATTGTGGACCTTATGGCTTCTGTTGTTCCTTTCAACCCTGAGCATCTATGAATCTTGAGAGCTCCATTCCCATTGAGGGTGGGACAGCACAGGTGCTAACAAGGTGGCTGTTATAGATTTATATCACAGCTTCTGGTTTCTTAACCATGCACCTGGCCATTATATCCCAAGACAGACTTCTTTCACTGAAAAAACAGGAAGAAATTTTTTGAGATCCATCTTTCCACAAGCCATAATGCTGTTTGTATTCATGCCTCCTGCAAGATGTGTAATTTAATACCTAAATGCTTAAATAAGGGCCTATTGTCAGCAGCATGTGTTTTAGGGTCACTCACTGGAGAAGAGATGATAGTCCTGGACACGAGTTAGGGAATACCAGGGGCAGTCAGGGCAGGGCAGTGCAGTCACAAAACTTCCAAAGGTGGAAGCTTTAACTTCTATCATGGTTTCAAAAAGAGAAGTAGTGGATAAAAGTAGATCAAAAGGCTATAGCTATCTACCTGTCCTACAAGCAGAAAGGAAGAGTAACTCATGCTGTAATACCATGCCTAGGACTGAGCAAATGAGACTAAGAAAGATTGTGGTGGACATGGGTAATTGGAAAACATCTGTGATGGATATGGAGGTTAGAAAGACACAATGAATTCTTGGTACTCATTCTTTTAGTTAGCAATAATTATGCATTTTCTACTTTTTACTGTGAGGCAAGCAGAATAATTGGCTACATGGAGTTGTCAGTGTGTTTGCATATGGGGCATCTTAGGAAATTTATAGGGGACTTCCAGCCCTTCTGTGCTGGTTTTAAGAGAGGGGTTCAAAATTTCTGAAACTGTAGCAGAAGAATCAAGGGAAAACCTGAAAGATTCCCTTTCAAGAAATTGTGGTGGAAATGTCCCCTAAGCTTTTGACATCTACGTGCTTCTTTCCACCAGTTTTACTGCAAGCCAGTCCTGGCAACCTCTTCTGCAAAGCTGGCAGCCACGTCAAGAGGCACAGTCACAGAATGTTACCTCTTCTGTGAGCAGCTTTCAGCAGAACCTAAGCCACCCTGACATTATGCAGACAAATCCCAGCTCTGCTTTCTTTTGAAGGGGTAACTGAGGCAGTCTTAGGCAGGCAGGAATCATTTCCCATTGTTTCCTTTAAAACTGAAGCTATGTCTCCAGTATTATATTCTGTTTCAAAAATTGGACACTCAACTGACAAGATAAGAAATGTCATGGTCAGGGAGAGCTGGCAGAAGAGCTGAAGTCAAAGAGAGATTATGTGGGAGTTCGGACACGCTGTAAAAACACCAAGAGAAAAAGCGAAGGAGGAGATCATGAATACTGCTGCTGCTCACACTGCATTTTTTCATTTGTTTTCCCTTCTCATTTTCTTCTCAGAATTTCTCACTTGGTTTCTGAAGCACAGAAAACCATACCTACTTCCCTGAACACCATCTTGATTTCAGTCCAATGAATTTAATTGGAAGTAGTGCACAATGATTTGAAGAGCAAGCACAGCCCCAAAGCCAGTGCTAATACCGCTGGGGCTTGGTATATGCAGAGAATTCATTGCATGAAGCTCAGCAAAAGATCAAGACTAAAATCATTAGTTAGGCTGACTTGAAGAATTTGGAAACTGATTCTGCACTGACCTAATTTGCATGAAGCCTGCCCTCTGAAATCACACATAGGCAGGGAGTAAAATTATTTGTAAGACTAGATAATTTTCAAATTACTGGGTCACTTCAATAAAAAATATCATCTTTGTGAGAGAATTTATAATCCAATGAAATCACCAGAAAAGATATACCAAAAGACCAAATATCACCCTTTCGTGTTAAAATTTTTAGTACATAAACCTCATAGTAGATGAAAACCTTAATCTTAAATAGCTATTTTAAGTATTTCTGTAAGTAGAAATGCCCCTAAATTAAAAAAAAAAAAAAAAAAAAGACTGCAACTCATTCTATTGTATTTTGCTCATGCAAAGAAGGTGCTGTCTCTGTGGGGGAAAGGCTGGCAAGGATTCACAGGAGGAAAGAAGGTAGGGATAAAGAAGAATAATACATTCATCTATAGTTAAAAATCATGTTTGATTTTTTTTTTTTGATAATTCAATTGTCCCAAACATGAATTCTCACCTTTTGTTGAGAGAGAAAATTAGAAGCATAACTTCAAGCAGACAGTAATGAAAAGAAAGCATTCATCATTCCACACCGTCTAGAAAACAGCAAGAATAAATCAGACAAATCAAGCATTGTGGCAACTGTAATACAGTCTTATGCTTCTTTACACCTATTATTAATTGAATGACAATTCCTATTTATGGTGGGATATCCAGGTCATTGGGATTCAAAATGAAAGATGCTTGAGATAAGGGACTTTTGTACATACTGCTGAGAATTTTCTACTGGTTTAAGGAATAACTTATAGCTGGATGCAGAAAGCTAGTTGCTCTTTCTTTTTTTCAGTCTGTCTTTCTGTCTGTCATTCTGAGTTATTAAAAACTGGTAAATGAATCTTAACCTCCACCCAGGGTTTTAGCTGCAATCCCCAGACCCACTGACATCCTGAGGGAAGCAGAAGTGCCACAACAGGGAACCTTTGCTCAAAGGTTTGAAATTGCTAACACACCTTGTGGTGAACAAACATCCCTGTGGTGACATTTATGAGCAGAATCTATTCAGCTATGAAAAATATCCAGCTAAGTTAATAGTATGGCTGACTGAATGTGAATAGTAGTTTTAAGCCTATGTATCTTTGATTTCATTAGGCTTAAATCTTGAAGGATTTGCCATTCTGTAACACATTGTTTGAAGTTATCATAATTTTAGGTATTACATGAAATGTTTCTTTTTGTGTCCCACTTCTTCTCCAGGCTATTTGCAATTGTGTTTAAGAATTTGGGAAATTTGAATGTCCTTGGGTTGTTGAAACCAGCATGGTCCTATTGCTGGGAACCAGCAGGTTTTTGAATGTGGTTCAGATGTTGTTTAGGGTTTGGCAACTATTTGTAGCTACTCCAACCCCTGTGACAAGCACTGAAGCTGTTCAAGCCCCAATAGTTGTACTTGCTCTAAGTACACTCTATATTCTATTGGTAAGAATCTTCTACATTCATAGGAAATTAAATTCGACTTTCAACATAATATACAGATAACATAATCCTTCACTCAATTGCTTGATCATCATATTCCAGAGAACCTTCTATATAGGGAAGAATAAAGAATTAAGTATGATTCATAGTAAACCTACAATTAATCCATTTCTTTTCTTTCCCAGTCTTGAGAAGTAGCCTTGGCTCTGCAAACACTTTTGTTTCTTTTAACATTTTGTTTCTTTTGGATTTAGACTGTGTGTTGACTCTGCTGTTCACTCTGGATAACAGCTGTTCTTGCTGAATTGGTTGTTTTGGTGTCATCCTCCTCTGCACAAGAATGTGTTTGCTCTCAGTTTTCCTCTGGAGGCAAGGTTTTACTTATAGTACTCCGAAAAAAGTTTTTATGTTGTGGATATATCCTCCTATCCAGAATTTTAATGCAAGTGAGATTGCTCTGCCTCTACTAGTTTTATATATGAAAAGAAAATAAAAAAGACAAAATCGCCTCAGTAAGTTTCTCTTCTGTGCCAGTACTCTGCAAAGTACTGTGGCATGTCAACAACAGAGATCAGCAGATCAGGCTCAATGACCAGATATACATTTGTATCATTTAAATAAATTCATTAAAATAAATACACACTCTGTGTGAATGACTGGAATACTGAAATTGAGAAGCACTCAAAGATGAGTAGATATATTCTGTACACAGATTATTACCCAGTTTAACAAAGGTGCAGCAGTGGATTAAGGTTTGGCTGACAATCAAATCTGTTTTACTCTCTTTCCCAGTAAAAAAAAAGATAACTTAAACTGTCAAAAATTGAAACCTAAAACTGAGGTGTGTGTTACTGATTTATAGAAAATATATTTAGGTAGTAATAAATAATGCCTTTGGAGGTAAAAGGTCATACAAAGTGGATTAATTTCCAAAATTTATTCAGAAATACAATGCCTATACAGAAAGAAATGCCACAAATGTGGAAGTAGCATTATTTAGTAGTGATTTGACCATGAGAAAACCTGAAAAGATACAAAATATGTATTTTTAACTCTAATACCATCTCCATTTCAATATATAGCTAAAAAGGGGGAAATAAATCTGTAGCAGAGAAAAATCCCCAAATATATAAAGAGAAATGCCTTATTAAAAGATTAATTATTAAATGAAAAGAATGTAGCAAACCCAGAATTCCTTCTGGGAATTACAGTAACATAGGATTCAAAATTGCTTGAAGAGATTATCTTAGCGTATTCAATGACAAAAAATTATCTAACCTATCTCTGTGGGGTTTTTTCCAAAGCTATGGACTTTTTTTTGTATTTCAACATTTCTTAGAAAATATTTCTCCTGGTGTTCAATGTATGTCTTTGCTGAAAATGCAAATTATTCCTTGTTGATTTTTCCCATCTTCCCAGAAAATGTTGATTATGAATCCATGCCTTTCCTGTAGAAGAATTAGCAAATTCTCCTCAAAATCTTTTGTTTTTTTATCTTTAAGACTGAAAAACTACTATTTTTCCAATTTTGTTTCACAACCATATGTTTTTAAGCCTACCCTCAATGATGGATTTGCTCAGCAGTGAAAGATTATGCTAATTTCCATAGCCTCTGGAATGATTTTAAATCTATTGCATAGCAACTAATATTTCTTTTTTGTAGTTACTAATACTGTGATATACATTGGAAAAGATTGTTTAATTTAATGGGATTTTGAAAGCTCGAAAATCTTCTTTAGGGCTGACATAATAATCTATTTCCTTTAATCTAGGAAGCATAGGAGTTAAGTTTAAAATAGAGATGAAGACTCTGAAAAGTAATCATGCAACATCAGAATCCCAATTCTGTACATTTCCTGACTTTTGAAATGTTTTAAGCTTCTACACATTTGGAAAACAGTATTGTAGTGGTCTTTTACAGGAGGAGCCTAACAAAGCTAACTTCTTGTGGGGTTTCCTTTACCCCAAAGTATTCCAGGTATTTTGAAGTCATTGTTATAGCAGTACACAAAAGAAAATGTTATTTCTGCCTTCAGCACTTGCTTTTTATACAATGAGTAGAGTAGTTGTAACAAACATAAGGAGCACATGCCTGGAGAAAGAATGAGGTCCACCAAAGCCCAGGATACACAAACTGCTCAAGTTCTAGGCATTTTTGTTAATTGAATATTGATACTGTGGCAAATGTCAAGTTTTACAGTACGAATTAATGTCACTGGGCATTTTTACTCACTTCCAAAATATCTGAAATATTATGGGTGTGTTGGGAAATTTGCTGATTATTTCTCCCTTCTTCTTGCTTCGTCTCTGATCTCTCTTTCCTAAAATGTTTTTGAAGTGTGTGGTTCCCTCTTGCTTTTTTTATGAGTGCAGATTGAGTTGTATGTGGCAAAAATAATAATTTTAGGGATTTTGTTTTTGCATTGCTGACTTGTGAATTTATACTTGGGAATTTTGTCAGTTAAGACTTTCACTCTGAGCAGTCCTTTAAGCACCTCACGTGATTCTTTCTGGGACAGCAAGAAGAAAATCCCCCTCTTCTGCAGATGGGACACAAAGGGCATTTAGAAGAATCAGCAGCTGACAAATGATGTGCAGCAGGTTAGCAGGCTGCATCTCTAATCCAGTTTCACTTGCCAGTGCATTCCCTGTTCACCTTATACACTGTACAGCAACTCGAATGTCATATCAGGCAGCCCTTAGTGGTGGCTGTCGTATCCTACAACAGTTCATTATTGAGACACTTGGACATGTGAAAATATGGTTTCTTTCCTGTATTTTGTTTGCTGAAAAAGCCTGCTGCCCCTGGCTGGGCTGTTTTTTCTTCTTTTTCAAGGCTCCATACCAGGAAAGAAAGGAGTCACAAGTGCAGCTTCTGTTCTTCATGTTGTTTATTAAGTTCTTATCTCAATTTCTGTGTGCCTCTCCTGCCTGAGCTTAGAACAATCAGAATCATGCTCCAAGATGATCAGAAGACCTTGAGTACAGACTGTTTTAAAAATTTTACCCAATTAACAGTTCCAACGTAAGATTTTTTCAACAGT
>VZRF01011624.1:441206-551354 GCA_013396875.1 Vireo altiloquus | reverse complement strand
AAGGAGAAGGAGAAGGAGAAGGAGAAGGAGAAGGAGAAGGAGAAGGAGAAGGAGAAGGAGAAGGAGAAGCCAACACCCTGCATTCTCCATATTGTCTCTATACTAATATACAGAGCAAAATCTAAAACTACAAACCCAGCTTCTGTGGTACACTTAACAACTATCTCTTCATTTCTTTGGTGCTCTCAGCTCACCCAGAAGTGGGGGTAAATGCTCCCATGGGCTTAGTTGGCAGGCCAAGCCTTTTTGAGGAGCTTCAGGGACAAAATATGTCTCTAAAAGATCAGGAGAAGTGTTTTCGCTTCCCTGGCTTCCAACAGTTTGCTATGTCCATCGCTGAGATGATTGATTTTAAACCACTCAGGTTTTTTCCTCCCGATTTGTATTTTGCATAGAAAACAATTTTTGCTTGGTTCTTTTGGTCAGAAGGAGGGAGCGTAGTATAAGCTGGCTGCTGTTTACTTGGCAGTGATTCCTAGGGTCCCTCATTGCCTTCATCACAGCTGCACATATCTCTGGTGTATCCCTCTAGGGACTGTGTGCTTTCCCCAGAGTAATTGCAATTTTGGTCAGCCGCTGTCCCTCTCCGGGGCTCGGTGCTGTCCCTGCCTGCTGCAGTTGGCAGTGTGCACGTGTACCCTGCATCCTGTGGCTGCTGTGTGCTCACAGCTGGCCTCGCCTGACCCCTGGCCCACCGTGCCAGGAGTTTTTTTGCCAAGCACCATTTGTGCCACCTCAAAGGAAAGCTGTTGAATTGCGCACCTGCGCCTACTTTGAACATCTGAAGCCGTTTTGCTGCTTCAGCAGATGTTATGGCATAACCTGAATACTGCTTTTTTTAATAGAAACTCATCTGGAAATTGATCTCTTTGTGCCTTTTTCTGAGAAACGAGTCCCAGCCGCTGCTGCGCTGTACTGCTGAGCACACTGCTGGCATCCATGTGGGTGATGTGGTTTGAGTTCCACGTTTAACTGCACTGAGCTTTGGCTGCTGGAAGGGTCTCCACTGTCCTGCTCTCACCTACCCACTGCTACAATTCTGTGCAATATCAGCCCTGCCTGGTGCCCTGGCACTGCCTCTGCCATGCCCTCTCCGCTCTGCAGGTCTCTGGAAGGATGTCAGTCTTCACTTGGGGTTGCATCATGTTTCTTGCCAAACATCAATCTCTGTACATTCAGTTGTTTCTGGGAAGTTTGCTTATCTACATTCTTGTTTTCAGGTGGGAACTTGTTTTCTTTCAGTTCTATAGAGATCCATTGATTAATCACTTGTTAATTATCATTGATTAATCTATGATAATTAAGCAGATAATAACATGTTTTTAAATATTAATCATTTGCATACATGAATATTTAGTCTTTTATTAATATCCAAAGTAAATTAATTATGTGTGGTCTTTCCTGTTAACTCATATAACTTGTACAATGTTTCTCTAAAACATATTCATAATTTGTAATAATTTATTGGGGTCTTTTTAATTCCTTCTCTGTCAACTCCTTTTTGGAGAATTGACATATTTGAAGTGAAACTGCCTTTTTTTTTTTTTTTTCTCCTCTGTTTAACCTGTGCTGTTTAACCCTTTGTGTCTGGGCTGCCTGCCCACAGCTCAACCCTAGCTCTCCATCTTTTTGAGGAACTCCCTTTTCCCTTTTCAACTTTTAGGGAAGGCATGCTGAGCAGTAGATATTTGACTGTTGCTCTTGACACCATAGAGTGTTAACAATTAAGCTGTAAATTTCTTTCACAACAAATACACTTTCCTCCTATTTCCTGCCTTGGTGAGAACTTTTGACACAGAGAATTTCTCAAGATAAATTTGCTGTTTCTTTACAAGAATTTTCATTCTTAAAACTCATAACAATCAATATAATGTCGTTCCTTTCTCTCTGCACTCCCTGTGTTTCCTTTTCAGACCTCTTACCTGCAGTAGTGTATGTTCTTTTTTTTTTTTTTTTAATCTTTTGACCTTCATATTATAATATTGGGCCTCAGTGATTGAAAATCCCTTCTTATATTTAAAATGATACACTGTATACTGTCACACACTTTCTTGGAACTGCTGAAGCTCTTGGCACACAGCTAGGTCTAGTGAGGATACACTGACATTTCTGCTTTAGGGAAAAACATTTATTCTTCCAACACTTTGTTAAACTCTCTAGCTATCATAGAACAGTTTAATTTCTTCTTATAGCTTTTTTGTTTCTTGCTACTCCTTGAAGCTTGTTCCTCCATTGATGGAACTTCTGCAGCACCTTTTTTCTCCCTTGTAACTTTCTCTTTTGCCCTTTCTGCTAATATCAGAACCAGTTCCAAGATCCTGGCTTTCATCCGTTCCTTACTGGGACCACAGGAGGAGTCAGTGCACAGGATTTGCAGCAAATCCCTCAATAATTTGTTTTTCTCTGCTAGTCTTGTGTGATTTATGTGCAATGGTGCTCTCTTCCTGCTCCTGCTGTCATCTTCTGCCTCGGTAGCTTGGTTATGACGATGGATGCTGTTATTGGTCTCATAGTGCTTGCATAGTATGGAACTATTATCTTCTCCCCACATGAAAGGGAACTGAATGAATCAAACATATGGGTTTTGGAGGAAGAGGTCTATGAATCACAGTGCTTTATTTTTCCTGTCTTAAACTTCTTAGCCCCTTCCCTCCCCCCAGTGTAAACCGTCTTACAAAATATCTGTGCTGCTTTTCCTATTGAGTTGTGTGATAGGGAATCATTTTTTAAATAGTTCAAACAGTTGCTTCCAAGATTCTTTTTTGTTAAAAATCAAACTCTAAATCTTAATCCATGTAAGTTACTGTTATCTAAAGATAACAGCTCCAAATAGTGTATCAGTTCTGCTGTGGCTGGCTTCTTGTGTGGCTTTTTGTTTTGACTGATAAATACCTTTAGAGTGAATTTCCTCAGATGGATGACACGTTCTAATTCTGAAACTACATAAATATAAATATATATTTTATCTAAAAATGCATTATATATAGAATATATGGGGAGAAGAAAGTGCTCTTCCTGGAACTTAAAAACAGGATTATGTTATTTTATTTATAACACTGTAATTGCCATCATATAAGTAATTTTTGTCTTGTGCACACTTAAGTCTGTTTTTGTAAGATCCTATAGCAAAATAATGTAAGTGACAATGTCCATTCAAGAATATATTATCAGCAGTTCTTTTACTATTCCTGGACTTTTTCAAATCTAGTGCCAAAGGAAATTTGTCTCAGTTGTCAGTGTTAAACCATATACCTAAAAAGTCAATGAATCAAAACCCAAAACCCCCAAACCTTTTGGAAGGCATTTGAAAAGGAACAACATATCTGGGTGATTGTACAGAGAACCAGAGATTTGCTCAGAGATATTTCGGCATACATAGATTGGAAATAGCACACAATCATTTTCACTTAGCTTGAAGGTGCAAAGAACTTGTTTGATGCAAGTTATTAGGAAGACAGTGGTGGGTGTAAGAGGGGCTCTAGAATGAGGAGACACACTTCACCTGCAAGCCTGTCAGTGCCACACTGGAGTGATGGCCAAAGGACTGAGGATGTCCATTGTGGGGCAGGACAAGCAGCTGGGAGAGCAGCCAGGAGGAATGGAGAAGCTCAGGTGTGGGGCACAGGGGTGGAGGAGAACACAGCAATGAGAGCAAACTTTGGGGAATAAAGGTGGAGAGCTGGAAGAGTTTGGCTCTGTTTCTTTGGGGAATATGTTAGAGAATAAAATTAGGGTGTAATGTTATCCAAAGGTCACATTTCTTCCCTTCCAGAATGGGACTAGTTGTTCTTTCTTCAGATTTAGGGATTTTATTTTTCTTTTCCATATTTCTATCATTCCTGTGATTAGATTGGTTATTTACGTAGTACAAAGGTAATAATGATCTATTCTGCTGGAACTAATTTACAGAACAAATGACAACTTATAATGCCTACAATTTTTATTATTAGTTTGAACAGACTATTCCTGTACTTGGAGGAGGTTGTCTTTAAATGCCTGCCAATTTTTAAGCCCCTCTGTCCTTCATAGCTCTCTTCCATGGCATTCCACCTCAATTTTTCTGAATAAGATGGTAGCAGCTACAACTAACTGCACAATTTCCTTGTTCTGCCCTTTGCTTTGTATGTGCTTTTTCACCTGATCGTTGTTTATCAAATTATTTGATGTCTTTTTGGTGCTCTGAATGAAAATGCATGAGGTTTTTACCAGAAAATGACAGATTTTCTGGGTGAGAAGCAACATTAGTGAAGTCAGGAACTTCCACCAGCAAAGCACAGCTGTTCAAGGTGCCTACATTTTGCTAGCTTATTTTTAAACCTCCTGAATTTGCTAACATGAAGTTACATGGTGTTGTATATTTGTCTTATTTTCCTCACAACACTCTCATTCTGCAGTGGAAGCAAGAACCTGCTTTTCCCAAGGAACAGCAGGCACTCCTCCATCCCTCTTGTCCATGCACATTTTCTGGCACCAGAAATCTGAGGCTTAGAACTTACTTTGGTAATAAAAAACACTGTAACAGAAGTAGAGAGTCATTTTCAGTCCAGTGCCATTGCCTTTCCCTGAAATCATCTTTGCCAATGTAACTAATGACTTGGCAAAATAAGGGAATTCCATGAGCCTGCACTTCATTATTATGTATCAAACAGATGTAAAAAGTTCATGGTGACTCACTTTGCTGTGGTTTATTTCTAAGTAAGTAGGGTATGGTTGTTTGTTTTGTTTTTTTTTTTTTAAATCTGTGTAGCTGAACCTGAGAAAGAGCAGATTGTTCCCGGCCCTGATGAATACCCACAGGAATGAAGAAGGCAAAAAGGGATCTGTTGCCACCTGTGTGCGTGACACCACTTCAGGCTGTTCTTTTTTCTCGTTTCCCTTTGATGTTATGGTTGGTTTGACATGTAGGGAGGAGCTGACTGAAATACCAGGGCATGATGGTATAAGCACACTGCCTAAAAACGATTGGGAACTCCTATGGAAATCAGGAAGGCTCAGAGTGTTTTCCCACAAGCAAATACCATTCCATGCCCCCTCCAGTGCAGGCTGATGTCACAATCTGCCCTTATACTTTTAATTCTGAAGAAGTTATTTTCTGTCCCTCCTGAGACTGCTGCCTTGAGTATGTGTATTCTGTGCACTGCTGGACTCAGATTTAGGCTCTGTGGGTGATCTTGTGCCACCACAGGCCATTGTACATTCTGTAAAACACAATGAAACTGATAAAAGGGAGAAAGGGCATCCAGGTGAATTGCCAGAAGCAGCCCCCAGGTTTTCTGAACCTCCTGAAAATAAGATAAGGAAAAGAATATACTGTCATCCCTCAGTGCAAGTGTATCATAATGTTCCTATGGCTGAAACTCCTAAGGTTCCATATTTTCAATGTTAGTCTCTTTTGTCTCAAGAGAGCTCTTAATTGAGTATTAAACAACAAACAGCATTCTTGCCAAAATCCACAATTACTCCTCACCTGTTTGAACACAAATGGTTTTCATGTAGTATTAGAGATTCTGCAGTAGGTGAACATCTATATGCTTAGACAAACTCAAAAATGTATATAAATGTTTATTCCAACTATGTTCCTAAACAGATTTTTCAATGCAAGAAAACTAGATAGAATTGTATCCTTGACAGAATACACAATTGAGAAAAGTTTGTTTCAGACTCAGCTCTTTAATTAAATTGTCCAAACAAACAAACTGCAACTCAAAAACCAGACATTACAATAACTACAGCTGGGAAAAAGTGCTCTGTTGCCTAGAGATTATTTCAAATGTTGATTCCTCAGGAGGATTGCTCTGTGAAACATTTAATATACTGTCAAATGTAAAATTTGGTTAAAATTTTGCTTATCTCATTGAAAGATTATTCATCTCTTTTCCCTTTGCTCAGAACTAATACTTTACTGGGATGACTTCGATTCCATTTCTGCAAGTTGTTATGTAGGTGGGAAATACTTGCTCAGGTAAGCAATGCTTTTTGATTTAAATGGAAATAGCTTGCTTGGATAAATGACCAATTGTTAGACCAATTGTTTCTCCATTTCCTTAGTCCTTTATTCTGCCTGCAAATCGTCAAACATGCATCTGTTCACTCTGAGATGATTATAGAAAGAAAAAAGTTTCATTCTTCAAACTTGCTGACACAGAATTTATGTGATTCTGTGAAATACATAATCACAGTTCCCTGGTTCAGTGGGATTTCCGGGTTTTTGAAAATTCAGTATTCAAGTGCTGAGGGTTGAAGTTTTTACTAAAAGGAAAAGAAGAACTAGTCACTGTCTAGAAGGGCTTAATCAATGTGTGAAGGATTTTCTTTTACTTAATCTGTGCACCTTGAATTTAAAATATTCCCACTTTTCTCTCCTGTCCTCTTATTTTTTCTGGATTTTCTTAGGTGATCAGATCTTGCCAGGGCTGCATAAGTAGTGATGACATCAGAAAATGCTTCAAAGGTAACCCTTAAGCCTGTAAGAATATGTTGATGTGAGCAGCAATAAGGTGGCCTGGTTGAATAGGTAAAATACTGGGGAAAAGAAAAGATCTCTTGAAAAGCAGTGCCAGAGGGAGGCCTCTCAGCTTGGAAGTTGGAGCCTGGAAGTAGCTCTGTGAATCAGAAACTTCCTTGAAAAGTACATCTGGAAACAGTGTGAGTGACAACAGTGGGAATCTAGGTGCCAGAGGCACTCTGAGATACCTCCGAGAGCTGCATAAACAAGGAACTGCAACAACAATTGATCATCTGAGCAAGTGGCAAATAGTCTGGAAAAATCAAAAATGCTTTGATATAAGAGAAATCATCATGATGTGTTGGCTACTACAGGTGAGAAGTCAAAATTAGCAGCATCTATTGACTGCTCAGGGTGGTACCTCCTACACCCTCTTGTGTTATTGAAAGGACTTAATTTTTATCCCTGGAGTGGAGAGAGTGGAACCTCTTTCTTGGAGAGCATCCCATGCTGCACACAACTTTTCCTAAACAGGGTGAATGCTCCCTAGGGGCCTTCTGTGAGAGTTTGGACTCTTTCCAAGGATGCTCAGGTGACTCCAGGCTCTGTGACACAGATGACCTCAGAAGGGAGGTGGTGATCTCTGTACACTTCCAGGCTGAACAAAATTTTAAGTCCTGACAGTTGTGTATGATTTCTTGCCTTTCAGATTCAAATTCATGATTTTTTACTTTTTAAAACCAAATATATTTTAATGAACAAGAATATTTTTGTGTGTGATAAATTCTTAAAAATAGAATGAGTTAATGTTCTCCATTAACAAGAAGTTTCCTTCTGTTGCTTTTTAAGAAATATAAAAGAAAGTATAGTGAGTTTATTAATGCTTTAACATGCAAAGGATATTTCTAGATATAATTGTGACTGTGTTGTGAATGAAAACTAGTGGTGAAGTATTTAAGCTGCACTACTTTTCAGAACTTGTGTTCTTTGTGGGAGATTACATTTTCTTTTCCATTACACTTGAACTCTGTCCTTTTCACCATAATATTTTCACATCTAATGATTTCTTTAACCTATGAGAGGAAACCAGCAGTAATTGTAAACCTTTTGTGTTTATATCTACCCTTTATTTGATTTGTTCTAATCCCTATATTTATGTGAAGAACAAATGAAATTACATGTACATCTCCATCAATATCCATGTTAATATCAATACTTATTTTTCATCCTAGAACTGAAAGACTCACTGTGACTACAACCTGCTTACTCTACAGAATTTTGATGTGCTTGGCTTTATGCTTTTTCATTTTTTTTTGGCTTCTGTGGACACATCTTCAGCTACCTGTAATAATTCCTGTAATAATTTTCAAATTTTTATTTTGGGCAAATAGCTACGAACTACAAGTAATGTCAACTCCGACTCTTTGATTTGATGTGGAGAGGGTATTTTTCTAGAAAGTTATGAACTATGTTTTCAAATATGAGTGAAATTCAGAGCAAAGCTGCCTCTTTCCATGTAAGTAATGAGGTAAGTGAAAACCTCCTACAAAGTAGGTTTTCTAGAAAAGTAATGCAGGGGCAAACAAATAACTCAGTTTCTAGTCCTCGATTCTCTCTTGTGCCATAGAAAATGTTCTTTCTGTAGAAGGCTTTGGGAAAAAAAAAAAGGCTAGAAGTTAAACTAGAAAAGCTCTCAAGATACATGATTTTTAGAACATAGTTCCTTTAAAATATATTCCTGATGTATTGAAGAGGAATACTTAATATGACAAGATCTCTTATCCTGCTGTCGTTTAGTGCCTTGAGAGTGTTATTATGCTTCCACATATTCTTTATCCCTGTATCTTCTCTGTCTTGGCTTTACANGTGAAGGATTTTCTTTTACTTAATCTGTGCACCTTGAATTTAAAATATTCCCACTTTTCTCTCCTGTCCTCTTATTTTTTCTGGATTTTCTTAGGTGATCAGATCTTGCCAGGGCTGCATAAGTAGTGATGACATCAGAAAATGCTTCAAAGGTAACCCTTAAGCCTGTAAGAATATGTTGATGTGAGCAGCAATAAGGTGGCCTGGTTGAATAGGTAAAATACTGGGGAAAAGAAAAGATCTCTTGAAAAGTAGTGCCAGAGGGAGGCCTCTCAGCTTGGAAGTTGGAGCCTGGAAGTAGCTCTGTGAATCAGAAACTTCCTTGAAAAGTACATCTGGAAACAGTGTGAGTGACAACAGTGGGAATCTAGGTGCCAGAGGCACTCTGAGATACCTCCGAGAGCTGCATAAACAAGGAACTGCAACAACAATTGATCATCTGAGCAAGTGGCAAATAGTCTGGAAAAATCAAAAATGCTTTGATATAAGAGAAATCATCATGATGTGTTGGCTACTACAGGTGAGAAGTCAAAATTAGCAGCATCTATTGACTGCTCAGGGTGGTACCTCCTACACCCTCTTGTGTTATTGAAAGGACTTAATTTTTATCCCAGTGGAGCCTCTTTCTTGGAGAATGTCCCATGCTGCACATAACTTTTCCTAAACAGGGTGAATGCTCCCTAGGAGCCTTCTGTGAGAGTTTGGACTCTTTCCAAGGATGCTCAGGTGACTCCAGGCTCTGTGACACAGATGACCTCAGAAGGGAGGTGGTGATCTCTGTACACTTCCAGGCTGAACAAAATTTTAAGTCCTGACAGTTGTGTATGATTTCTTGCCTTTCAGATTCAAATTCATGATTTTTTACTTTTTAAAACCAAATATATTTTAATGAACAAGAATATTTTTGTGTGTGAAAAATTCTTAAAATGAATTTATGTTCTGCATTAACAAGAAGTTTCCTTCTGTTGCTTTTTAAGGTATATAAAAGAAAGTATTGTGAGTTTATTAATAGCATTATATACTTAAACATACAAAGGATATTTCTAGATATAATTGTGACTGTGTTGTGAATGAAAACTAGTGGTGAAGTATTTAAGCTGCACTACTTTTCAGAACTTGTGTTCTTTGTGGGAGATTACATTTTCTTTTCCATTACACTTGAACTCTGTCCTTTTCACCATAATATTTTCACATCTAATGATTTCTTTAACCTATTAGAGGAAACCAGCAGTAATTGTAAACCTTTTGTGTCTATATCTACCCCTTATTTGATTTGTTCTAATCCCTATATTTATGTGAAGAAAAAATGAAATTGCATGTAAGTCTCCATCAATATCCATGTTAATATCAATACATATTTTTCATCCTAGAACTGAAAGACTTGCTGTAACTACAACCTGCTTACTCTACAGGATTTTGATGTGCTTGGCTTTATGCTTTTTCATTTTTTTTTGGCTTCTGTGGACACATCTTCAGCTACCTGTAATAATTCCTGTAATAATTTTCAAATTTTTATTTTGGGCAAATAGCTACGAACTACAAGTAATGTCAACTCCGACTCTTTGATTTGATGTGGAGAGGGTATTTTTCTAGAAAGTTATGAACTATGTTTTCAAATATGAATGAAATTCAGAGCAAAGCTGCCTCTTTCCATGTAAGTAATGAGGTAAGTGAAAACCTCCTACAAAGTAGGTTTTCTAGAAAAGTAATGCAGGGTCAAACAAATAACTCCCTTTCTAGTCCTTGATTCTCTCTTGTGCCATAGAAAATTTTCTTTCTGTAAAAGCCTTTGGGGGAAAAAAAAAAAAAAGACTAGAAATTAAACTAGAAAAGCTCTCAAGATACATGTTTTTAGAACATAGCTCCTTTAAAATATATTCCTGATGTATTGAAGAGGAATACTTAATATGACAAGATCTCTTATCCTGCTGTCGTTTAGTGCCTTGAGAGTGTTATTATGCTTCCACATATTCTTTATCCCTGTATCTTCTCTGTCTTGGCTTTACAACATTCAAATGGAAAGCATTTACAAACGTGATCTCGGGTCAGCTGAAAAGCTGACGAGAAGATGTGGTCATATCACAATGAGATTGTCTAGCAAATTAGGACAAAGCTTAAGCAAAAAAAAGCATTTCGCAGTGACAATCATTCTTTTATTTTGAAACACTTTATACCTACTAACATTAATGAGCTAGGTGGAAGGCAAAATTTTAAATGCTACCTCAAAGCTAGAAATCAGATTTCAAGTTAAAGGATGGGAAAATTGGAAATTTTATCTGATTACTGTTAAAAAAAAGAAGTCAAAGCTAGAGTCAAGCTTCTGCAGATAATCTTGGTTTATTGTCATTGAAGGGCTGTGGTAATAATCATACAAACGGACAGCTAATTTTTTCTATATATTTGAATCCCTTTTTTTTCTGAAATTAAGTACTATATTTTGTGAAATAGTTATTTCTCCCTACAAGACCTGAGCTGAATGGTCTATTGAAAGGCACTGGACTAACAGCTGTGGAAAGCACAATTCTCCATTTAATTAGTGCACTGAACTCAAGTAATGACATTTTGGGGTTCTTTTGTACACTGTTCTACTGGAGAGTCTCAGGTCTGCTCTGGAGTAATTACCTATGTCTCAAGAATTAAGAGGGATTTTGTACAAGTTTTAATCAACCCATACTTGGCTTTTGAAAGTAAAGTACTGCGTGATTAGAGATAAACTGCCCCTCAGTCTTTGGCTTCATCAATGAAAATGTAAGTTGATCACAGATTTTGTCTTACATATATGTTTTTAGAGCAATAAAGATTTAACATGGGCCACAAAAGAGGTATTAGAATACTGTCCTGGTTAATGTTGTTATGATTTAATTTTGAGTTAGTTTATCTGAAATGCCATTATAGTGAGAATCAGCAGGATCTAATACTCAAAAATATCTTCCCATGAAGAAGGATGGGTTGATAAGCAAAGGCTATTCTGTATGGTTCAGATGCTTTGGATGCATGAGCAATATTCAGTAGTTAACAATTAACATTTGTGTCTTATAGGCATAAGTTTTGATATTTTTTTTCACCATTTAAATAAACAAATTCTCTCTCATAATATGCATAGTAGTCTTTCCACTTCCATGAATATGGATTCTATTTTCATTTTACAAATAAATCATACCTTCTAAATTAAGAAAGGAGCAACATAACTTTGCTGGTTTATATGCAGGCAGAAACACCTTATCTGTGATTTTTTTTTATTTTTATTATAATGTTGTTTGTAAAGCTCCGGAGATTCTAATGCTAATTTCATTGTTGTTATACTCCTGGATAATCTGTTCTGTGACTTTGTGCATTGCTGACATACAACATTCAGAGGTTTTTTTTTTCTTGGTGAAGGCTGTTGTTTAGTCTTGATCTCACTAAAGCTTGTTATCATTTATCCTGCTCATCCAGCTGCAAGGTTCAATCCCTGTCCACTGAATTTCCTTAATGCCCCATGTCTTTACTCGCCTGGAACTGTTATAATACAACCTTTTGTTCTCTTTTTGTTCTTATTTTGTAACATCACCTGTTTTTAGCTTCGAAAGACACCAGCTGATCATGTGTGTATGGACATTTGTAGCTTATTTTGTTTTATGGTGTGGTGTTCAGTATTTAGGAAACTGAAAAGTAACAGAAGTGCAAGGGTAAAGCAAAATGGGCACATTGCAGAAAATAATATAACAGACAAAAATATGGTATTTCTAGCCAAGGTTTCTAATAAATTTCTTTTTCTAGGAAGCTAAATAAAATGGATTTGTCATGATCATCTGCACAAAGGGACATAGGAGAATAAGAGACTTCTTTACCTGAGTGTGCAGGGACTGCCTTATCACCAGCTGTGTCATGTAGATTAAGCACATGTCATGAAATCATCCTTTCTTCCATCTAGAAGGGAATGGACAAGCCAACTCTCTATCCCTTGTTGCTACACACCCCATTTGTTGCAACACACTCCTCATTAGGTGCTGTAAATATCTTCTCATTCGGGGTAGGAATGAGCTAAGACACAGACTCTCACTTAACACTGTGAAGAGGGTCCTGCTTTATTCTGCTTTATTCTGCTTTATTCTGCTTTATGGCTTTGCCATCCTGGCTCTGGCAGCAAACTCCCACTATAGAGTCCAATTGCAGGAACTCTGGCTGCAGGCTCCTGTTTGCATCAGACCCATACTGACCTCACAGCAGATTTTTGACTGCAACTACTCTCTTTTCTGTTTCTCTCTCTTCTTCTCCTCTGGGCTTCTCCCTTCCAGCCAGCTGAAAAGCTCCTACAGAAAGGCTTCTCCAGGAGGGCTTTCATTCCCCTTCTTAGTCTGCTTCTCCCAAGATTCTTCTTGCCAGGATCCTCCTGACCAGCTAACGCACACCCTTTTATAGCACCCATCTTCTCTGGGCACGGCTGTTCCTTCTTTTTGGTAACTAACATGGCTGTAACTCATCAGGGGCAAGGTTGCTTGCAATATTTCTCCCCTCAATCCCTTGAATCATATTGATCAGAACAGCTGAGCTGACAAGGAAGAGATCAAGAAGCCCTGGGTTATGTAATGGTGTGAACTGGAAGTGGTCTTCTTATACAGGGATAAAACTATAGCTTGTGGGTAGCCTTTTAAGTGCCTTTCAGAGTCCTCTGGGTGGCTGACAGCTGGTTCCAGAAACATTATTCCATTCCACATTTTCTCAGAACAAGGCATTAATTCATAGTACCAGTGATTCAACTGGGCAAACTAGACATTGCATCCATGAAATTACTCCTAAGAAAGAAATATACCTGAGGAAAGAGGCACTTATGTCACCACAACACCTGTTTGAGGGACAATGGTCCAGAAAAAACACTTCCGAGGGGAAGCACTGCATGGCAGAAATTGGAAAGGTTCAATCAGGTGCTCAACTTCCAGTGCTGGTTTTTTGAAAACAGAAGACTGATCTGAGCTTGAAGACATGCACACAACTGCACCAGTGCACACAAATCTGGTATTTGTATCAGAAATCATTCCATATGTGCATATCTTCTTTAGGAGGCAGAAGCCAGTCTGCAAGGATATATTCCTTAAAACTGCTTTCCAATATACAGCTTCTTGGAAGGACTGACGATTTCTAATACTTTTTCAAGCTAAACATTTGCTTAAGATCCTCTGCTAAAAATTAAAATTTTTTTGTGGTGAAATTGTCACAGTGACTAGATTCTGATTCAACTCCAAAACCAGACTGCAAAATAGTTTGAGAAGATGGACTTTGTAATCTGACAGTGCAGAAAAGAAAAAAATAATTTATACTGACATTTCTAAAATGGAAAATTGTAATTTTTTCACAGTGTTTATCACAAATTTATATTTAATGGCATGCCTGAATTTATGACAATTTTCAGATATCTTTGCTGTCAGGATGTTTTGTAATGGCCAGAATATTTCCCACCATATTTCACCTTTAATTTGAATGGCAGTGACTGCTGACTATGCTTCCTTTTCTTTCCAGAAAATTATGTCTGCAAAGTACCGAGAGTTTTATACTTGATTAAAAAAGGCTGGAGCTTTCTGTACTACCCTCTTTATTAGCCAGAAGACCAGAAATGGCTACCAGTAAATGTTGAAGAGTTGTCCCAGTTTAGTACCTGGAGCTCTTATGTTCAATTTAATGTAAGCTCTAAAATAATTTTTGGGTAGGAACTCTTACTGGTGTATCTTAACATTTCTTTAAGAGATTAGACTATGGCTTTTGAGTTCACCATTGGCCTGTGTAGACACTTCTGGGCCCTTTTTGGGCCTCAGTTATGCATCCTATCTGGAAAAGCCAGTGTTGAAACCCGAAGATTATATTTCTATTTGAATCTCTTATCTTAGGATAAAGCTTTTCTGTCTGTTATCAGTTAATGCTATTTTTATGTAATTCTCTATTTATGAGAAATATATTATACTACTTTTGAAAAATAGATATACAAATTACAATTACTATACCTTTTGCCTGTTCAAATTTCTCTTCCTGTTGCATCCAAGCTGATCTAGCTAAATAAAAAATCAGTAAGGTCCAATACTCTGAACTTCTTTGTTGCCTGTACATGCTAACAGCAGAAATTGCTGCATTTTGTATCGTGATGTCTCAGTTGGTTAAGGGAATGTATGAGAATGGCCAGGTAAACGTGACTTGTTGCTTAACTCTTGAACTAAAATGCCATCTACCACCATAGAGGTTGCATGGGGTGAAAACAGCAAGGCAGAGCACAGGCAGGACGTGATCCACGGGATGTGTTTTACATGACAACAGGGATTTACATCCAGGAGGCTTTCTGAGAAAGCAAATTGCCTTGTGCTGCTGCCAGCCCTCCTCTTTGCCTGATAGTAGTAAATGTGTGGGGTTTTTCAGGCAGTGCTCTGCTGGCTGTGCTCCTGTTAGTGCTGCTTAGGGTGCTGCAGGCCTTTTCGGCTGCCAGGGCATGCTGCTGGCTCATGTTGAGCTTGCTGCCTACCAATACCCTAAAGCCCCTTTTTCTATCCTTTTTTTTAGCTTTTTAGGTGCCATGATTTGGAGTAAATTCTGTCCAAAACAGTTAAAGGAGCATAAGGCTGCGCTGTGAAAAGGAATCAGTAAAAAAAGGAATATCGAGATCAGTATTCCCGAACATCCCATGACATTCCTTCCTGATACTGAGTTTTTTTGGAGTCATTTCATTATCTGACACAGAAGAAAAAAGACAGCTTTTTATTACCCTGGAGAATGATGATTTTCCTACCTTTTGGACTGACTGAATTGTTGGGCCACATTCACATAATTTCTGTGAGTTCCATTTATCAGGAAATCCTGTTTGTGCTGTCTCCTGGAGAAAGACAGGCAGAGTTCATTTGAGCAAAAGACCTAAAAGAACATGTACTGGAGAAAGAAGGGGAGTTAAAAGCAAAAGGGAAAGTACCCATCACCCTTATGCATATGGCTGCCGATTGTTCCAACATTTGAAACATCTAATAAATGAACAGTGCTCTGAGAAAAAGTTCTTAGAAAGCCCAAACCAAACAACCTCTTCACACACAAATAAGCAAAACAGCACCTGCCTCAAATAACTATTCAACAAAACAATAAGGAACACCAACTGAGTGAAAACTACGAAACTCTTACAAAGAGTGTGTTGAATTTTCAGCATTTTTGAAGGACAGTAATATCTTGTAATTTCCCATTTTTTTCCCTCTGACTTTCATGTTGATGGGTAATAAAAGCGCAAGTCTCGTTTAGAAATCTGTTGCTTCCGTTCCTCAAATCTCTCAGAAGCATGACAGCACATATCTATTTCACATCACAGTACTGAAAAAAAAAATGACACTCAACATCCTTCCCACAAGAGACAAATTGGAAATAGAATTGGAGCTTACTCTGAACTGCTTGGAAGAGCAAAACTGGCAGTGAAGTGAGTATGAATTTGCACTACTTTGACCTTGAGGCATCACTCCTTAGAGACATAAACAGTCAAATCTAGATGGCCAGGAAAAAAAAGGCAGTATAAAGGCTGGTGAGGTATTGAAGGAAGTTTAAAATATTTTTTATTACATATTTTTCTTTAATCAGTCATGAATACACAATCTAGAAATATCGTCATAGGCTTTCAATGGAATAATGCCCACTTGAAATAATTATTTATTTTATATTTAATTTCTACTTTCTTTTCTATTTCTCTATTATCAGTATTATGATACAAATTATGCGTTGTCCTCATTAAATATTGAATGGTTCTCTTAAAAGTACTTCACAGGTTCCACATAAAGAACCAAAATCTGTATAAGTGGTTTTTTCCCATCCAGACAGGTAATTCAACATGAAAGAGGCAAGGTTACATACACCTTCTTGTGTTTCACCATTTTGGAACATTAAGATGCACAGAACAGCACAAGATAGTTCTCATGCAAAATTACTTAAGCCAACCACTATCCTCAGTGAATAAAAATCCATAATTCTGCTCTGTGGCTGCCCATTTGTTTACTCTCCCTTAAAACAAAAACCAGCAGCTGATGAACTATGTAGTGGATAGGAAGACTGAAGACTGAAATCCCATTTGGTCTGAAAGTACATACTTGACATAGAAGGATACACATGAAGGACCAAAAGGAAAGATGTGTATCTGTTCATCCATCCATTTTTATGCTACTCCCCTTTCTGTACTTTTTCTGCTATGCTCTAAGAGTTCAATCTTGTGTTTTAAGTTCAGTACTACTGTCTGAAGGACATAATGAGATTTTTTTTAAAAAACATGCTGCAAATGGGATGGCAGTTTCTCAGTTGTAGCCCGTGAGAACTACTATTGCAGATTGATTGTTAACTTTTTCCTAGCAAACAGTTTTATCTCACAGTGTGATCTTCTCCCCCCTTCACAGAATTGAAGTTAAAAATAAACAGAAGTTTGCACAGTTGTTATTATATTTTCTCTTAAGACATGACTGACATTTAGACAAAACCCACTTTTCATTTTCCCTTTCATTTTTTTTTCCAAAATTTTATTTTTTGCTACTGTTTCTGAAGCATTATACATATACATTAATCGTTTGTTTCTTCTTTGTCTACAAAATCCCTTATCTTCAATCCTTTTTTATTGGTTCTTTTGAAGATATCAAGAAAACAATATTGCATACCTGACCACTGATCTTCATTTTACTATACTCAATTATTTGAAAATAAAAGTCAGCTTACTTGTGCTGACAGGTTTTGCTGGTCATTTGTTTAATGGAGCCTTGGGCTACTCAACCATTTGCTAAGCTAGCTGAAGGCAGCTTGTGGCATTTTCATCTGCCAGGCCATAATCAGTGTTACCTTATTTTGTGCTCCTTGTTATCCAGGCCAAATATGTTGACTTTTTTAGTACGGAAAACCTCAAATGTTTCTGTCAAACGAAGAAAAGTAAATACAAGTAAAACAGTAGCCCAACTATCATACTGACTTTAGAAATTTTTTAAAAATTATTTTGCAATGGCTTTCATATTTTGGTGAAATAGGTATGAACTAGAGCAATAAAATCTCTAGACCCATGATGCCTAGAGAGAATTCTGCCAGCTAGAAGCACAAAAACTGCAATGATTAGTCCCAAACCAGTAATGAGGGCACCTGATTTTCAGAACTTGGCAAGAGTGCATTAAATTCAGCAAAGAGAAATACTTATTCAACCTTTGGTACCTACAAACAAGTTTTCATTCCTTCCTTTATGTTATATTGATCCTTGTGTGAGGAGACAGTTTGTTTTGAAGCAAATGTCTCCGAGACACTTTGATTTTCTATGAGCTTTCAGAGGAAATGTCTGGAAACAAAAAGGATAACTTTGGTTGCAGTGATCTACTGAATGCCGCAGCCAGGCTGCGGATGCTTTTGGAACAGCCCTATTTGTATCTCTGGGTACCTTTTCACTCTGCTGTAACCTTTTTGTGTAGACACACGCCATTTTCAGATGCTTGAGACCAAATCTTCCTGGTTTTAGGAGAATGTGGGTGCCTAAGTGTGATGCAGATGATTGCAGCACTCCTTGTGCAGCTGCGGGTATTTACACGCATCAGGTCCGTGGAACGGCACGGAACATGCTGTGTCTGCACCCACCCTGGAAGTGCCAGCTCTTACTCAGGAATAAATTAGCAACCTGGAAATTCTTTCTGGTTAGTTAATCTTTATGTCTTTGGTGGGTAAACTGCATATTATCTTTTTTTCAGAGGTTACACTGTCCAAAAATTCAATACCTAAGAAGAGACGCATTCCAAAAAATCTTGATCCAGCACTCAGACACTTTTAAAAAACAATGAATTTGGGCTCTGAAACACCCTCCTCTTAACATATTTCTACAATTGTGCCTGGCTGCTGCAGACATTAGCTGGTGTTAAGAACAGCATGTATACTTGAAATTGGACTCTTAGTACTGGAAATGAAACAAAGAAACTTATAAACGAAACAGGAAAGACCATCTTGCACCCATGTTGGGATCTGGTTGAGTAAGATATATTTACATAACTGAGTAGATAATGTTTTGCTTCCCTCGGTGAGAGCATGGAACAAGTGATTTCA
Organism: Vireo altiloquus; assembly: GCA_013396875.1. Taxonomy (NCBI): domain Eukaryota; kingdom Metazoa; phylum Chordata; class Aves; order Passeriformes; family Vireonidae; genus Vireo; species Vireo altiloquus. The sequence continues at coordinate 533,002 of VZRF01011624.1, read as the reverse complement.
CTGGCGATCCTGAAAGGCTGCGCTTGTTTTAAATCCTGTAGATACATAAAATCAACATAGTAACAAACTTTGGAGCAGCTTAATCCTGAGGAACAAAAGCTGTTGTAGTGTTCTTACCCCATAGGATAATGTCATTTGTTTAGCAACAGACCCGTAACAACACATTTTGGAGTTCCTCCACAGCCTCTTGTTTGCTTCCACTTGGACACTGTTTTTGTCCCGTGTTTATTACAATTCTGGTCAATAAGGCACAGAACAGTGGAAGTTGCTCTAGTGAGGAGACTGACATATTGCAGCTGTACAAAAGGTAGTGAACTGTGACAAGAGTCAGGACAGCCTAATTGCCATTATCATTGATTTACCAAGTGTTTCTGGTGCTGTTATGTGCCCAAATTACTCTGCCTGAAAATAGCTTTCCTTGCTAGAGCTCTAAGAAATTAGTTTGAAGTATTTCTTCCTGTATGTGAATTAATGCAGTTTAAGAAAGGAACCTCAGTTTTCCTGATTCCCTTATAGACCCAACCTCTTTGGAAAGTGCCAGACCCAGGGCTTCCAAATCCTAGCTTTGAAGTCTCTTGCATAGCTCCTTCAAATTCCCCTGGAAATCTTTGTCCAACAGATTCCTTCCATGTAGCTGCATTTTCATTGTTCCCTTCAGGATTCAAATTTAAAACATGAAAATATGATTTTTTTTTTTCCACAAGAAACAAAATTATACACTTTAAAATCTGATGACATTTTCATTTCATTTTGATGTATGAAGATGGAAACAATTTTGAGCTGTCATTTTGGAACACAGGAGGAAAAAAAAAAGATGTCTAAAATTGCTTTCTCCCATGGAGAATTTGAGTTTTGATAAAAATAGGCTTTTCTGTGAGAACTCAGCTTTGAAAAAATGACAACATTTTCCCTAATATCATAAGTTTTGTAATTAATTTACAGAAATTAGCAATCTCATCCTTATTTGGAGTATCTTATGAGGAGAGACTGTGGGAGCTGGGTCTGTTCACTCTGGAGAAGTGAAGCCTGATCTCATCGATGCACATAAATATCTCAAAGGTGGGGGCCAAGAGGATGGTACCAGCCTCTTTTCAGTGGCGTGCCCAGTGACAGGATGAGGAGCAATGATCCTAAAATAAAACACAAGAAGTATCATCTCAGCAAGAGGAATAACTTCTTTCCATGATGGTGGCAGAGCCCTGGAACAGCTGCCCAGGGAGGTCATGGATTCTCCCTCTCTGGAAACATTCCAAACCCACCTGCACACTTTTCTGTGGCACCTGCTTGAGGTGAGCCTGTCTTGGCAGGAGATTTGGACTGGATGATCTCCAGAGGTCCCTTTCAACCTGAACCATTCAGTGATTCTCTGATTGTGTTCCCTGTAAAATACTTATTTCTTTTTTTTCTGAATTCTAAGCACATGCCATACAGAGAAAAAAAAATAAAACTACACATCATGAAAATGCTCATGTTTATGTAGAGGCAAAATAGAAGTCATCAACCAGGAAAAAAAAAAAAAGGTGCATTTTTCATCCTATGAACAGAATCCATATTCTTATGTAGTGTCTGGAAATCTCAGTAGTGGTCAGGATTGTTGGAGCCAAACACTGCTTTTGTATAACTTAAGGCTGCCTGATCTGGTAGTAAAATGTTGAAACTAATTATGGGAATAATATCCTTTGTATTTAATCTGGCCTTTCATTATCATCAAAGTAAACATGCAATTATTGTTAATTCTAAGAGCCATCTATCAATCTATCTATAAGAATAATGGTATTTTAACCAGGTTTGTTTTCTTCAGCATGGATCCAGATGGTTTAGATTTTTTTCTACCCCTTTTCAACCAGACTTTCAGGATGACCAGAAACAGTGCAGTAAAACATGGTTTTCATCTGTAAATATCTGCAAAGCATCGCAGTCTCTTTGCCATGAATGGCTGGATTAACACCCATAACGAAATATTGTGGCTTGCTTTACCTTCAGGTTTGTTTCTAATCCTGTGTTCTGCCTGCAGATTCTTATCTGTGTCCTTAGACTCACTTAGGAAGACAAAACTTTGATCTTAGATATCCTCTCTGCCAGAAACATCCTCTGTGGAACTTTCAAAGAGTGCTTCTTGTTGAAGAATTATGTTTTGAGATATAATTGAAGATCTGCAGGGATCAGCTTCTTCCTGTTGGGAAGGAACATTGTTTCCTAGATCTTTCTCACATTCTCTTACAGCATCTTCTGTCAGTTTTATTTTAAGGAGGATTTCTCTGTGTGATCCTCTGTGACTTGTACATGAGGCATAAAATGTCAGTTTTTTTAATTACTGTGGTCAGTTTACATCATAAGGAATCTGTATTCACATTTGATTTTCTAATTAAAATTAATATAGAAAATTCAGACCTGCTGTGAGTAAATATTGTATATTAATTTCACCAGATGCATTAGACCTGATGATGGACCAAAGCTGTTTTGATTTGACAGAAGGTTAACACAAAAGAAATTCAGAAATATTTGTATTTCTGCTGTTGGTAAAATTACTGAGAGCCTACTAAAGAAATGCTCTCATCTATTTAGTGTGAAATTAAGGGTTAGAGAAGCCTGAATTATTATCATCTGTAGGATTTTTATTACAGAACATATGCATCTCAAATCTAACATCTAGCTTCTTTGTTGGATACTATTCGTAAAAGCAGCTGAAAATATTTCTTAGTGTAAGTGATAAATCTGTTTCTGATCAGTAAAATTAAGCATTGCATTCTTCTTCTCTAGTGGCAAAAATCCACCCCAAGGAGTAATCCTTTCTTTTTAAGAGGAGATATCAAATCCTCTCCAGCAGTTTTCCATTGATAAAGAGCTGTGGGCAGCCTCCTGCATCCCATAGATTGTACAAGATCTCAAATTCTAACTTCTAAGAGCCTTCGGAGGAAATGCTTTATCTCTTTTACTCTGTGCCTACTTTGGATTGTTCTCTCCTCTCTCATTCCTGTTCCCACACAAATTATCTCCCGACGATTTGTGCATATTTTCTATCATCTAATTAGGAAAATTTCCTCAAACATTTTCCCTCTCTCTTCTGGGAAATGTTATTACCACCTGTGGAAAGTGGGTTCTAGATTCTCAAATGGTAATATTTCTGCTGCTAAAAGGCTTTCTCACACAGCATGTTCTGGAAATACTTTAGAAGCCATTTAGAACAACAAAGCTTTTTACGTCCTTCTGGTCTCATTAATTTTTAACAAAAGTAGAAGAAAACATAACTGCTGTTTAATGTCAGGCAGGCAAAGAGCCCTGACACTCTGCAGCCTGGGAAGAATCAACATTGCTTTTCAAAAGACCTGGATTTTGACTAGTCACTCCAGCGCTCAGAAATCAGAGCAGGGATTCTTGGCACAAATATTTAATATTAAGGTTAAGTTTATGGTCAGGTCCTTTATTCACCTGTGACAAGGAGGAGAAAGATGACACATCAAAAAGATGCAGAGGAGTGATGCATACAAAGCAGGTATCAGTGAAAATGTGGAGCAAACCATCTTCTGTGCTTGCTGTGAAGATGGAAAATAAAAGCCAACAAACCATCATTCCCAAAAAATTAAGGTACAATTATTTTTTGTGTGTATTAAAATATAGCTCTTTTTGAATCTCTGCATCTCTTCCTAAGATTACGTGGAAGTTAAGATTTTCTAGCATCAAAAGAATGTACATGTGTTTAGATAAAAGTAAAATCAATAAACCCACAAGTCAGAATAAAGGAAAAGTTTTTTATGTCTTTTGCCCTGCCTGTTTCTTCTCGTATAAGACTTAGAAATTCAATAATATAAAAAAAAAAAAAAAATTGTAGTAGCATTATTGTTTTCTAAGTAGCTGCCAAATATAAAAATCCTATCTACTTTTTTCCTAGCTAAGAATCATTACAGCTGCAACAAATCCAATGTCTCAGGGAATTTAAGTTTTCCTTACTTCTGCCATGCATAGAAGAAATTTGATTCCTATGCTGTCTTATAATTATTCTGATAATGTAACAGCTCACTGAGTTACCTTCATGAATTTCAAGACTCTTCATTTTTAAGAGACAGGTAAAGAAAGCTAGTGGTAGATACTTGCTAAGAGCTGAATGTTTTTGGAAAATTAAAGAAATTAACAGGGAGATTGCATTAGAACTAGACAAGAACCTACAGCTGTGGGGGTGTCAGTCCTAATTTAGGAAAAAGAAAAAAAAAAAAATAATGTTTTTAGTGAGATTAAGCATTACACTAGGGCACTTCCAAAACCATAATGTTGCTAATAAACTGGATTTTTCTGGCCATCAGTGATCTCTGGGAAGGGACTTCAATCCTCAGTTCCTTTTCTACTGATGATGGGTAAAGAACACCCTTTTGTAGCTGATTTCATCTGTCAGTTCAATCTTCTTCTACTCCTTTGAAGTCAGAATTATCTAATTCCTCAGTTAAATCAAATGTCAGTTTCTGTTTTTATATTAAAAGAATTGTATAAGACACACTGAACATTCAGTGCTTCAGTGGAGTGTTTATCTTTTTGTCTCATTGATTTTGTAGACAGTTTTCTCTTGCCTTCAATGTCCTTTTTCTCTTTGAGATGCCTACTGTGCTGCAGTGTTGGGTTTTATTTTTTTTCCACAATGCCAAATAGTATCTCAGCAAGCTTTAAAATGTGCACTTTATTATAAGAGGGAAATGTCTCTCTGTCATGTACGTGATTTTGGATTGCTTTGTTTTCAGGAGGATAATGCTGCTTGGGGAATGGGGGTCAGATCAAATGCATCACATCAAAACCTGCAGGTTCCAGAGACAATGCCTGGGCTTTGTCTGGCTTTCCGGGTAAAACCGGCTGCTAATTGAATGCAAAACCGAAATGCCAAATAAAAGCTGCTTCTTCAAGGAGCCACAGATTATGGAGGTGGATTTCTGCGCTGAAGAGGCAGTATCAACAGAAATATTGCTGCACAAACCCCCAAACTGCACTTTACTCTGCTTTTTATTACACAATGAATACTCCCTCATCCTCTGGAACTGTCGTTCCTTAGGTGCTTATCTGCGGCGTTCTGTGATTCAGAAATCGCTGGATGAATCATTAACTTCACAGAGGTCTTTTTCATGTCACCCTAAGTACAGGAGTACTCAATCCATAAACAAAGCCATAATCCTTGGCTTCACACTTTCCTGAACTAACAACTGAACCTACTCCTCTGAGCCAGGGCGCTAATGAGAAAAATGAACTGAAGCTTCAGTGTTACTGAGTCGCGTTGAAAATGTGATTCCAGTCACTCAAAGAAGAATGTATTTCTCCATCTTTTTGGACAAAAGGTGGTACAGTAATCCAAGAATAACTTTGCTCAGGCATGTGGCTCGCAGTTGGGCTCGGGGTATGTTTGGGACGTAGATGAATTTGGACAGACTGTTCCAAACAACCTTCCAATTTTAAAGGAATGTGGTGGGTTGACCTCACCTGGACACCAGGTGCCTGCCAAAGTAATTTTATCATCCCCCCTCTTCATCTGGGGAGAGATACTGGAGTGTTTTAGTTTTTAAATCACAAGAAACCAAACCAGATCACCCACCTGGTACTGGATAAAAATAACTCCCTGATGTTTCAGCATCAGAGACTAGGAATACGTTTCAGTTAAATCCAACCACAAATATTGCTAAATTAACATCATGAAGATCTGTCAGTCTCCAGACTCTTTCATCTTCATTATAGTTAGTGGTTTTACCAAAGGCTTGTATTCAAGTCCACCGAGTTAGTGATAGTCAGCAGATAATGTGGGTCTGTGGTTGGATATTAGCATGGTGTAAAGGTAGATGGAAGAACTTGACAGGTTGAAAGAGTTGAGGTTGTTCATTCCAGAGAAGAGAAGGCTCTGGGGAGACCTTATAGCAGCCTCCCAGTACCCAAAGGGGGCCTGCAAGAAAACTGGAGAGGGAATTTTTACGAGGGCGTGGAGTGATAGGACAAGAGGGAATGGTTTGAGGTCTGGAACTGGGTGATTTTTAAAGTCCCTTCCAGCTCCAACCATTCCACAACCTTATGATAAATGTTGCTGTAGGAATCCACGTACTGGATGTTATGCTAAGAAATGACTGATACATAGAGATAAGTTCCCTTTCTATTCCTTAAAGTCTAAAAATATTCTTTATGAAAGATGCAAGTGATGAAAGTGAAGTCATATTTTTTTAACAGATGTAACAAGCCCCCAATTTATAGCTTCAAATAAGAGTCCTTCAGAGAAGATGTCTTGATCTGAATTAATTTTAAAATTAATAATGGAATATACTGAAGTGGCTTCACCAAGGAGAAGCGAAATTGTACTTTGCCATTAAAATACTACAAGGTGTTCACTACACTTCTAGGACAGTGACTCCTGCTGCTAAACTTTTTGTACATTTAGACCAAGGAAATGTAAGAAAATGGCATTGCAAAAAACAGAGGATATATCTCAAGAGGATGCAGCTAATTTGGGTGCAAGTCCTTAGAACTGTGACCTGTAGCATAAGAATTGCATTGTTACTTTAATGAATAATTCTGCAGATGTCTTTTTTTTAATGAAAAGTCTCTTTGTTTTGAATAGGCTTGTGGAAGGTACTTTTCCCAGAAAAGCTTGTCTAACACCCATTGAGCTAGATTGAAAAATTACTATTGATCTGGATGAGAATGAGAGCAGCCCCACACTGGGAAAAATGACACACTTAAATAGAATAGTTAATGTAGAAAAGTAATTACTTCTTACTTGATAATTTGGTGTAAATTTAGCAATTAATCTCCAAAAATTAACAATAGTTTCTAGAATTCTATTCTATCTTACATTTCAAACTGATTTCTTAGTTTGTCTATATATCACACATTATCATTCTTTTTTTTCATGGAGTAAAGTAATTCTACAAAATGTTATTGCTCCTTTAGGTACTTTAAGGATTTTATGCATCACATTAAGATTTAAAAAGGATGTTAAGAGTAATTTTAAAAAAAGATATTATACCGTACTTGGAGTAAAGGTGCACTGTATACATAACGATGTGGTTTAACCAAATATAAAATGTTGCAAAGGTGACCAGAGGAAGTAACTGGCATGACTTGGAATGCCTAAGGAGTATTGGTTAGTCCAAAGCCAGCTTCTTTCTATCTCCCTGACAAAGAGCAAGCTTCAAGTGCAATAAACACTACTGTACTGATGGAAAATTAACTTGTGAATAAGCCTGCAATTGTTGTGGAGGTAATCACTTCTAAAGAACATAATCTTCTCATGTTTAGCTTTCTAAAATGGAATAAAATTAATTACTGGAAGCAAAACTTCACCATAAAAAAATATGTTGAGGAATATATCATCATTGAATGCATATGATCTTTTTTTTTTTTTTTTTTTTTGCAAGGTGCCTCCTAAATTTGAGTGCAATTTATGCAGCATGAGAGTTCTGGAAGTGAAAAGAGAAAAGTCTGTATAACAAGAGCTGGATGTCTTCATATCCGAGGGGTTTCTCATTCTGGTAGACTTCAGTGGGCATATGGGGAACGGGGCCTCCTGCCTTGTGTGTGTGCTGAGCAGATAAGGAGCAGATTGTGCTGATGGCAGCCTTATCTGCTTCATCATCTCCCATATGAGCTGTGACCCAGCATCACCAGCACCAGGTTCCAACAGCCAGCCTTTACAAAGGGGGATTGGGAAGGTCTGTATTGTGCCTGCCCCTCACCCACAGGAGTGACTTTTAAATCACTGCCGTGGTTCAGCTGACTGCTAAACAGGTCACTCTACCTGCCCAAAACCAATCGCAACTGTTGTGTGACAGGGAAAAACATAAATCATGGAAATGTTCAAGGAATTGTGTGCCCAAAACCATTCCAAGTTTTGTCTAAAACTGAAACTCCCCTTCATGTTGCCAGTAATGAGGAAACTGGCAAGTTTCATGCGATTATTTATGCATATTATTGACTTTTATCCAGAGGACGAGAAAACTGATTTGATGTCAATGATGGCACACTGAAAACTCCAGCTGAAAGAGAAGCAGAGCAGTTTGCAGGAATGAAGTCTTCCTTGGCTGGACTCTGTTAGCCCAAGCTGACTTACAGGAAGCTTTGACACACAGTCTAATCAGATTAACCCAGAGGAGAGATGAGTCCTGAAATGCCAACGCTGACAAATTACAGATATGTGCTGATGAAAGCCATGCACAATTGCTCTTTGCTGATCTTCTTGCTTAATATGGTACAAGACAATGAAGATCAAAACCGGAGACAAAACTAGACAAATCACAGATTGTGGAGGTATGAAAAGGTAACATACCTTTCAGCATCTTTTCTTCGTCAACACATCCTTCTCTTGAGGTGTGTGAGATATCTTGAGATATCTATTTTCACCTTAGGTAAGCTGCCAAGTGTATGTGAAATGTACAGTGCAGTCGTGTCCATCTGGATAGCAAGGCAGGCAGTTTGGAAGGCATTTCTTTAAAAAAAAAAAATCCCACAAGCAACAAAGTGCAGGAACTCCAATAAGTGATTACCTCATCTTTCATGCAGGTTTTCTCCTTATTGTGTGCTAGAATTAAATCTGCTCGATGGATCAGATAGGAGTTCTGCACACTGAAATTGCAGCCTGTACCTGGACAGACCTTGTTTTACTTGGCAGGTTGCACAGTTTGTGATACAGACTAAGCATGAGCTCCCTTGTACAAGTCTTTCAGCAAACAGCTGCTGGAGGCTCTGTCTGTGCCAGCAAGTAACACGAGACCAGGGATTTCTGCACCAGAGGGCAAGTGACACCACACAGCTTGCATCCCCACAGCCTTTTTCCCTCTTAAAATAGGGCTGCCTTGTCTGTACTGCCCACAAAGACCCTGAGCACACTCTGCAGGCTCTGCTGCCCGAGTCGAGGTCAAGTCTGCTGGCCTGCAGCCTGCTCGGGGTCAGTGCTGGCGCGTGGCTCCTTGGCTTGGGTGTCGTGATAGAGATGTGCTCCCCTTCCCTGAGCCCATCCCTGTGTGGTGCTGCTTCTTCAGGGGATTATCAGACAGATATCAGCAAAAAGCTTGAGAAGGGCAAGTTCTTTTTAGCTTGTCTCGAATTGTAAATAGTTAACCCCATTTCTAAAGGGAAGTTCTATAGCTTCCCAGGAGAAATCCTTGACCTGTAAATATGAAAAAAATAATAATATGTAAATAACATGAGATGTTTTGGCAAGGTGCTTCCCTTGACCAATGAAGGAGTTTGTCTTTGTTTGCTGTTCATACTTTGGTGACACTGTGCTGCAGACACACAGACACAGTCACAGATGACCCCTCCAGCTACCCTGGCTGGAGAGAGAAAGATTTGTTCTCTTCTTGATATTAATAAATAAGCCTTTTAATTTCAACCTATGAACAAGAGCTGTTTTGTGGAAAGGCCCTAGAAAAAGGGCCACATCAATTCTACACCTTTGCCTCTGCCTTGACCTGGCATCTTCCTCATCCTCAAGGGCTTCTCTGACCCACCCTGAGCCCTTGGCTGGCCCTGGGTACTTGCACTCCTGTCCTGATAGTCCCCTGGCTGCCCTTCCCTGGTGGAGCAGCTGGTGTGGCACACGTAGTGAAATTATAGCCTTTATTTACACATTCAAAAACTGTGGTTCTCTTAGTTTTGCTTTGTAATTTGCACAAAAAAAAAAACAAAAAAAAACCAAACCTCCAAACCCTAACTGGAATTTATTTTCCGTAATATCTCATAAAAATAATACCAGCAGGTAATTTTCTTAGCAACACACTATTAAAATAAATATCAGATTTCAGTATAGATTTTATGTTTTTCCTGTTTGAAAGTAATCTGAAAAATGTGCTCAATTTATTCTGCGTATGGAAATTAGGTTGAATACAAGATTGAACTTTTTCCTTTACTAACTATGCAAAATATAACCCACAATTTTCTTGCGAGCTTTCTAGCTGATATCAATGCTATTGCTTCAAGATAAGGAAACTAAAGATGGAGAGGCTTTATATATACTTTTTATATGTAAACATTTTTTTCATATATTTTAATACATACAACTTTTCCGTCTTCAACAAGTTGTTTCTGTCACAAGGAAATAAACAGTTGTATCCAAGGTCATGTTGTATCCAGAAAATTTAAGTTATATCCCTGGGTTTTTAATATTTTTTAAAATTTTCCAGGAATACTTCTACTGAAGACCCAAAAGGGTGTGTTTGTTGCTTTACATAATTTAAAATTTGAACAACTAATTAGAAGAAAATTCTTTCTAAGATCTCTGAATGGGACAAGAGTCGAAGAACTAGGATGCAGTAAAAAGGACAACTGTTTCATTTTTCATGAAATGGCTGTAAAGAAACAACATTTTTTTTAGTATGCCAAAGTGTAAACTCATGTCTTTAAAAATAAAAAAGGCAACCATATCTGGAGGATGTAAAGTCTGCAAAAAATTTGGATTTTTGATAAATAATGGGTTGAACTCAACTCAAGCTTTAAATGCAATGCCATTATTTAGATGCATGCTGAAAGAAAGACCAAATTACATGAAAGCCATCTTGACTTCATTTGCTTTTTTCTGCTTGTTTGTTTAGTATTTTGTTTGTTTGTTTGTTTGTCCCTGGTACTGAAGGAATTCTTCAGGAATAATTTTTTATTTCTCATTAATTCCAGTTTAAAAAAAAAAAAGCCAGTGGCCTGAGGAAATTTCAAAAAAAAGCTAAGACAATGATTACAGAAGTGGAAAATGCATCTTACAATGAAAGAACCAAGGAATATAATTTACATATTTTATGAACGAGAAGTTAAATGGCAATTTTATTAAAGAATTGATTCAGACATGGTCATATAAAGTGTACCTTCTTTGTTCTTTTCTAGGCTTTAAGTATGCTGGTATGAGCAATTTTAAAAATGCCAGGGACCCTTCTTGACCATGGGAATCTCAGCTGCCTCTGCTATTTGTAACTTGTCCCTGCCGTGGTTTTGGTCCTGTCCATGTAGCTCCTTCCTGAGCAACCCCCAGGCACAGCTCAGGCATCAGCCTGGACCAGGGAAGGTTCTCAAATGACACTTTGGATGCATCCAGACTGTTGTGGAGGGGGAGAGTCTTTAAAATGTGCTGCAACATCTACTCTGTTCCAGCTGGCCTTGGTGCCAAATGAAGGTTTCAGAGATTCTTAAATTACTAATGCACAAGTTTGCATTGTCAAGGCCTTAGACCTGAAACATCTCCAGATGAGGTCTCCATGTTTGACACTTTCCTGTTTTCACCACATCATTATACAGGTTGACATATCTAGTGACCAGTTAAAAACTGACATCAGCTAGTAAATTGTTGAAGTGTCGGAATTAGTAACCAGAATTAGTCTTCATTTTACATCATAAATATTTTACATGCTGTCTCCAAAACTGAAGGTGAAACATTTCATGTTCAAGGCATTTTGGAGACACAGACAATTCAGAATCTCAGAATATGTTTGATTTATATTTAATTTTATGTTTTATTTTGAGAGTATCTCTTATGGTGGTCCAAAGGTCCATCACATTTATTGCTGGCCCAGAGTGAAGAACCAACACTCACAAAACAGAAATGTGGCCTTTCTTTTCTGCTTTTTGAAAAGATACAGAAATAAGCATATTTTACAAGTTTTTCAGGTATGGAATACAGTATGGAAAAATGCAACTGACCCAAGTCTGCTTTAATTTTGGCTGAGCACAGGAAATGCTGCTGTTCCACTGCCATGAATATGATAATATTCTGATACAGCTGTAAACGTGGGCAAATGTAGTTATACTAGGATTTTCCTACATAGCCAAATAAGACAAATGCTGCATTCCTAGCATATCTAGGAGGCACACAGCCTTGCAAACTGCAGCATTGTACCTCATGTCTTGATTTAATGAAACACTCACTGACCCCGAGGAGCACTGACTCCATGTAACTCCAGCACATTTTTCATGATACCTGGAAAATGCCTTTAAATAAAAAAACAAAAAACAAAAGCAAAACAAAATAACAAAAAAAAAAAAAAAAAAAACCCCAAAAAAAAAAAAAAAAAAAACCCCAAAAAAAAAAAAAAAAAAAACCCCAAAAAAAAAAAAAAAAAAAAAGAAAAAAAAAAAAAGAGAAAAAACCAAAAAAAACCCTTAACTTTCAGTACTGTCCACTAAAAGTACTACTTTTTTTTTTTTTTAATAAAAGATAACTTTTGATTTATGGAAACAATGTTTTAAAATTATTGAACTGAGACCAACAGGTTTTAGATAGGAGATCTTTATTTCCCACATAATGTGCTTGAATAGTTGTCTCTTGATTTGTGACTGCTTGAAAGAAGAGTGGTAAGAAAACTGTTGTTTAATTGTATGAAACCAAGTTTTTCAGCCACAGTGTTTAAACAGGTCATGTTTGATTTGCATTATTGAAACTGTTGGGTAAAAGCTGTGGCATGTGGTAAAAGCACAGAAGTTCACTGATTCCTGAGCTGCTCTCTGTGTGCCAGGCAGATTGTGGTGACACCAAAGTGCATTGCTAGGAAAAAAAAAAAAGAGTTTCAGAGAATTATTATGACAGGCAATTTCAGAAGAAAAAATATTTCTCTAGCATTAGAGTGACGTGATATCATTATTTATTCTGTTTGAACAGAAAATGTGATGATATCTGTTCATTACTTTGCCAGAGTTGATTTATCTGGGCTTTTATCTCTTAAGGGATTATAATGATGGCCAATATTAATATACAATAAATTATATATAGTTACACCACACAAGTGGATTTGATAATCAAAATACATGTTGATATTTCACCAACACTTACAAGTACCATGCTTTTGAAATTTGTGAGATTTGAAAAAAAAGTTTCACTACTTGCAGAAGTGTCAAAATTCGCTGGTTTCCTAGGAGTTTGTGGTTGGCTTAAACAAACATTTAATAGCAACTTGTATTTGTAATAGAAAGCTTTACCTGAAATAAAATCCTTAATTACTTGGTTAAAATACTTGCATTTTTTTCATTTACAGCTTGATAGTCACTCAGCCATCCTTTGATACTGTTATGGTGCACTTTTAACCAAAGATATTGTCTGTCCTTGAAACGTTTAAACAAGAAGCAAACACAAAGAGGGAATGTTGGCAAAACGGGTATTGTAGCACACATATTCAGATTGTTAGTGCAAAGAAGTCAGTTTTTCTCAATGAAAGTAATAATAGAAGAGGTTCTGAAAGAGGTTAGAGTGGTCTCCCTCGGGGGATAAATGACAGCTCACCATCAGGAGAGCACAGAGCTCCTGTTCTCCCTCTCCAGCCTCTCCATCCCACAGCCCCTGGAAGGGCAAATCCTGGGCTCAGCACTAAAAAATGTGCACATTCTCATTCCCAGCTTTGCTCCAGGGATGTCTGGCAGGGGAAGAGGTGCCTGGTCTGTAACCACAGACATGTTCAAGCAGTGAAGCTGAGGGAAGGGTTGAGGCCCTGGCTGCCACTCTCCTCATCCTCTTTGGAAGCTGCTGTGTTCATGAGCATGAGGGCATCTGAGGAACTGCCCGAGGAGCCAAAGGAAAGTACCAGAAGGTGCCCATTAAACCAGCCCTGAGCAAAACAGAGAGATTTATAATTTGCTTTCTTTGTTCCCATCATTTCACCCATCAGCATGTGAGTTACATCAATTCAGCCTCCTGAGGCCTCATTCCCATTTGTGAGAAGGGCACTTCACATCACTCTGGTAATATAAAGAGGCATTAAAACGGGAGTAATTTATATTTACATTATTTTTATGACTCTGTTGCTATTAGGAGGGTGTAAAGTGGCATTAAGAGAAACCACTGTCAGGCTACTTAGGGTCTTTACTTGCAGAGATTACAATGCAGAGCCTAAATGACTAAAGGCATGTGAATGATCTCGTCTCAGAAAGGCATCTGCGAGATAAGATACATATTGGAAAGGCCAGGAAAAAAATACTAGTTTAAATCTACTAAACTCACTCATAACCCCCTGGGATGCGAGATCTGCTGGAGTAATACCATTGAGTTATCTGGAAGCTGTTAACCTTTTTCACAAGGCTGCATTGAACAAAATGTTGCTATCATCAGAAAACTGTTTGCCAGTCTCCATGCTGTAAATAAATCTGAGATAAATATTTTGCCTACTGGAAGTATATTAATTTTATCACAGCACCACAGAAATCTCAGAAAAGTTACCCAGGATGCATAATAGGCACAAAATTGATGAACTTGGTGACTGAACACTCCTCCTGCTGACCTGGGATGTACAGATGGAATAATGTTGGAAATACCTAGCCTCCTTTTATGTGTAACTTCTGAATATTTGTACAAATCCAGTGTATTTCTGAAAACTATTTATATCTAAAAAAATAACACATTGAAACTGGCCTAACTGTGTACTTTGATCTTCTGCTAATAATATTGCAGGATTAAGAATGAATTTCTAGTCTCAACCAGTACTAAAATCTGTGAACTCTTCAGTTACTTCTGTATTTTTGGCAACTTCTCACAGAAAGTAAAGAACAAAACATTTTATGAACAGCAACCCCTTTCACCTGTGATTTGTAGTGTTTGGTGACATGAAAAAGCAAAACTAAAACAGAATTTAGGAATGAAAGGAAAAGAAAATCCACTTGTTCATGCAGCTTGTTCATATCTTTTCATTCATCTCTGCTACTTATTTTCTCTCAGTGTGTTTTACACTTACTAAGGACAAGTTTTTCATTGCTTGCAGATGGTCTTTCTCCACTCTGTTTGAGTCACTTTGCAATTTACTGTGTCTGTTTGTCTAATATCTGTCCTTCCAGCTTCAACATCACCCGTATAATTAAGAAGGAGAGAAAGATGGGGGAAAACCAACAAATGAAAAATGGTAAAAGTAGCAAGATGCACACAAGAGCTCAGTGTTCATAGTTTGGTTGAATAAAGATCTCCAAACCAATGCACATAAACCCTATTCTGAAGTCCTAAATATAACTGGACTTTGGTATAGCTACATGAGAAGTCATCAAGTACTAATTAATCTCCTCCTTCATCAAAAGGCATCATCATCTTTTGACTATATTGGTACAGGGCTCATATCTATAATTTGTGAGTGATAATTAAACCATGTGAAAAATAACCCTGGCAAGTCTGTTCAATAGTTAAAACTTAATGCAGTCCAAGACAGACTTTCTGTAGGGAAAAAATGGTAAAACCAAATAATTTATTTATCAGTTGCTCACCCCACATCTGATAGACACCAGCAATATACCCACACACCCACGAAACAGCAACTGAGAAATTATTGACATTTTCAAAAATGCTTCTAATGATGTATGTATTTTTCAGTCCTGTGGAGGTTAATATATTTCTGCATTCAGATCGCTTTCACAAACCATTCCCATAACAAATGACGACTGCTGGCAGGCTGCAAAAAGGATAAGCCAGGCTCTGAGGGTGCTAGAGCTGTGAAAACTTGGCTCCTCAGGGCTCCCTTCCAGAAGGGACAGCCTGAATGGTGTCTGTGTGCTTGCAGCACGGATTTTGTGCTGCAGCCTGGTCACTGCTGCCTGTGGGACTGTTGTTAGTGGCTCACCTGTGGGAGCCTGAGAGAACTATTCTTTCCTCAGGAAGAAGATAACGACGCTGTGATCCTAAATGCAATTAGGATTTGGACTTTCTCAGATTCTCTAATGCTGCTGAAAGGAGCAAACTCCCTTAAGGCTCTAGACAAGGGATTAATCCTCTGGGCATTGAACCTCTAGCTGCCAGGATTATGAGCCATAGGTAAACACATGGAGAATGCTGCTGTACTTCAGGTGGGAACAATTTCATGATGAATTCTTTCGTTTTAAACTGTTGCAAGAGGTGTTGTCCAGCTCGTGAAAACATCTGTCACTTTTCTGCTCAATGGAAACTCTTGATGTGAGAAAACAGTTACAACAAAAACCATCCCAGCTCGGCTGAACAATTAATAAACTTGCTGTACTTTTTTTGCTTTCAATTGTTATCCTCCCGGGAATTCTTGGACTATGCCACTATTCTCCGATTAAAAATTTAGGACAATAAAGAACTGCAAGTAGAGTTTATTTGCCTCTTGGGAGCAAGTAGCCAGAGATTGTTGTGTCCATCAAATCTCTGCTCACACCAGAAGACAGCTGAACAGTCCTAAAGTAGCAGAAATTGCATTAGTTCTGTTCATATCAGTGTTTCTTGCAGCTTCCCATTCCAAGGCCAACAGCAAGTGCTCACTTGAGCATTCATCATCCCTGATGGCTCTTAGAGTGTATAACCTCAACTTCAGCACAGAGATCTTCCATTTGGGACTGCAGAGAGTGGGAAATTCACAGCACAACACCTGCTGTCATTGGTTCAGGCTAATGAACCTGTGATTGTTTGCATCCATTGCCTGATATTAACGTCAAATTCAAATCCTTCAGACTCATCCCTGCAAATAAAGTGTCTGAAATTAAGAGCTACTGAAGTCTGTGAAAATTTAGTAACGGGAACGTGAGAAATATAAAAAAGTTCTTAGGAGCTATAATTTAGCATCATGTGTAACTTGCAAGTGTTAAGTAGATATGAAAGGATTTTCTGGCAAAGTATGGGAATAAGTATTTGCTTCATGTTTTCCTGGGAAATATTTTCTGCAAAACATAACTCCATTTTTACCTGGAATTTCCTATTTTGTTCTATAAATTTAGTTATCTAGGAGTGAAAGTACATCATTTAACTTATAATTTAATTAGTTCAGAAAAAATGTAAAAAACCTAAACTTACATGCTCAGCAGTTGTGAAGGTTTATTTTACACACTGAATGAGTTGAAAATCACTTTTTTTCACCACCTCTCCCCACCCCATAATACAAATACAGTGTGTTTGTATTATGTCATTTTAGTGAGGTGAATGGAGTAGTGAAACAGTCTGGGAAACTCCAGAACCAGCATAAGGTTAACAATGGGAATGAGTGTGTTTAGGAACCGGGAAAGAATCTCAACTTTTTGGCAGTTTTGAGACAGGTTATTTTGCAGCACCTGGTGAAATTATGTGCCAAGACATTAGTTAAGGTGTAAGGAAAGTAGATTGTGAGCTTCTTTACTAACCTGAATAAATAAGGAGGAATAAATAAATATATAAAACCAGTAGGGCATGAATTGAAGCTTTTGTATTCCTTTTAAAAATTAAAAATTTGTAGGTTTTCTTTGAAGTGACTTTTAATACAACTAAGAACCAACTATTTAGTTTCATGTTGGTATTATTTAATATTCTTCAACCCACTTGTAAAGTTTGATATTAAACATAAACCATACTTTAAACATTCCCAAAATAAAAATGGAAACCTGTCAATTAAAAGGGAAAAGGAAATACTAACAAAATTACTGAAGTTTAATTTTCCCCCACCTTTTTTTTTTTTGGAGAAGGTGAACACAAAATTGCAGGTGGTTTCTCTCCTTAAAACTTCCCATTTTCAGTGAATCATTAACTGACCTAAAAATGTGTCATTAATGCACCTTATGTCATTATAGTTTACAGTTGTACTTTGCCCACAAGCTTAAGCCAAGTAGATCCTTTTGCCAGTATCAGATTTTTGTAAAATCATTTCTTTGAAGTGTGGTCCTTTGGCTTCGCAGTAGTGACCCGAAATTTGGCAGGAGAATAGTCATTGGGTCTAAGAGACTTTTGCTATCTCTACGAAAATTCCTTTAGATTTGGCTGGGGTATAAGCCTCTGAAAATCAGAATTTACATGTGCTCAGTAGAGCATTTTCAGGGGCTGATAAGATCTTTTTGAGCATTGCATCAACACTGAAGCTGCTCCAGTACCAAAGGCTTTGGTACATGCCAGGTTCAGAGGAAATGCTGCCAAACTCCTCAAGGTTTCCTATGTAGTCTGTGCACAGCTAAATGTTCAGGAAGGGCATTCTGTCCCTCAATCCTAACATCCTCTTGGTTTAGGAAATGGACTTGTGCTAGTCTTATAATTACAATTAAGGAATTAGGAAGATCCAGCGTACTGCTGCCCTATTTCACTGATAAAGTTAAAACAAGATGAAGTTATCGATGACAAACACAGGAAAAGGAGCAGGATTCTGGTATGTCAGGGCTTCTCCAGGCAATGCCACTGCCTTTCAGCACCAAAATGCTGGATCTCTGTCCTTGCTTGTGTTGACTCTAGCTGTGAATGTGACTCACTTCCCAACAGTGTCATGTCTTTGCAAAGCAGGGCAAGTGAAGTCTGCATCACTGTAATTCATTCTGATATTTGTTAGACCATCTATTTTAGACCCTTAAGCATCTTTATTTAAATAATTTGTAAAGCAGGATTTCTTTATCTGAAATTTTTGTGAATGTGGTGGGATAACATATGTCCATTTATAACAGTAATGCAAATTTCAACCTGGCAGTGATTGTCAGCTACAATATGTTCAATTCAGAGAGGAATATCAATTTGATATCCTTCTCTGTTAAGAACAACGGAGTTGAGTGACTTAGTATTTCATTTAATACCACTTAAAAATAGAATAGTGGTATTGAAACAGATAAATCAAAACAGACCAAAAACCACATTAGACGTAGATTTTGTAGCACTTTAATTTCCTAGAAATAGAATTTCTTCCCCCCACCGCCCCCCCCAACTATACAGTTCTGTTAAAAATGGCATCTAGTTCTCTAAACACATTTCTCTGGGTACATTTCAGCTGCAGACCTTCTGAAGAGTCCCTCAGTCACCGACTTTCTAAGTTTATGAACGCTGACATTTAAGACAAACCCTTGTTCTGGATAATTAAGCCTCTTTTGCAGGAATTCAAACACCTGGTTCACTTCTCTCTCCGGACCATGATTTGCCCTTCTGTCCTTTGCAAATTTATTCTCCTTGTTGTAACATTTAAAGTACCTCAATGTTGTATTCGTGGGGATGGATCCTCATGTGGTGAAACCAAGCCTCCTTTGATGGATTGCTGGGAGCTACTTCAGCATCCAGCAGAATTAGCCTGGTTGAAAATGTTATTTTTCCCATTCTCCTGCTTCACTCACATTTGCAGAGAAATTCAGGGTGCGTTTTGTAAGCTGTCTGCTCACCTGAAGACAAATCCATGTTTTAAAATTTTTTACTAATTCAGTTAAAATGTGTTCCTTGTTTAGCTCCCGCTAGTGTGTGAGAGCATTGGTAGTGACAGAACTGTTGCAGGGAGATACTGAGGGTCTGAGCAAGTTATCTTGTCACTGCCTGGGACTGGGTTCAAAAGTACCAAATATCTATTTGTGAGGAGGAAAAATTCAGTCAGAAGGTAAAAAGACAGGGATGCTTTGGAAGACAGGAGGAGGCTCTGCTGGCAGGGCTTAAGATGAATAGTATAATGTTCTCTAATGAATGTCAAAAAGCAAAGTTACACTTGATTCATGCTCAGCTTAAAATATTCCAGTAAAATAATTATTTTAACCAAAGACATGTCAAGAACCTTGCTATTTCTCTGACAGTGACTGCAAAAGAAAGTCTCTGGGAAAAAGGCCAAAAACAGGTGAATGCTTGTTCTTTATAGTAGGTTATTTGGCCTTTTACTCCTGGGATTTGTGAATCCGGTGCTGTATCTGGAGTGCAGCAATATTCTCTACATTTCCTATTCTGGAAAACACTAAAGTACAGCATTATTTCCAGATTGTGCCTTTTCAACACTTATTTGTTTACTTTAACATTTATTTTGCAAGGAAATACTACTGGAACTTCTCCTGGGATTTCTCCTTTTTAAAACTTTTTCTGTTAGAGTTAGAAACTGCATTTAGTTTAGGGAATAGTCTTGTTTGTATTTTTATTTTCTCTATATGACCCCTGTAAACAACAGTCAAGCTAGCAGTAGATTTTTTCTGTTTCTTCAAATAATAACTGAGAAAAAGTTTTCATATGACTATGAGCTAGTTTCAAGTTAGTATGGCAACGTGTCCTCCTTAAAAATATTGAAAATTGCTGTTTAAGAAAATACTTTGAAAAATTATTACTCTTTGTGCAGGTGTCCTTGTACCTTCCACAAATATAAAAAAATAAAAAACAGAAACAACATTTCTACTAGGTTTACAATGAACATATAGCAAATGACTGGTTCTTTTTTTTTCCCCTTTATTTGAAGCTGGTGGTTGAATCAAAATCCACTTAAGACAGCAAATACCATTATCACACTGTGCGACAATACACCTTAGTACTGTAATTGAGATTAACTTTCAATCACTACAATTTGTGAATCAGCAATTTTGAGAGGTTTCACTAGTTTTTCCATGTGGAAGCAATCTACTCCCTGCCCACAAAATGATGCTTTTCTTTGGGAACATGGAAGACAGTGGAGTGGTTCTTTAAAAACTGATAAAACAGAACATATGAAGCCAAATATAAATGAATGAATTTATACTTGAGATAAATGTGATCCTTATTCTTGAGGCTTCAAACTAATGCATTTTTTTAGATTTCAAAGTACAAAGCAAAATATGTATCAAAATAGACTTTATACTTAGATAAGGGAACATTTTTAATAAAAATGATAATGTAGGATCAGAAAATCAGGTGAAAATTTCTATGTCTTCTATTGGCCTTGTTGAATTTTTAGCAAGTTAATAGTCCAGCATATGGATTTTAGTACTGGCTTCAAACCAAGTAAAACCACAGCCTAATGTGAAGGGACAGATTAAAAATGGGGCAGTAAGATAGACAGATATATTAATTTCACTTAAAGAATCACCCGTGAAATAATCTGAATCAATAACATCTTAAACTACTTCTTAAAAATTAGAAAATTATTAACTAATGTAAGAGTACTTAAAGAGAATGTAGACAGCCAAGAAAGATTTTCCTGACACATAAAGTGATGAAAACATAATTTATGAGGTCTGTAAACAAAATAAAGCGTGGCCAAATTATAATTAATATTAGCAGAAAGGTTTGAAGATTTCCACCGAGATAAGAGGCATAATTCGTAAAAGAAAATCTGTTAAACCAGTATTTGGTTTTTCCAGACATTCACCTTGATACTACATGACATGAAAAGTTTATAAGTTTACATATACATACATAGAGAATTGATTAGATGGATTAAATACTTGACAGATATCACGATGCAGTTGTTGAGCATGATGTACAGAGCCACACCAAGCAGGGCCCACAGACATCAGAGCTAGTTTGTTTTGTGACATTTTTATCAGTGATCTGGGTGATGCTATGCAATCCTGCTGGTGATGGTCAGAGACAGTAAAGAACTGTGAGATAAGACAAAACATAAAGCCAGAGAAATCTGAACCATGTGGATGGAAGACCAAATATAAGGAAACCTTCATAATTTAGCCAAATGCACCTGGTACAGTTAATCCAAGAGGATGGGAGAGGCTGTCTTGGGAGCTCCAATTGTTCACTGATGGATATGTGGGCAATCCTGGATAATTGCCTCAAAGTGAGCTCTCAACAATCCTTAATAGTACACAGCTGAGCACATGAAAAGCATTGCTGTACAAGACAATGGATCACAACTGTTTAATATCTAGAGAGTGAAAACATGCATTTTTCTGAGAACTATTATCTGATTCACCTTTGAGAAGAAACTGTTTTCCATATGTTTATAGTTGTTGACACGCCTAAATGCACAATCTGAACCCTTCTACCTTTAAGTGGGGAATGTGAGGTAGTTTTAATATGAAGTTTGACCATAATTAGCTTCTCAGAGTATGTAAATAAAGGACAGTCAGTAAAACTTGATCTCCTGCAGTTCTCCAAATGGTTACAGTTATATTGACGCTGGTTAAACAGACAATCATAATAGACACAGTAGGGGCATGGATTCTGCAGTGTTTTACCAAGGAATTTATGGCAGAAGGGAATCTTTTGTACAATCAGGTTCAGGTTTCTGGGTAACACAGGCAGCCATGATATTAAAATTATTTCAGGCACCTTGAAAAACCACAAGGGAATTCCTGTATTTGCAAAAAAAGCCCAGAGATCACAAATTAACAAACATTCCTTCCTTGTAAAATTTGTTTAGCTATGATCCAATCTTTATCTGCTTAACTAAAACTTTTATACTAGGACTTCTAGTTCATAAATCCTTGGTTTACACAAGCTTAATGACATCCAGTCTTGGCAAAGCTTGCATTTTTTATCCGTTCTGAAAAATTTGTCATGACAAATGCTATTTTTATCTGAGACACCAAATTTCCCTTCCATCATTGTCTATTCTCCTGATTGCAGAAATGGTAGTTTTCAATACAGAATAAAGCATTAGTAATTCAAAGTAAGATTTGGTTTTTGACATCCTCTTACTGAGAAAGACCTCATACCAGAGAGGTCCTACGAATTCAAAGTGTTGCTTCCAGAACATAGTGCTAAGATAAAGGGTATCAGATGTAAATAATTAACTCTGTTAAGTATGGAAAATAACTGTATGATGCCCTTGGTACTTTTCAGTCTTTAAACAGTGGTAAAGACACAGGAGAACGTGCAAGGCATTCAAATCTTGAGTGACTTTTTAAAATCCCCTTCTTTAGCTTTTCTGGTCATCATCTACTGAAGTTTAGTGTACTTAATGTATTGAAAATGCTGGCTGCTTTTTATTTATACTCTTTTTCTACTCAGGTTTCCTGCATAATTTCTTTCATACGATTGAAAAAACCTTCCCATGCATGTAGGAGTTTCAGCATCAGGATATTACATCTCTGGCAAGGCAAAAGCACCTGTACTTACACAGAGTCAGCTGGTGTCAACAAGCTCCACAGCTAGTTGGAAATCAGGGATTAATTTGACTGGTGTTTAAAAGAGTGTCAACACATGAAAGTAATTTCTGTGTTTGTGATCCTCTAATTTTTGTGCCCATATAATTACATTCTGTGGGTTATCTTGTTAACATACTTCTTTCCCTGGCTTTACTGTTTGTTCTGAGTGACTTTTTTTCATCACGACACTCTTTAAACATCCCTCAGTAATGAGTCTGTACACCCAGCTGCAATCAATCTTCTGTTAGATATTCACAGACCGAGGGGCCTTGATGCTATAGGCTGACAAATAAATCCCCTTTTCCACTGAATATAGAACACTCGAAGGGAGGAAAAAAAAAAACCAAACAGTAATGGTACGAACACTAATTCCTAGCGATTTCTAAGATGTCTAATTCCCTTTAATTTGTTTGGCTCAAATGATTACTTCCCCATGTGTCTTAAAAGGACTGTTCTATCAGGTGGTATTGATTGGAGTAGTTGTGCGTCTAACTAGGTTATTTACAGAAAGTGCTCTTTAACATGATTATTGTTAAGAGGCAAATTTAGATTAGGATTTGTGTGTGTGTTATCAGTATCTTAGGTATCTGTTTTGGAAGCTGAGCGTGGTCCATGAGGTTTCGCAGACAGATCAGCTTGCTAAGATATCCCTCTAGACTGGAAGAAGAGATGTCTACTTATTACTTCTACTTATTACTTCAAGCATTGAGCAGGTTTGGTATAATCAACACAGCTTTAGCACCAATAATTTATAGGTACTGCACTTTTTTCTAGATGTAGATTAAACCCTGGTCTATCTATCTGTCATACTGTTCATACTTAGGGTGAGAAGGGTGGGGGGAGAAATGTGACTTTTCTGTGGTTAACAAATATGATTGTTCCCATTGAATTAAATTATGAAAGAAAAGCAGGTGTTCCAACATTGGTGAGTGATTATATTTTGAAAAGAAAAGCCTTGACAGACAGGGCAGAGCAAGATTTTAGCTGATTGTATTTAAAATGTATCCTTGATGTGGTCCATGAGGTTATCACGTGATTTTATGATTGATTATGCAAGTACTCTTGCAATGAAGAGAAGGTGGAAAACTTGGAAAGGTGCCAATGCAGGACTTCTTCAGAACCAGACCTATCCTTGTTCAAACAATAGGTCAGCTTCTGCATTGCGCAAATCACAGCAGCTAGATATAAGAGAGATAAGTAAGATTGATAGGGGTAATATTCAAATTGTAATGCAGATCAAATTATTGAAGAGCTGTTCTAATGAAGGATGAGCAATCTGAGAAAGGATTGCTTACATTCACCTGTAATCTGAAACAGGTTACTGCAGGAATTTTTGTATGCTGTCCATCAGCTCTCTTGCAAAGCACACTTCAGTTGTTGTTTTGTGTATTTCACTTTTCATAAGTCTTTTGCTTGTGAGAAAAACATAATTTTATGACTGCAAAGCAGGATCTTCCTTGCCCTCTGACTTGCTGTAATTACATCCCCTTCCTAGGCCTAGGAGGAGGATTGCTTAGGTGGGAGCCAGCCTGGCATGGGTGGCAGCTTGGCCCTTTATCAAAAAGGGAAGAAGAACCATTGATCTGCCCATATCTAATTCACTAGGGGACTTTTTTAAACAAAGCTAACGAAGTAAATTAATGCCCATTTGCATGGACCTTTGCCAAAACAGGCTTACACTATAAAGTTGGCTAATTCTCTCTTCTATAAACGTGTTTGACATTTTTCAACCTGTCATACCACCAACTAGTGGTAGGAGAGAATGCAGTTCTGCTGAGATACTAAATAGGCATGTACAAAACCATTTATACTGAAAACTTTGCCCCATCCTAAATTCAGAATGTATTTTTATTGATAGATGACATACGTTCAATTTAAAAATTTTCTGTGAGGATTTTTAACATGATCTTGGTTTAAAAATTCTTCATTTAAAAAAATAGGTGAGAATTTTTTGTATTTCCTTGTAGAAATTTTAGTGCAGAACTCCATGGTATTCAGGAAAATATATTTCAGAGTATAAAACAGACTAGACTTTTTTTATCCGTGCTTAAAATAAAGATGAGATCAACCTCCACGTGGTCCTTAGGTCAATCTTCTACTCCTTTTGAAAGCAGAGCTATGCCAGATAAGCTAGATATTACTGCAAAGGCCTGTCTCATGTTGAGTGTGACAAGCCAGTAGCTGTCTTCTCAAAAATCAAGATGTTTTGGAACTTTTAATTCCTGAGCAGTTGGTAGATTTAAAGAAAGACTGTCCGGAAAAAGAAAATTGTTGACAAAGTTGCCCAGTGGATTCTTTTGTCTGCCTCAGGATTTTTGAGTGGTAACTCAGCAAGGACCCTGCAAAGAAGAGAATTGAAAACACTAAGAAATTTAAGGGAAGAAAAGAGAAAATTGAGGATATGACCATCCAATAAATAGTGTTGGGATCCTTGTGGACATGAATGAAGGATACAGAAGTTATCTGAGAAGACAGGCATACCTTCCATCTATTAACCTTCCCAGAGTTCCAGTTCATAGCTCCACTGCTATGAGAACACAGGACACAAAAATAAACTGTAGTTTAGACATAATATAGCATGAAGAAATGCTGAAAAATATCAGAAAAAAAAAATTAAGACACTGGCTGTCCTGAGGTAAGTTTTTTGTTTCTGAGGAGAGAAGGTAAAAAAATTTTAACTGCATTTCTAGCTCAGCAATGTTACCAGGATAAACGAGTGGCATACCTCCAGAAACTGACAGTCAAGCTCTTTCTTTCACCAAAGTGTGAGCCTGGAATTCATACCCAGCAGAAAGCATCTCAGAAAGGGATAGTTTCTTGATTTGGTTGGTGGAATAATCTAAGCAATAGGAAGGAGGGATTAAAACATATAGCAAGAAAATAAAGAAGCCACTTTGTATCATACTGGATGACTAAAACCCCTCACAGTCTCTGAAGGCAGCTGATTATGAAAATAATGCGAGACCACAAGGTAATGTTTTTAAATTATATTGCATATGCTTTTTATTGGACGCTTAAGAACAAGTTTTACTTTGAAGCCATCTTTGCAGGTGAAGGTTTCATTTCTGTTATGGTTCCAAACGTGTATTGTTGTAGAAACATCATATTAATAATCAAATTGTGATTTTACTTCCTCTCCTCCCTTCTGATCAAGAAACCCATGCCTAGGTGAAGCTGCTAAAGTTTTTAATATTTATCATATCCTTATTTCACTGACTCAGGCAAGTGTGTATATTTTTCATCTGTCAGTTTGCTACCATAATTCACTGCTATGGTGACAACGAGATGTTAAAAAATCATTTGGCTTTCATGTTCTACAATTTAAAGCTGTAGATGAATAGAGTATATCTCCTTTAAAATACTTACACTAATCTGTTCTCAAAACCCAAACCAAGCTCTTATGATAACAGAGAGGTGCATGAGCAAACAATATTTTGACTGCATCAGCAAATTTAGACATGCATTTTGTAACTTCTATCCTGTAAATGTGTATTCTTCTCACTTTGCAATGTGCATTTGTCTCTTGCTCAAACAGGGTAAAAAAGGAGGAAAAAAACCCCTGTAATAATTGGAGTTCAGTGATCATCATGCGTCCTTAACTTATGTTACTGCATCTTTTTCCTCCTTTTGAAAATAGTGTCAAAACTTAAAAAAAAAAAACAAACCAAAGCAAAGCATTGTTTTTCATTGCCTACTTTTGCCCAGTTATGGCAGAACTTTCATTGGCTTCACATAAACATTTTATTATTACCTTTCATTTTACAAATAGTCTTTCTGTGATTTGGGCATACTGCATTTTTCCTCCCATTATTTTCAAAAGTCTCTGTGGCCTATACATTTGGAGAAACCTATTCCCTGCTTTGAAAAAGTATCTGTTGTGTATAATTTGTTCACTGAATATGGCAAGTGGGGTAGTTACCAGATTCTACAAGCTAATCCACCAGAGTTACATTTCTGTATTCAGGGGTTTGGGACCACTATTACTGATATTCTTCCCAAGATGTGGTAAAAATTTGCAAAAAATTGTTCCGTGTGTGTAATGTATCAACTGCACCACGACACTGATTAAGTTCACAATAGAAATCACCAATACTGAAATTAGCTAAGCAGTTCCTAAATTGCCAATTAAATAGCTAATGAGGGAGTGTAAATGAGTCAGGTATCCAGTCTTTGCTCCTGAGTTCTCTTCATCTTCTGTGTGTTGCATTTGCACGCTGGATCAACCTCCTGGAAAGGGAAGTAGGATGGGAGGAAGGAAGAAGTTGCAAGTGGAGCAAAAGAGGGAAGTCTTTGTTCTATGAGTCATCTTCCTTAACAATGAAAGCATCAGAGTCAAGAATGATACAATACAACGATTTGTTGTGCATGTGAAATGAATGACAGCTGCTGGACAGGGTAATTTATAACACTGTTCCATGTGAATTATGTGTGTTAATAATTTAATAGCTGGATTTTCAGCAAAAACTTTTAATTGCCTAATCCATTCCGTTGGGACATCATTAAAATAGGGATTTTGCATTGCGGAAGACTAAAACCAAATTCTAAAACACTTGTCCTCTGTCACAGTAGAAATGGACAGTATCTAACACCTTCGAATCAACAAGGACTGAAAATCAAGGCTACTTATGACCAGAAGGTGTCAGAACAGTAGATAAAAATAATCTCTTCCTAAGTACTACTGAATTTCTTCTATTTGGTGCCACAAAGCTACAGGATTTTAGCTTGGATTCCAGAGGATAAAAGGAACCTGAGTTCCTCTTGTGTCCTTTGACAGCACATTGTGAGGAGCTGACGAAGTTCCCTGTGCAGTTGCAGGTGATGTAACTCCCCTGTACCTTAGAGAGGGTTCTATATTTCTCAGTTTGTTCAGGTTCACTGAAGCCAAAGTCCACTTTAAAACATGCTATAACTTGGCAGGAATCCAGTGGGCTGAAATTTCAAAGGGTCCTTAGCAGCATGTGACAAGGCAGCAATGAAAGATGGATGAAAGAATTGTTAAAGCTCCTAATTTTATTAGAAGTATAACTTCCCCTGCATTCCTCTTCCAATCTTGTGAGGTTTTCTTTTAGGCACCTCCAATTTCTTTGAGATATTAAAAGCCACTGTGATGTCATTTTTGTGTGCTTCTATGAAACTGCTCATACCAGAGTCCCTTTTCTGTTCCTTCACCAGGGCTCTAGAACATAAGCAGTTCCCTTTCTGACAGGCGAGCCAATACTCTCCATTTCTTGAAACTGTAGTCTTTCCTTCCTGCTTTCCTTATTTATCCTCACACTCCTTCTGTTCCACAGAGCTTTTTCTGTCTTTCCACGTTTCATCTTTCTCTTCTTTTTTTTTTTTTTTATCTCCTTTCCCCAAATGGCTTGTTATAAAACATATGCAGTCAGTAGTTTATGGTCTAGTGTGAGGAAGTAACTTACTGCACCCTTCCACCCTCACCTTCAACCCTGACTCCTTGAAGGTGTCCTCACCAAGTTTTCTCTTTCTTGCAAGAAATGACAGCTTCGTTGAATCTCTGAGAACAAACAAATAGTTCCTCTTCATGTGGCATGCATTTCAATCAGTCAGGTTGTTACACAGTTACTTCAGGTTATGACCAGTGAATTGAAAACAAAATACACCCCAAGGAGTCTGCATAATATAAAATCAAGAATCAGCCGGATTTTTCCGAGGGTGAAAATGCAATTCCACAAAATGCTGGTGTTGATGAATGTGAAGCTTTGGTGACACAATACATGTAGACAAACTTTATATGTTTTGAGCTGTTTGTGAAGCTTACCTCTACTCCATGTGCAGCAAAGTGCACCCTCAAGTAAGGACACTGAGCCTATATTTAACTTATATTTTTTTTTAAGTGCTCTCCTGGTGTTTTTTTGAGGGTTTCTTTTTTCATGTGGATCTTCAAGCTGCCCCTCAGTTACAGTACAAATGCTAATGACACATGGATTTCACTTAGAAGTTTTAAAGGGAAAAATGTGTAAACATTACTGAATATTTTGAGATAGACCACATGGGAAAAACCTGTGCATGTTAACTGGAAAGGGAGCTAAGGTGAAGGGATAAACATTGGTTCTATTATACTGTCTTAGAAATATAAAATAAAAAAATGAAGAGGGATTTTTGTTCTTTAAAGAGGTTGCCACTGATCTCTTGAAACCTGCAGCATTTGAAGATCAAATGCCTTGCTGCTTTTAGATTACTTGAAAAATCTACAAGTCACGTTGTGGTCATCATTACATTTATCCTTGACTTTTGCCCTGTTAAGTTGTTAAAAAGTAATTAAATCCTCTATTGCAATCTACCGTGATACACATTTTCGATAAATATCGGCATTAAAATTTCTGTATTGTCTGTTAAGTGGGTTCAGATTAATTCTGTCCTTTCACTGCTTTGTGAAAAGCCTAGTCACTGTGAAAGGAGGCACGGAATTTCTGGAAATAAGGAGCAGAGTCTGTATCACTCCTTTGCCAGGTGGTAGAGCAGCTTGCTGCAGCAGTTAAAAGTCAGAGCCATATGGCTCTGATCCACTGCAACTGCTACAATGGAATGAAAAGTCTGGAAAACAGAAAAAGATGAATGAAAGAGTGAAGAAGTAGTCAGTTACTTAGACGAATGTGACAAGGGCTGCTCTGAAAAACAAAATAGTCTCAATCTGCAGAGCTTGATAAGTATCGACTTTGAAAAGGATAAACATACAGTCTCTTCCAGCTCCAGAAAGACATTTGGGCACGTGGACCTCTGTGCCTGTGTGACTTCTCATCAAAACTGATGGAAGCTCAGAGGTTTACATGGCCAGTCTTGGAAAACAGGGAGCAATCCAGCATGGAAGGCATGGAGGCTGTGGTTGAAGTCTGCCCTGGGCAGATGTAACCATGGATAAGAGAGCTAATGAACAAGCTAATCAACTTGTACATGCTGGATGGATCTGAGGGAAGTCAGGAGAATTACACTTACTGCACCAAATAAAGGTCTATCCCAAATTCAGCATTTCTATTTAAATTTGATAGATGGATATAATTTAACATTAATATCTTCCTTCTTCCCACCTCCCCAAAGATTTTACAGTTCATAATTAGCAGAGGAGTATCTCTGTGCCGTCTTGCACCATTAGAACAGTTTTCTCAAAGTCTTGGCAAACAGCTTAAGAGAATTTTGCTTCCTGGATTTATATTATGAAGGAGATAGGCTCTGACAAAATGGAAAATAAGGCTAAAATATTATAGAAAGAAAACTCCAAAAACTGTCAAAAATGCAACCTTGGTGAGATGGGAAATTTGTCCCTGTTTTGAGATGAACAGAACTAGATACCTTGGATCCTCAAAGAAGATCAAAGAACTTTTAAAATCAAGAAATCAGGTGCTCCTATAATAAAAAAAAAGTAGGATGCCTGTCCTTCAAATTTAAAATTAGCCAGATCAGAGAAAAAAGGGCTCATACACTCCTGTCCTTCTACTAACTGTGTCTTCCTGTGGGTCCTGGCCCTGATTTTAGTCTTCCAGTTCTGTTGTTTCCTGCATTGTAGCTACCTGCCCATTGTCCCTGAGTCCTCCTGAAGGCCAATCCTTCCTGGGTGCCAGAGCTGCTGTTGGGCTTCTGACCACGGTCTCACATCAGGTGCTGTCTTTTTCCTCTGACCCTTGAGTCCTCCACACCATAATCTCCCCAAAACCCTCTAAAATTCCTACAGGTGCCATAGCATGTTTACTATCAGAATTTTTTTTCTTCAGAGCTCACATACATGGAAATAAATTGTGCAGCGCTGACTGTGGAAGGTTTTGGTATAGCAGAGGTGATGAAAACCAAAAGCTCATGGCTAAGTTTCAAGCAGCTAACATCTTTTAAGTGAAGATATTCAGCACCATTTCCTTTAAAATTTACAGAAAGAGGGATTTTTCTATTTTATAGAAATACATTTTTCAAAGACCTAGCAAGAATATCAAATGTTC
This sequence comes from Vireo altiloquus, assembly GCA_013396875.1. Taxonomy (NCBI): domain Eukaryota; kingdom Metazoa; phylum Chordata; class Aves; order Passeriformes; family Vireonidae; genus Vireo; species Vireo altiloquus. The sequence goes on along the minus strand of VZRF01011624.1, from coordinate 502,388 downwards.
AAAATTCCCATCTAACAAAATATTGGTCTCTATTGGAATTCATCATAGTTCCACAGTCATACCAAATTTTTGTTTTTATGTTAGTGATGTTCCCCAACTCTTGAAGAATTCTCCCTCTCCACAGGAAAACAAACAAGCAAAAAAAAGCAACCAAAAAACAATATGGTGTGAATAAATAAAAGTATTAACATGTAAAAAAGACCAGCATTCTCATATGTTCTATTCCTCCTCTTCTGTGAACTACAAGTGGTAGATTTTTAAAGTTTTAATCCAGAATTTGGAATAAATACTTTAAAAAGAAGTTCAGAATTACACCAATTTTGATTTTTACAAGGTTGTCATCTTTCTAGTGTTCTGTCATTAATGTATTGTTCATTTGACAATTTTAGCTAAATTTGTGGTTTATACTTTTGTTCAAAGCGTGTACTGCATTAAGTAGGCTAACATTAGAGTCATTTCAATTAAAGAAAATTTGAATCAAACCTATCCAATTGTAAGAATTCTGATTCAACAGGTTCCTCACATTTGCGTTTCTATTTACATAATGTGATTGCAAGAAAAAAAATGGGTTATTTTTTAATCACAAAAACACGACAATCAATTTTTTAAACAATGCATCATGTAGCTATTGGGCCAACATGAGAAATTTTGGATTTTTTAGGTAAAATGTCTTGGAAAGGAAATGCAGTAATATGTCAGTGGTACAATCACCATAATGACCCTACTGAAAATCTCAGACACAGGAGTAATTTTTTCACAAATAAGAATTTAATTAAAATTCAAAGGCCTGCTTTTTTGAGAAAGCATAGCCACTGGAAAGTGTTTCACCAAACAGGTTATTTAGGATCCAAAAGTTGGGGACTACCTAAGCCTCTTCTTTTGCCAGTGCTTATCTCTAGGGACTGATCACTGATCAAAAAGTTTGCAATAAATACTCCAGTTCTATCAAATCAGGTGCTACATTAAAATTATGCATGGTGCTCAAAGAGATAAATTGCTTTTATTAATACTTTTTTTTCCAAAATATCATTTTTAGACTACTTGCATGTCCAGAATTAACACATAATAATGAAAATTTTGTGTTTATATTTTCTATTAAGTGTGCCAGAAACTTTCCCTGTTTTGTCTGTGTCACAAGAGCCGAGATTCTGATTCTCTGTACAAAGATTAAATGAGAAAGTGTGCCTTGAAGTGGCCTTAATGTGCTTTGCCTTAGTCACATTTATCTTGATATTGCAATTATTATGCAAAGCTTAATCCTTTTAGTGCAGTGCAACAAGTCAGGAGCCAAATGAGAGGGAAGTGGGATGTGTTATCCTGTTGCCATTGTTAGAGAAGTAACATTCTCTTCAACTGTTCTACAGATGATGATTGTGAAAATAAATGACCTATGCCTAATGTTTTACCATTCAACACAGCATAAAGTGATGGAATGTGAAGGGCACCACAATGACATTAGTGTCTCATCCAAAATATAATTTGAGAGTAAGTTCATCCACTTAATATTTCATTAAAAACATTTTATGGAATACAGGAGAAGGAATATTTGCCTCACACTTGGATTTATAGAAGCCTTTTCTCTTTCTCCTGAGGTCAGCTGCCTGACTAAATAAATGTACTTTTATAAAGCAAGGTGGCAGCAAGAAACTTCTGACAGAAAAAAAAATGGTCTACTATGCTCATTTTTCATGAGAGCAGCAAAAAGATGAGATGCAAACTGTGACCACACTCTGCCTTGGTTCCTTCTTTCTACACGTTGTTTGCACCCACCCTTACCCACAGCACTTGTTGTCTCAACTTGTATTAAAATTACCAGATTTTCTGAAACCCATCAGTGCTTTGTACCGAGGTATTTTACCTCAGATGTTGAAGAAAACCTCGTGGTTAATATAACTTTTGAAAACTCTTTCATCCTCTGTAAAATTTAAATCAAGCGTGTCTGGGGATGCATTTGTTGAAGGGAGATTGACTCATCTTCTATGTCCATCTAATGTGAGTAGTCTCTTTTTAAATAAAGTAATTTTTATCTCTCCTGGTCTTGCCCGAAACAGAAGTCTCTGGTGGTGTCATTTACTTTAGCTAGAATGTAGATTTTCCTTTAGCTGTAGACATCAGCCTATAGGAATTGCTTTACTTGATATATCTGCCTTTTTAAAAAATAGTTTAGAAGTAAAAAGCATCTAGGAAGCATCCTGAGAATAAGACGTCTCTACCTGTGACTGCTAGAGGGGAACTAAGCAGTTTCTAAAATAAAAATCAATAAGAAAGCTGTCAGGCACTGTCATCTTATTTACAGGAAAAAAAATCGTCTTTCATAATTTCTTTAGTTTTAACTTGATTTATACAGGTGGATTTTTGCTTTAATCTATTCTAGGAAACTAAATCTCCTACAAGAATTTTTTGGGATTTTGTTTAGCATTGTCTTCAATACAGGTACAAGTTTTCACACATACCAAGGATTTTCTAAATTTTCTAATTATATTTAAATCTTTCAGGTTTTGGCTTGGGTTTGGGTGGTTTTTTTTGTGGTTTTCAGTTTAAGATATGAAGCTAAAAGTATGTTATCCACTTTGTCTGTTCTGTAACTGACATCTTTAAAATCTTTTGTTATGTTTCTGTCTTACCTGATACTGGTGCATCTGAGATCCCCTCTTAAGACCTAGAGGACTAATAGCTCTTAGGTGATTCTGAAAATCTTCTTTTAAATTATAAGACCTTGTCTAGACTAGGATTATTGTTATAAATGTGTTTGTTGGCTAATTCTGATGAGTCCTTTAACATCAGTTGAGATAAGGTGGCTGTGTCCTTGGCAATATTTTGTAAGTGCTCGGGGTTTGATCCTCTTTTTTTTTTTTAAAGTGTGTTTATGTGTGTATCTACTGTAAAAAGCAATATATGCCAATTCAACTGATTCATATGTATCACTAATTTTGCACAAATATGTGAACTACCTCCAAGGGAGTGAGTAATTAAATCCCTTGTGCGTGTGAGCGTGTATGTGTAGATTGTATAATAATAATGTAAATAATAAATGTAAATATTTGTAAATAATGTATAATTATTTGATCTCTGAATAAAAGACCAATGGAATAGGCATTTTGAGGGAAATTTGGGACTTCAATCCTGTTTTAATAGGAAAGAAACCATAAGTAGAAGAGGGAAATATTTCAGAATATGTGGAAATTGTATACTAGTAGAAATTGTAATATTGTATAAATATAAATGAAAATATTACATAAGTAAAAGTTGTGATATTATCAGAATCATTTTGATGGAGCGCAATATGGAATTAACTAAGAATCCTACTGTTAGTAATACTCAAAAACTGTGTTTCAAGGATTAAAAAAATAATAATTCATATGTTATGATACAAATAAAGCATATTTTCAAAATCCTGATCAGGGACTTGGATTCCTAAAGAATTATCAAATTCCAGTTCAACTTGACAAAGGAAGAAAGGAAGAGAGGAAGGGAAGAGAACTGAGGAGTGTCTGGGCAGAATTCTCTGCACCTTAACACATACACACAAGATCAGATGGTGCTGAAGGAGCATTTTATGCTGCACTTTTACAAATAAGCTTAAAAACGTTTGAACACTGCAAACTGTGTCATAAGATAATTTCTTTTCTGGGAAGAGCCAGTGGGTGTGCAAGAATCTGGCTGTAACACCTTCATTTCTGCTGCATTTTCATATAGGATATATGAAATTATTATTATTATAATTGATAAATAATAAAAACCAGCTATTATTATTATCATTATTTGAACTCCCAGGCCACTGAGACCCCCAGTAGATATGATTCACAGCCCACCAAGGCTGCCTTGGCAGAGCAGAGCTTTGTGCTGTCCTGGTTACTCTTCCCCAAAGTGCACAGTCCAGGGCAGGGAGCCATCCAACCCTGCCAGCTTTGTGCCGCTGGAGGAAATATCAAACAGCTACAACAAAAGGTCTGGCACAAGGCAAGGAATTTGTCTCTAGGGGTCGTCAGACTCCATTCATTATTACCTGTAGTTTTAACTGAAAAAGATTTCTACAGATATTCTAAAAAATGACTGAATAGCGTATTTTGTTTATCCTGACTAAGGAGTACACCTAATGATGACATGTGCAGAGGTGGAAAGCAAACTAATACAACAAAAGAAATTTAGTTTAAAAACTGATTTGAAACTTAAAAGTATAAACACTTTTGCTGCACTCTCTCTTCTTTATTTATTTTTGTAGTCAAAGAGAAGTTGCCAGGGAACACACTCTGCCAGGACCCTACACAAATCCACTCTGACTCCTTTCGGGAGCAAACACAAAACTTTCTATAAGGCCTTGCTACTGCAAGCACTGTCACTCACTTCAACCTGAAACATTCAACCAGTTTTTCCCCTCTTTCTCCACCAAATAAGTTAACTAAATTTAAAAAAAAAAAAAAAAAAAGTCTCTAACAAAAGCTTGCTTGGAGTAAATCTCTTAGATTTAAATTGTGAAAAGGCAGACTGAAAGCCAGTATGAGTTTCAGCTGTTCCTTTTACGTGGAAGGTGTCTGGCTACTGCTGGCATAGTGATATTGGGAATTTTTGTTTGATGTTTGTGTTCTTTTTGAGCCATTCTTTTCTACTGACTAAATTTGTTTATGTAGAAACTCTTAGAATATGAATTCTGAAATTGTCCACTGTGGTTGTGTGCAAAAATCAAATTATCCAGAGTCTGATATAGGAGTTGGATATCTGCTTTATTTCTGATAAATCATAATTAATTTGTATTAGTGCTGGATGATAACAGAACGAGGGTATTGACATTGGGGATAATACACCAGTGACCAAATTGCTTTTAGAACTTTGTCTTGTATACAACTTGAATACCAGTCCTTGGATGTAGGATGTTCTTACAAAGAAAATGACATGTTTTTGTATTTGTCTAACAACGCTACTCCACCACAATGTCAGAACAGCTTTTCCATGCTCTACAAATAGGCAGAGTTGACAAAAGATAAAATAAAGTTTGGTCATCCAAGAAATGGACTAATTCAGTATTGGTTTTATCAGTTTATTTTTGACAGAGAGCCTTTAAAAAGTACTTGAATTCCTCTCTGTTGGATGCCTGTCAGAAAAGAAAGGAAGTTATTATAAAACAAATCCCTCAAGCTGAGATGAATCTTTCCTGATTTTTGATGCAGCTGTAATCCTATAATTCTGCCCAAACTGGAATTAAGATAGTCATAATGCAAAATGCTCCCAATATATCTCAGTCGTTTTCTTGGAGTTTGATAAAAAATGATGAATTCAGATGAATGATTCTATCACAAGGAGCATCTCAGCCTGTTGCAAGATTTATCCAGGGAACAGTGACGAGTCCTACCCAGCTGGTGTTGGCTCCCCACGTCAGAGAATGTGCTCATCACTCTTTGCACAACCCAAACCCAAAGGCAATGAGCAGAGCCCCTTGCAGTGTCCACTGATGGTTTTCAGGGGGTATTTATCAAACAAGTTCAGCAGGTTCAGGGTCATTCCTGCTGTGCTTTCATACCATATGAAATTTTGTGTCTCAAGATGCAATTTGATCACTGCTTCATTGAGATTTATTTAATAATAATGATATTCTCTTCTTTGAATGGGTATAGTGTCTCTTCCAGAACAGCTTGGAGCTACAAGCTAACCCAAATTATTTTAATCAAGGAATATCCCTAACACTGCCTATGTCTGAACTCTTTAATAAGGAAGATAAAGCTGAGGACTGGAGATAAGACTTCATGCTGGATGAGATGAACCTGATGGGACCCAGAAGGATTTCATAACCAAACTCTTTAGCATGTCTTTGCTGCGGCCACAGCTGATTATGGAGCAAAAATCAACAAAGTTCCGAGTATCGCCAAAAATTAACTTCGTGCCACCACAGCTAATTGTCTGAGTAACCAGTGTTATCTAAGAGGTTTTGGAGCAAACTAGGAACAACTATTGCTCTGCACATATAACCTGAAATTGGAAGCTGTGACCTGTGTGACAAGGGTTAAATGTACACCCTTTCCTCTATTTCCCCACTCTGTTCCTGTCCTCTCCTGGACAGGTATCTATTGGAAAGAAAACCTGGGGGGGCACAAAGAGGTCATCCAGACCAAGGTGCCAGGATGGGAACCCTCAGCCCACACCTCACCAAATCTGTATTTTGGGAGCAGCTGATGAACTTTGTGAAGGTACCATGATGAATCAAACCTGTGTTCTGATGGAGCATGAATAAGGAGTATTTGCCAGTCAGGCTTGGCTCATCCTACTTGAATGCTACATGTACCTAGAAAAGGTATAAACAAGAAAACATCTTGATGAAAAAGGGCAAGTTCTGTAGGCAATGACCATAAACAGATGTTTACTTTCTTGCTTTGTTTGTTTGTTTAAATATGCTATATCTTCCCACTGCTGCCACAAGCAATTTTCATTTATTTCTTTAAATATTCCTCCCTTTTATTTTTCGTTTAGTATTCACATTTTCTTAGTACCTGCATAGTCTGAAATGCCTGCCTTTGTGCAAGAATGTAGCTGAAAATTGGAACATTGTTGCATTTTTATATCTAATTGAAAATAAATACATAACACTGCCAGTTGTGCTGTGTCTTTTGCCTGATGAAAGGTCATTCTTAATCTTTTTCATAGTTAATGGAATGCACCATTGTGATTATACTGAAATCTGAATGCCTTTGGAAAGTTTGAAAACTAAACAATTGTGTGTGAGATAACAGAGAAAAATAATTTCCTTTGAAGAATGACCTTTCAAAAGTGACTAGTCCCTATCTTTTCAGTGATGCCAACATGTCAGCTTCACATTGTGTACAAACCTCCCTGTCTCTGCCATATGCAAATATCCTCTCTAAAACAGTAAAATAATGCTACGTATCGTAATATTTATTTTTTCACAAATGTTCATCAGATAATAGCTTTTAAGCATCTTTGAATACAGAGCACTGTAGGGGCTGTCAGCTTAGCCGGTTGATTTTGTTTACAGAATGTCAGCATTTCCTTTTTCTCCTGAAAAGGACAGATGATAATGTCTCCTCAAGACAGGAAGCTCAGGCCAACTCTCGACTTACACCATCAGCAGTGACCTCTATTGTCTTACTCACAGCAGCAGCAGCAACAAAAGGTAATTGTCACATACATGGGGACAGAGAAAAGGTACAAGAATGTCAAGATAAATGAGATAAGATTATGCTATATCCGTTATCATTTTCTAATAAAAGATTGTGCTACACTTGTCCAAGCAGTTTCTTCAGAAATCCTCAAATTCAATTTTGATAAAATTTTAAGTCAGAGTAAAACTGGGTATATGAAACTTTAAGGCCTTTCTTTTAGATGAGTGGTTTATCGTCACTAAAGCTCACAGTTAGCGGTGAGAAAATAAAATACTTAAGAAAATATTCATAAATCCTCTTAATATTAATCAGACTTTTCCTTTGCATTTTATAGAGAAATTTTACAAGGTACTAAATAAATTTTATTTTTAGAATACAGCCTGTTTTGCAGAACTATTTGCATATGAGAAAAGGTAACAGGAAAAAAATCATAGTTTCCTATTCAGAAATGCATTTATGTGCCTATTGATCAAAGCAAGGTAAAACCAGATGCTGTTACTGGACCATTTATGCTATTGGAACGTATGTCCAAATTGTTGACAGGAATTACATGGCTAGGTCCAATAAACTTATGCCACATTCTGACTATATTTACATTTTTCTAGCTTTTATTTTCTATTTTACCCTAGAGATAGTATACATTTTGTTGTCCAGCACAGAGTTCTGCATTGAAATCTCTGCTTTTTGGACTGGTGCACCCATGAAGTGTCATCTAAATAGAAATAATGCAACCACAAAGGAAGAAAAATGCATATTCAACCATTGAAACGCAAACATTGGCCAGGTCTAAGTACTAAAATTATTTCATTATTTAAAAAAATGCATCAAAACAGCACTGTCCTGTGAGTAATGTGTTGTACATTTCTTGACATTAGATGGTCATGGTGTTACAGACTGAGCATGCCTGCTGGAACCACATTGGCTTCGACAATACATAAGATTGTGATTCGACATACATAAGATTTACATGTAGATAAATCAGTTTATACTAGTGAAATTTTAGCCAATTACAAGGTGTCAAGTGAGCTGTGGGATTGGTTTGGACTTCAATTATGACATACAATAACCTATAACTTTTATATTTGATGCATCACGATAACACAGAACACGGGCTTCTTTCATCTCAGCAACATCTCTTCACTATTTGAAATCCTTTCTAATATTTTGAAGTACAAGCCAAAGAATCCTATATCACATTTCTCATCTCTGTTATGCTGCTTAGTCATGAACTGATAGAAGAATCCATGTGCATGCATTCTTGTTTGAGAAGATTATCTGTTTATTTGGGTTGCTTTTGTGTACCAACTCTTTTTGTCAACTGCTCCTTACAGCAGCAGCAGTACTTTTCCTTTGTTGGTAGCTCGGAAGTATGAGTCACATTTTGGGAACTTCTGCATCATTTTAATAGATTTAATTATATTATATGCATGTCTAGCCATTCATATTTTATTTCAATAACTTCCAAGTTCCTATCCAAGCCCAAAAGAATAGTTGTCATAATATTTGACTTCCTGTGATTCTAGTCTCAACATCTACAGGGGAAAAGGTTCATCCTAATAATCTATTATAATTGGTCCCTTTGCACAATTAATAAGTCAAGTCTTATCAATCAGTGACTTTCTGTTTGTGTAACAAGTGCTGCAGATACTGTGTAGAGAAAAACCTTCACTCTCAGAGAAACTCTAAAGCCAAGTAAGAGAGAATTTTCTCGTTACTTTTGAAGTAAGATCTCATTCACAGAGCTGTGTTTGACAGGGAATTGATTAGGTGATTAGGTGTACAGCCATCAGCTGCTGTACATAAAGGAAACAATTGTTAGAGCTTATGGAAAACCTCTCCCTACCACGGATCCAGGACGAATACTTCCAAGGTAAGGGTGCAGCAGTGGCTGCAGTGTTTCTTGCCAGTGTTTCTTGCTAGAAGCCATGCTGAGGGAGGCCACTGCAATGGGTGTAACACAGCCTTCCTGAGGCTTCAGTGCCTGTGAGGGAGAGGTGGGCAGCTTTATTATTCCCCTTCCCCTCTGCAATGCAGCATTGAGATGCTCCTCAGCTGGGCAAAGGAAGTGGAGGAACCACTGAACCTTGCAGGAGGGACCAAGTTTTCCTTCCCTCCTTTTCCTCCTCTCGGGATGGATGGGCAGAAGGGGTTTATGCACTCCAGTTACAGCCATTATTCTTCCCTTCTGGTTTACTTCCAGGATAACTCTTCCAAGAGCCAGCTGAGCCCATCTCATTTGTTCTCTGTTGCTGAACAGCTGGTTGTCAGATGCAGAAATTGACCTTTCTTGGGCAGCCCCTGAGAAAAAAACCCACAAAGGTAATAAGTCAAGAGAGCTTTGGAATGACTATAAATTAGGTGAGGAGAATCTTCCATGATGATTGGTAGAACTGCAACTGCCTCTTTCACTTCTGCCCTTGAGGTTTCATCTGAACATGATGTATTTCTGAAAATTGTCACTGCCGAAGGTTTTCCAGTCCTGAAGAGGCTTTTTTATGGCATTGTGAGAAGTATGGTTCTTTGTCCCTCTACTCTGCTCTCATGAGTAGCCCAGCTGGAGTACTGCATCCAGCTCTGAGGTCCTTGGCACGGGAAGGATGTGGACCTGTTGGAGTGAGTCCAGAGGAAACCACAGAGACGGTCATAGGGCTGGAGCACCTCTCCTGTCAGGAAAGGCTGGGACACATGGGGATGTTCATCCTGGAGAGGAGAAGGTAGTGGGGAGACCTTACGGTAGCCTTCTGGTTTCTGAAGTGGACTAAAAAAGGGAGCTGAGGAGGGACTTTTTATAGGGTCCTGTGGTGTTAGGAGAAAGGGGAACGGCTTTGAACAGAGAGAAAGTAGGTTTCAATTAGATATTAGGAAAAAAATATTTACTGTGAGGGCAGTGAGGCACTGGCACAGGTTGTCCAGGGAAGCTGTGGCTGCCCCATCCCTGGAAGAGTTGAAGACCAGGTTGGATGTGGCTCTGAGCAACCTGATCTGGTGGAAGGTGTCTCTCCCCATGGCAGGGGGATTGGGACTGGATGATCTTTGAGGTTCTTTCCAACCCAAACCAATCTCTGTTCCTAAGACTCTGCAGGCAGTCTGGAACTGTTTCAGACTGTTTTCTGGCTGTAGTGTTTCTAAAGGTCAAATAGCTGAGGATAGCTTTAGGGAAGGAGGGGGAACACGAGTGAAACCAAAAGCTTTGTGCAAAAACCAACAAATCCCATATCAAAATTTTCTGGTCTATAATTTGTCCTTTTTATTGCCAAGGACATAAGGCAGGACTTGCACTGAGGAGTTCTTACCCTGCTGTTTTGTTCTGGAATTCATGATCTTTCTTTGGAACATCCTAGCAATTACCACAGCATCTATTTTTTCATATGTCAGATTAGTAAATGAAGGAAACATCACTTTCAGGAGATTGAACTTAGTGAAATACAGGAGCACATCTTCCAAGTGGTGGTAAATAAAATTAAGTTAATAAAACAGTAGTGAACTAATGCTTCACTTACAAGAACATACTGATTTACTTATCTTTTTAATTATTGATTTCCTGCTGGGTTATGGAAGAAAGGTAAATATGACAATGTCAAATAAGACATGATTTCTGAAAAGATATCACATTTTGATTTAGATTTGCAGTATCTTTTTTTGGAATGTTTGGGTGTTTGGGTTTTGTTTGTTTTTTCGTTTTTTTTTTTTTTTTGTCATATGTGAGATGCTTGGGTAACACCCAGATATGGAATCCATTTTGGAATCAACAATTATAAATTACATAAAGACTCCTTCCTGATGAGCTAGCATGACTCTTACCATATACATACAAAGGACATGCCAGGCAAGCAACAAAAGAAATCAGGAATGCACCTGAAGTGACATAGAAACAGGCAGAATCTCTTGAATCCCAGTCTAGTATATCAGAAATTTTCCATCTGAATATTTAATACTCCGTGCTCTAGATTTAGAGCAACTTGTGGGATAAACATCTGGAACAATTTATGTTTTGGATTTAGGTTACTGACTTTGCAAAGCAATTCCATACCAGCAGTGAATTCTTGCCTTGTTTTTAAGTGAAAAATAAGGTGATTTTAATTCCATAATATACAATATAACATTAAGCAGGACCAATCATTCAATTCAGAAGGATACAGATTTTTCCAGAGCACTAGAATTAATTTGATCACACAAATAGATAAGCTACATATGGGAGTTAATGTGTTTGCTAAAATATTTATGGAGTTAAATTATTCCATAAATTGAACTGTTGTTCACTGAGATTGTTTCATTTTAATATTAATATGGACAAACTATGTCAGAGATGCTAAAAATGTTGAACTTCAAACACATTTTTTGATGATTCTGATTTATATAAGTGCCTTCTGGTTTAGGGCATGTTCAGTGAAAGATAAAAGGGAAAAAATTATTTATATATCTTAAGGTGATAGGTGAACAAAGTGAAGACCTATATAGAAATAGGTCACAAACTATCAGTTGCATATAATAAATATTTTAGTTTAGGTTACTGTAAAATACTGTTTGAAGGGACTTCACAGAGAATTAGTTCAGAGTAAATAGAACTAGAAATCTAGATTATATTTGGGAGTAAAGTTTTCTTTGAAAGGAGTGTTTATCACTTTAAATCAAAGTGAATTCATTTCTTAAAAATCCTGTAGTGGATGTAAAACCATTCCTCTAACATGTGATCAACCCACACATACTTCAGTTTGTCATTCTTCCCTTTCTTTTTTGCAGGTGTTGTTAAAAAAATATAAAAGCCTCCACTTGCAGAGATGCATGCATACGTAGCTATTTACAGCTTTAAATGAGAAAATAAGCCTTCGTAGAATTCTGAAAATGTTGGAATTGTTTTTCCCAGCTGGGGAGTGGGGTTTGCTTCGTTTTTACCAATATGTCTGTGTCAGAATGTTCTGGAGCTTTATTCCAGGAAGCTGCGCTGGGCGTTGCGGAGCTCCGTGGAGGGAAGGAGGACAGACCCTGTCCTTGGCAACTGCTACATCCATCTGATGATTGAAATAGACGTGGTGATTTTCAGATATGATTGTTCCTGTGAAGAAAAATGCTTGATTAAGCAGTGGATTTCGAGATTTCTTCGTGCCTTTTTTTACGTGCATCTCCAAGAGTTGCATACAGAAAGGTGACCTTCCCTGTGAAATATTTCTGCACGGTATTCCAAGGGATGTTATTTGGATTTATATGGGGTCAAGACCATTATACATAGAGAAAATGAGAATTTTTTTCTATAAATCAAGTATTTGGGCCGTTGTTTTTTCTTCTTAGAATGTCGTGCATGTATCCCAATAAAACCGAGATTCAGAAAACCAGGATGTGTTAAAGAATCTGATTGTCTTTCAGTGTCCATCTTTATTCCCATTACTTTCTTTTCAGTATGAAAATATCTTAATACGGAGCCACCGAGAAAGTGAAAAAATGCAGAGTTACAATTAATTTGTCCATTATCAGTTACTGGCCTTCTTTATTCCACTCTGTGCCCTGTCATATACACATTATTTTGCATTTCTGAAAATGGTCGTCTGGTCTATGAGAGAGGCTTTGCTCTTGAGATATGCATGATCTGACATAATCTAAAGAGGTATACCCTCAGCTGTGCTGATACGAGGTAAATAAATTAATATGGGAAACTGTGATTAAATCTCTCCAGTGAAATCCATTTCGGTATAATCTTCTATCTTTCCTTGTTGCAGCTTTTCTATACTATAAGAACATTTTAAAATTCTGAAGCTAAACTCCTCTGAAATCCATCACGTTATCTTTTAAGAGCTTTTAAATAACTTCATATGAATTTAGTGAGCTCAACTTCCCTGTACCAACAGAACTTTAATGTAAAACTGTGATTTCGCTAAAAATAAATGCAACATTTGCATAACATCTTATGAATTATTCTCCTTTTAATTTATAAAAAAATATAGATAATCTTAAAAAAAATAATGCCAGTAATTTAGCAATTGAAGATATATCTAGACTTAAATATATACACGGAGATATACTCCTTTCATCAATATTTTTTTTTCCCTTCTACTAGCACAATTTTATTTAATTTCTCCCATGATTTCTCCATTCCTGAGTCTCTGTGTAGAACTGTAGGAAGATAAGAGAGGTTGTACATTGTGTCATTGCAAGAACACAGCTCAACCTGCTGTTTGTGCACCTGAGACAGTTTGATGTTCACAAAACAGAGGAGGCTCTTGCCATTGGAGGGCTGCAGATGGGAGAGGCAGCACAGTTTCTGCTACAGTCATAACAGTTAACTTTTCACACTTCTGGGATCAGCAGTGCCATATCACTCCTAACCAGCAGCAGTCTTCAGGGGTTCTTGAAATTTTGACAACAAAACCTGAAAGTCATTCTGTGCACTATGGTCAACTAGGAAAATGATAAATCCTATGTAATTTAGTCATCAGAATGAATAATATATCTATCTATATCATGACATCGCTACTTATATCAATATTATATCTATTTAGGTCTCTTGCAAGGTTGTAAATCCTAAGCACTAAAGTTGTCTAAGCCATTATAACCTTATTCCTCTCCATATGGAGTTAGATGAGACTCCAAGTCAGACCCAAAACTGACCACGGCCAGGTGGGGAAGTTTCCTCTTGGGTGGCTGCAAGAACAGCTCCTCCTCCCTCTTTCACATTGTATCGTTCTACTCCTTTTTAGGCTTTACCCAAGAACATCTCTCGAAACACTGATTGCACTAACCCAGCAGAAAACCATCTGAAATTGTCTCATGGAGAGGCCTGATTCGTGTTACAGCTAAAGCAAGGTAAACAGAGACAGCATGCAGTAGGGAGCAGTGACAAGGTGTTAGATTGGCTCAAGCTGTCTTGTGTAATTTTGTTTTTGAAAGTAAAGTGACACAGCTTTTTTAGATTGGATATGAAAAGTAGTGTTAGAGCTGTTTGGTCTTTTTTTGTTTGTTTGTTTGAGTTCTGGTGGATTTTTTTTTTTAAACTGCATGTTAGTTCTAGTACTTATAACCTGTACTGGTTTTCTGGGATAGAGCTCATTTTCTTCACAGTCGCTAGTATGGAGTTGTACTTTGGGTTTGTAAAGTAAACAGAATGGATAATTCGGGGATATATTTGTTTCTACTGGGGAGCACTTAGTCAGAGCTGAGGCCTTTTCTGTCTCTCACTCCACTGCACCAGTGAGGGACTGGGGGGCACAAGGAGCTGGGAGGGGACAGAGCCAAGACAGGTGACCCCAGCTGAGCCCAGGGATATCCCAGGCCATATGGCATTGTGCTCAGGGTGTAAAGCTGGGGGAACAAGAGGGAAGCAGAGGAGAGGCTCAGAGTGATGGCATTTCTCCTCCCAGTGATGGGGATGGCTGAACACCTGCCTGCCCGTGGGAAGTGGTGAATAAATTCCTTGTTTTCCTTTGCTTGCGTGCATGGATTCTTCAATTCTCCCTCTTGAGCTGTCTTTATCACAAGTTTTTTTTTTATCACAACACACAAGTTTTCTTATTTTAAGTCTTCTGATTCTCTCCGCCATTCCACCAGGGAGGAGTGAGGGAGCAGGTGAGTGGGAACTTGCTCCTGGCTGGGGCTAAACCATGCCATCACATATTGAGAAAGATTACTTTAGGTCTGAAACTATCCTGGAACCTTGGAATTTTTTTGGGACCTTGGAATTTGTTTGGAAAGAACTACTAAAATATCAATGAGGTTTTTTAAATGTGATTTTGCAGCTCCTGGTAATACATAAGTTGGTCAAAGCTTTGTGAAAGGTATGTCTAGTTGCGTCTCCAGTCCCCTGTAAAATAAATTACTGGTGATCAAAGGCTTGATAAATACTTTTTCAAATTTTTACTAGAAAATTATGCTGGCTATTTAACCTCTTTGAACAGAGAACATTCATTTATTAGGGAGAAGAAAAATGGAGTAATAATGGATTATATACAGTTTTCCCCTGCCCAATGCATCCTTGCTGTGAGGAAATCAATGATTTTCAAGCTCCAGCAAAGCCTTACCAATTTGCTGTCATTCCTAAGAAGCTCTCCATGTCCCATTCAAGGCCCTGTTGGTACAAGCATCTTGATGTGAGCCTGCTCAACCAGTTTGTGTCTGAAATATCCTCCCCCTGAGCATCTCTGTCCAGGCTGCCCTGTTTTTTATTTAGAAAAATGTAATACTGCAGCAGGAATATCTGTAGCTGTTCACAAAATTAAACTCCCAAATACAGTATCCACTGTATGTGACAGTCATCAGTATGAACACCGAAAACTTGTATGTATAAAATTTAATTTCTATGTCTAAAAACTAACTTATATGCCTAACTTTATGTTTCTGTTGAACTGAAAATATGACAAATTTATTTTGGTGGGAAAAAAAAAGGAATTTCAAGTCAAATATTCCATAGGTAGAAATTCCCTTTTCTTTCTTCTTTCCTTCTTTTTTTCCCTAAAAAAACCTGTATTATATTTAAAATAGCTTTGAAACTTAATTTGGGTGATTCTTTATGACCTTCTTTTGATGAAATCAATAAAAAAATTCATTGGAAAAATAGTCTTATGCCTTAGTAATGAATATGGTAATCCCTTTCATTAAAAGGAATATATACATTTAGACTTAGACTAAATATTTACCTATTTAACTTGGAATGTCATCCCATATACATTTATAGAGAAGTCCAGACACATACAGGGACATAACAGCAAGCACTTGTTTACTTCAGAATCAAAAGTTGCTCTACAAGTCTAATTCAAAATTACAGCAAAACATTAATTTACAAAACCTACAGCAAAATAAAATATTAAATTACTAAAACCCCACAATGAAACCAACAAAAAGAAACAGTTTTTCTTCCTCCTCATTTTATCTGTGACGACAGATGTTACTTGATCTTTTAGAAGTCAAGATCTCTTCAAGAATTATTGCTACGAAGTTAGGGCTTAGTTATCCTAAATTATCTGAAATTATTGACTTTAATCAAGTTAGTTTCAGGAAAGAGTGCATAATTTCTCTGCTTCCTGCTGGTCTGCTGAGCCCTTATAATTTTTTTTTTTTTTTTTAATGTTAAAAATCAGCTGGAATCCCTTTCTCTAACCATACTATTGATGCTAGGAAGGATTTTGAGAAAATAGGATAATGTTATTCACAGAGAGCCTTTGAACTATTTTTTGTAGGGAACAAACTATTGATTGTGTCAGCATCTCTCACACTTGGTGCAAAGACTCAGCATGGAAAAACAACTCATTCTACAGTGAAACATAAGACATGGTTGCCTGGAATTGATCTTATTAGCCCCAAAAGCACTACAATACGTTCCTCAACTGATTTGACGTAGAATTCACCCAAATTTATTTCTAAATATATAAATATACATTGCTGCCATTTTATTTTATCCTGTTCTAGACACAAAACTCTTCTAACATATTGAGCTTTGCAACAAGATACCTACATAAAAAGGTTGATTGGAAGAAAAACAAAATGCCTTTGGTCTCTTTCAAAATCCAGTCTTATTGAAGCTTAGAGACCATGTGTTTTAAATGGCATACTAGCACCAAAATGCTGTCTGTGTGGAATTACCTTTAACTAACATGTCAAATCTTCCCAAAATTTCTTCCTATGAATTAAATTGGAAGTCTATTTTAAAGTATTTAAGCTTTAAAATATGGACTTTTGGATACTATTTTTTATTTGGTGTGCTAGAATGAATTGTTTCATTAAATTAATGGGAACAAATGCTGCAATATAACAGCTACTGGTGATGCTTTTCTTATAAGTCTTATTATCTCTGAAAGTCACAGATCAAATTCTTTCAGATAAATTGTTGTGAGATCAGCATCACTCAGTTTCTCTGGAGTTACAAGCAATGTCTTTCAGCAATTGCAGGTCGTCTTTGAATAATTTTCTAAATCTGACAGACAAATTCAACCATAATGCAAGCTGAATGCCCTCTGGTTTACACCACAATGAAATGAACCATTGCAGCCCATTTTTGAAGGCTGTCCTTGGGAACTCTTTCATAATACACTGGCTACAGTGGCTGCGTTTGTTGACATTTCTATTCAGTCCCACAGCCTGGATGTGTCTTACTTCACTGTGATCCAGGAGGAAATCTATTGCAGTCAATGGAGGTACATGAGTTTAAATGGCTGTACAAGGAGAAATGCACCATGTGAGTTGGAGCAGACAAGGATGAATCCACTGTCTTCATTTAGCTTGGAGCTTAAGCTGGTGGCATTCCCTGAAGTTTCTGGAGGTAGGGGAGCGGTGCACTAATTCAATATCATCCTGCCAAGTACATCTGTGTGGATTTTATTAGGTCTGCAATTTAGGTTCAATATAAAATAAAATAAAAAATAATCCTGGTTTATCAGTTTTATGACAGTGGCACTCTTTCTGTGCCATGGAAGTGGAAAAGTGGTTTCCTGTCAGTTTAGCTGCTGAACGAGGCAGATATGTATCCCCTGGGATATAAGGGGCAATACTTTTGGGACATTAGACCTTTCCTCATTGTAAGCGATAAATCTGCGATGTCTGCAAGATTCTTATTTCCAATTTGCGTGGTGTCATTTAGTTGCAGTTTTGGACAGCTGACATGACAGAAGATTATTTGGGGATGAGCAGTGCTCAGAGTTTGACCTGCTGTGCCAGGTTCACATCGTGGACGGCTGTGCCAAGCCTGGGAACAGTGCAAAACAAGCAGCACAAACAAGAATGAGGGGATCTGGGCTGGGATGGGCTGGGCCAGGGGTGCTGATGGCCCTGAGCTCAGCCACAACAGCAGCCCCTGGGCTGGGACAGCGTCAGGAAACAGCCAGACACAATTCCAGGGTGGGGGGATGAGGTTATAGTGATGAGACAGATCCAAAGGCAAACCAGTCTGTGGGCCAGGAGCAGAGCTGGATGGATGGGGAAAGGATGGATAGATGGATGGATGGATGGATGGGATGGAGGGATGGATGGATGGAGGGATGGATGGGTAATGCAGGAGTGTGGTGAGTCTGCAGCACAGATGTAGTGCATTATCTGCAGCTGAAGCCAATCTTGAGAGCCTCAGCTTAAAAGCAGACCCCAGGGAAGGGGTGGGCACTCAGTTAGTGTTCAGCTGCCTCTGTGCTCTTTCTCAATTAGTCCTGAGCTGAAGCAGCCAAAGCCCTCAGAAAAGGGAGGATGCAGTAAAAGCCTTTAGGCTGTGTGTTTATGTTATATCTGTGTGCAATAAGATGGAAAAGGTCACCATTAGAGCAAATTGGTTGCTGTTTTAAGCTGCTTTAGCTGGACTTTTAGAGGCCTTTGTGGTTAGAATTTTATAAGGATAACTTGGATGGCTTCTGGAGATTCTTTCTGGATGAAAGCTGCTGTGGACTCTCCATTTGTGAGTAAGTCAAATTGCAGATAACAAAACTAAAAGCTCCTACAAGATCCATATTCCTATTCATGGAAAAAGTTTAAATGGTTGTATCTTTTTGTTGTTGCTGCTGTTTGTTTGGGTTTTTAAAGATAAATTCTTAAAATCTTGGAATTCTGAGGTGTATAAATTCAGGATTATTGTTTTAATATCTGTCCTTTTTTAGAAGCAATTTATCTTCTTAAAGGAGGTCAACTTCTGCATTTTGCTCGCTATCATTTTCAAGGGTTAATAACTTATAGTTTTTATTTTTCCTTCCTACTTACCCAAGCAATGCATGATACTTAAAATGAGTTTAGTATTTCTACTGGTGTTTTCATTAGAATTGGCTGTGAGTTTCATGTTTGAGGTTTTCAAAATGGATCTCTAGGAGCTCTAACAGTGGTTTGCCTCCTTACAAATAAGACTCATTTCACAGCATTAATCTATGAATATATGTTTGGGGAGATATATATTTTTTTGTACCCCTTGCCTACTACCAAGGAAACTTGGTAGTTTCCTTGGGTAGTTTCCTTGGTAGTAGGCAAGGGGTACAAAAAAACCATGTCCTCTGCAGCAATTCACAGTTTCTGATGACTTCCAACTGACCCTATTACCTCAGAACTGGAATTTCTTCCAAATGTGAACTTAATAACAGGGCTGCTAATTTATAGTACTGCAGCTCTACCTAGTGATGGTCAATTGCCTAAAGAAATCTCCCATAGTAGTTTAACACTGTTTAGCGAAAAACAGGTAGTTTTGTGCCATATTCTTATTACCTTACTTGGGTTGTTTTGTGGTCTTAGGAGTTTACAAAGTATCCACCTTAAATCTTTCCTCTTATGTTTAATAAAAACAAACAAAACCCAAACAAATACCCTCCAGCTGTTGATTTGACACTGCAGAAATATTTTAGGACTGGACCAGAGCAGAGCCTTCAGGATGTGTATTATGAAACCTAACATTGCATTTTACCTCCCTTTTTCTGTGTAGGTTCTTTTCTACTTTTTATCACCATACTCAGCCTCCTCTATCCCAATGTATCTATCACCCTACTTGGCAAAAAACCTCAGCTTGTTATTCAGCACCTCCTTTTAAATTCTCAGTATACAGACTTTTTCATAATGTGATAAGTATCCATTTGCACATGAAGATTATACCAGCAGAAGTGGAACTGCACTGTCCTTTCTGCTGAAGACACTGACAAAGCAGGTTCTGGGAATTCATACTAAACCTAACTGCTGTAGCTGGTAAAGCACCAGTTCTGTGTGTCAGCATCTATTCTTACCTGTAACAGCCTGTGGACCCACAGCTTCTCTATTCTTGATCCTGTGAAAGAGAATAATAGGTGTGTAAAGTCTCTCTAAGCACTTGCACTGGCATTCATAACATAACACAGAACATTCTTATCTGTGAGCACAGCTTGCTTTCACTCAAGACTTCAGATTCTTTTCAAAGAAAAAAAAAAGATTGAGGTAAATATTTAAATCTCTGTGACTGTTATTTTTGGAAAATGATACAGACAGGTAATTTGGTAAGGTTTCTTTATTAGTTATCTAATGCTTAAGTCCAGATATTAACCTGTAGTGAAGCACAAGGATGAGAGATACCTGAAGACTCCAACTGTACACTGATTTCAAGGTAAAGCAAGAACTGGTGAAGGTCTTGCCTGGCAGACCAAGAACTACTGCCCTTTGTCATGGGGATCAAAAAAATGTAGCAAGAAAAAAACCCTGATGCTACCCATTGGTGAAGTCAGGCTTCCTGTGGGATTTCCAGTTTTGTCTGCCTGGATGGTGATCAAGTGAGCTGTCACAGTGGAGCAAGTTTGAGTGAGAATGTTTGCAGTAAAAGCAAGGTCCTTGGTTAGCGATGCCTATGTTCTCTTCATTCCTGCTGAAGATTTGTGCTTTAATCCAGCAGAAAAGCTCCCAGCCTCTCCTCACAGCTTATTTTCTGCCTGATCCTTTGGTTAAGTCGTAATCCAATGTGTTGCATTGCAGTCATGAAAATTATGTCACAAATACAGCGTGTTTTTTCAGTGGGATGGAGCAGTAAAAGGAAAGGAGCTGAGAGAGGGCAAAATGTGGTTGATTATAGAAATCTTTGAGAAATAGAATGATATTTCTTCCTTACTTTCAATTTAAGAAATTCAGTATGCAGTGTGCAGACCCCTAGGACTGCTACAGCAAAAATGGGCTTTAGTCTGTGTTTTCCTCTTCCCAAAGTTCTCAGTGTTAATCACATTTATTAATGTGGGAACAGAAGGACACATAATTGTATTTTTGGGAGTATATACATTTGTGAATAACAACTTTATAATTAGAACAGTCAGTCTAGGGGGAGAAAAAAGCAAACGTGTTTGCTGGAGGACTGAACTGGGACTCGAGAATCAGTGGATAATAAATTTTCAACCTTGGTTTTTAATACATGAAGTTATATTGGAGTGGATGCTGTCTTTCCCAATGTGCTCACAACATATAATCTCTTTTATCAAAAGCAGACGTGCTACTATGACATAGTAAAATACCACTGTGTAGTATTTATGACACTGCAAATTAGAGGCAGGGCGGAACACGTCTGTGTGCTCAGACCAGCATATTTCATGAGAAATAGTGATACTGTTCCATGTTTAAAATGTTCTTTCTATTTTCTACTTTCTTTATAGACACTTTATAAGGTGTTTATCACCAAACTGACTTTAATATTAAAGTGCCACATATTTTGATAAATGTCAACACAGTTACAGAGAAGGGTGGGGATTAATTTATAAAATATTGCAATTTTTTAGCACAAATGTTTGCATGTTTAATTAATTACATGGAAGTGCTTTAAAATTGCATTAACTTGAAATCAAAGCAGAGTCTGGCCTGCACTGCTTCTTCACAAAGTTGCCCCTGACAATGTAAGAAATTATGTGGGATGACAGCAGTAGAATGACCACTAGAAGGTTTTGTAGTTTTTCAGCCTTCAATTAAAAAAAGTGAACAGACTTGAATACATTGTTTAAATTTGCAAGGAACGATTCTCATTATCTGATGTTTTAGCTGCAGTACGGAACTGAGAGAATGAAGATTTTCAATAGAAAGGTTGTTTTCTCCTTTGGTAATTGGGATTATCCCTAGCCATAATAAATAAAGTGATTTCCAAATGGAGTGTGTCTATTTACTGTGTTTTGATGTACTGTGGACTTTATCTTTTATGATATTAATTTTTGACTTCAACTGCATATTATGATAATTTGAGACAGGCATGTGTAGCTCAGTTATAACCAAATGAAAATCCAAAGTCTCCTATTAAGCAAATTTTGCTTCTAACATTTAAATATTTGTCCTTCAAAATGCTGCCCTCAGACCTTGTACATTTGGGGATTTATTCAGTGGCAGAAGCAATTTATTTTTTATTTTTAATAAATGGCCCTTTAGGCACTTTGGACAGTTATAGCAGAATTAGCAGTTTGGTCACATTTGAAGTGTTCCCTCTGAGCAGCTATAACGCAACCTTGTTATTTCATTATGAAATGGGATCTAAGCTTCATGTACATCCTGTTAGGCTGCAGTTCAAAAAAAAGATAATAACCTCATGGGGCTGATCTTTGTTAATGTACTGTGACCCCTGCTATTTTCAAATTGGCTCTAAAGTACTCCCTTAGTGCAGCCGTAGTCAAATAGTCCAAAGAACTTTTTGTAATGAAAGCAGAATTCTGTGGCACCTGTAGGTAGTTGTGTGAATATCCTGCAGGGCAAATGTGTGGTGTCTGTGTGTGTATTATGTTGGGTGAGCTCAGACATCCATCAGAATTTAGTATATGTGTGAAACTGCTAATTCTTGTCAAATTCTGAGTGTAAGATGGCCTATAACGTTCTTCATATGATAATAATAAATCCCATTTGACCATATTATGGAATTTATAACATTATTTTTTTCCATTTTTCTGGTCTTAAGGTGATTGTAAACAAAGAGGGTTTCATTACTTTGGCCACTGTACCAGCACTGTAAACAAAATTAGATATTTACAGTTTTACTTTTTCCACAGCAATCTGAAACATGCATGACTTCAATCCTTCAGTCTAGAGTACTGTGAGTATTCCAAATTTTCTAATATTTCCCTCTGTGTACTGCATATCATGTAGCCTCCAAAGTTTTGAGAACATGCAGAGCTCAGAGGATTCTGTCTAACTGTTGAATTTTCCTCAAGAAAAATCTGTGGAGGAAGCTGACTGAAGGAGTTTTGCTTTTCGTGTATAGCATGAGAGTGGACTGCACCCCTAGAAAAATCTTGTCTGTCATTTCCAGTGACCCAGACCATACAGGATCTTGCTTTCTTGATCATGGAATGGGCTAGGTTGCAGGAGGCCTTTGAAGATCATCTGGTCCAACACTTTTTCGTTGGATCAAGTTTCTCAAGGGCTCCTTCCTTCAGCCTGACCTTGCACACAACCAAATGTCCACAGACTTCTCTGTGCCTCACCTCCCTCTTAGAGAAAAATTTCTTTCCTGTTTTTCATCTTAGGCTAACCTCTTTCAGTTTAAAACTATTGTCCCACGATACAATTTAAAGAGGAAAAAGTAAGGGAAAGAGGAGGATAATAAATTTTAAACCTATCTTGGACACTACTTGTGCTTTTTATATTGAAAACACAGGCTAATATCAATAGGAAACTTGCAAAAATATTTAAAAAATGCTTCTAATGTCACATTGTTCATTGGAAGCTCAGACTAAAAGAAAGTTTTCCATTGTTTTCTTATCAACTGATGTAAGAAAACAACTCCCTAAACTTTATTGCATTGTAAAGAAATACTGGTGAAAGTTCGAACAGCACTTGCTTGTGGCAGTTAAGATGGCCACAGCAGAATTAAGTCTATCTTACTGGTGGATATACTATATATGTATAAAAACAGCCTAGAAATACAACACTGGATTTTCAAGAATGAAAAATTAATAAATATCTTTAACCGGTTTAGTCTAATCCTTAATAAATAGACTTCAAAGTGAAGTGTAAAACTAGAAATCCTTAGATTTGGAAAGATTAAGTCTATCATCAATAAAATATACAGATTTCATTAAAACTTGGGAAAGAATAAATATACAGTGTGGTTAAATGACAAGTTTCAAAAGATAAATTCCTTCAGAAGTATTGTATAAATAATATCTAGCAAGGTTTTGGGCAGGAATTGTAGGTCCATCAAAAGCAAACTTGAGTCGGAATTAGGCATGAAAATTTTAGGGTGCTATTGCACACTGGATGAAGAGAAAGTCAGTAAAATTGAGACTGAATAGAAAAAAATATAAAACTCTGTCTCACAAGGTGTTTGAATGCTTTGGTGGGTACTGAACCTCTAAGGGTGGTTATTAAATTATCATGAATACATTGTGTTTCACTCCACTATATCACTGTAATAATTAAATCTTCCATGTTTGTTGTAGGGTAGGAATATTTGAGTCCATATCAACATGGATAAGTAAAATATTACATTAAATTGGAGATGGTCAGTGGCTCCATAAGGTTTTGGTTCATCTTAAAAAAAATTTGGAGAGGATGGGACTTGCATGATTTGTCTCACAAGCACAAACACATTGTGTGAGCTTGATCTGGAGTATACAAAGCTGAATTTTTTATGTATGTACACAGATGTACTTGCACACATATGTGAATGGAAAGTGAGCAGCTTCCAAGGAAGAAGAGGTAAAGCTACCATTTCTAAAACATAACAAATATGATTTGTTTATAAATAGATGTACTCTTTAAAACTCTATTAGTACAAACCATGTATTTGCCGTAAAAATAAATCAATTTATTATTTAACTGTTTTAGAGCTAATTCTTTCCATGGGGTTATTTTGGGAAGATTATCAAATAGTGAGAAGTAAATTAATGGTAATGATTAAGAATGAGAAATGGAAAGCAGAAGCCAGAAAATGTGAGTGTAAATCACATCTTTAGTTTGTCTAGAAGCTAACAGTTGTTAGGATATTTCCCATGTCAAATTTCCTCCAGATAATTATATGGCATGTGAAAATTGAAGAAGGGACTTCAGAGAAGTAAAATTTAGAGTTGACACTAAATTATTGAGGCTAGTCAAGTATAATGAAGCCTGAAAACATTCTGAAGTAATAATAAGGTTTAGATGAATAGGCAGAAGGAGAGGTAATGTAATTCACTCCTAACAGAAGTAAGAAAACCTTGACTGGAAGGGGTGATTGGACTTTTTCATACCTTTGGCATCAAAAAGTAATTATAACCACTGAGGGTATAAATCCCATTGGCGCTGAAGTTTAAACAAGTGAATGAAAACAAAACTGCACAAACAAATTCTTTTCTTATCAGGTATCTGGGACCTGAGGTGTGTAGTATCAGCCACAGTCAGAGATAGGAAAGTAATTCCCAATTCTTCAATTGCCTAATTTAAACAAAGCTTTTATCACTGATTTTTATGGCCAAAAATGTTTGTTTTTAACAGGACATGAAAATTTGGTAGTCTCTGCTTTAACAGAGACAGATACTTTTCTGCAACTCAAATATGTAAACCTCTAGCATGTGCTTATTGCAATGGTAACTTCTACTAATTCACTAATATTAGAATAGAAATTCAATTACCCTGAATTAACATGCAAAAGTTGGAGCCTTGCATTGGTGCTGATTTACTGGGAATTTAGGCAGAATCTGGCTCCTCAATTGCTGAGATCATAACTGGTTTTCAAGCTAAATTAATTAAAACTTCACTTTCAGTTTTAAGGACTAGTGAAATTGTCCTGTAATGGATTTACTCTACAGTTTTGACAGAAAGTATTAATTCTTACATCTTTGAATGGGAAATGTGCAAAATCATGACATCAAAATAATAAAGAAATTCAATCAAAAAATAAAACTGAGTGTTTTGCTTCAGCTTGGAATTTGTGGTCCGAAATGGACAAAGATGATAGAAGATCAGGTAACTAACAGCAGGGTGATGATGATGTGAATTAGTCTTGGGATTCCTCAAATGGATTTCAATTTCTGGACAGATAATTCATGGCAGTGACTTGAAACCTTGTCTTCTATTCTTCTGGATACGAACAGGCTGCCCTCGTTCCCTGTCCTTGCTGATAGAGCAATTTTCCTTCATATTGGAACAGCCATATCGATTTGCTCATGGACTAGAATAGGCTCCATTTTTATATGGCCAAGCTGAGTCTTCAACACTCAGGCTGGAAACACAGAAGACTTAAAACCATTTTATTAGCTTTATGAGGGAAAAAGAAAAAAATCAAGTATCCCAAGTAGTATTGGTTAATCACTGTTTATTTTCTTGGGCCAGAAAATTCCATATTTACCAGAGGTAATATTTATTTATGTAAAGAATAATTTTCTAATAATAAGATTTCAGCACATTAATATTTTAGAGGAAAGTTCTGTAGGCCCAAAGATATTTTAAATTGAAAAGTTACAGATTGTTTATGGACAGTTTTTAGCTCCTCAAGCTCATGCTAGAGAGTAGTTTAAATCAAGACAAATTTTTTTTTAAGAACTGTTAATCTCCCCACAAAATATTTTAGAATTTTTTAGAGAAGTAGATGATTATTTCATTGACTTCATATTTGTTAGTTATTTTGAGTATAGATTTTTGATAAATTCAAGGTAAGAGTTGTACAGATACAACAGTGACCTAGAGCTTTATAATAGAAAGTTGTGTTTGTTTTTTAATATTTTTTCCTATTCTACTTCCTCATGTATTTCACAGCATGAATAGGAGTAGAGCAGAGTGAGAACTTTGCCAAAAAGGATTTTTTCAGGCAGATTTGACTAGTTCATCTTATTGCTAGTGACAGAAATAAAATTACTATGGCTGCATTGCAGATTATCCTTCTTTTCAAAGTGAATGCTATACAATTTCAGATTATAATTAAAAGCTACATAAAGTAATTTCATAACCCCCCATTTTTGATTGTAAAACTTAGTATATTTTTTCAGTCTGGAAGTATATTTTAGAACATGTAACAATTTTTGTCTTATTTTAAAGAAATAAGTAGGACACCATATTCATATGTGTATTCATATAATATACATATAATAGTATTACATTTAGACATTGCATATGCTACTCTTCACCTGGAAAAAGGTAGTGTTATTGTATCATTGGGTTTTATTGGTCCAGTTGTGTTTTACAGCTTTTCCACTTTAGAGTAGGAAATGGGACTAGAAAATGATTACTTGCCATTGAAGGAGAACATCATCTACTATAAATGCTAAATGTACAGAAGCTGCAAGTCTAAATCATACATGTGTTTTTAGTCTGACTTGGTAAAGCAAAGAATTGTATGTGAAGTGGTTACACCATGGGTATGATGCTATTGTGAATTTCTGAGATGAGAATGCCTATGCAGAGACAGATAAATTAAGATTAAATACACACCAAGTTTCATTAATCCTGTTAATTGTGAAATAATTTATTATATTTGAAGCCAATTACTGTAATCAAACCGCAAATCTGATTTATTACACTTGCAGTAAGATTTGAGACATCAGAACCCCTCACGTAATTGAGTGAAAAAGGTGACAGGAGGGGTGGAAAACTAAATCCAGCTCTTGCAACTTGTTGGACCACATCTGCAGATAAATGGATGTTAATTTACATTGTTCCTTTCCTGGTAGTCCACTTCATTGCGGGAACTCTCTGCTTAGTAACAAAGGATTTAATAAAACGTTTAAGCTGAAATGTGCTGATATTCATTTGGTTCCTGTTAGACTAATGGTGTGCTTAAAATTAAGTGCTTGGGTAAGGTGCTGCTGTTGTATCAGCTCTGTGTAGCTCTGCAAAGAGCTAAATAACCATGGTTATCCATGAAGGAGAGTGGTAAAGCAGTGTAGCTTGTGCACTCAGTACAGAAAGAATGAAAATATCCCAGGTTGTTCTTTGGCTTTACATCCCAAATTTGACCTGATGTTCTACTAAGTTGTGCTGAGTCAAAGCTCACATTCAAGTCTTAAGTGTAGAGTAATAGATCTGCCCATGTGAAAAAGTTTAGTGTGTGTCCCATCTATCATAACTTGGGTTTTACCTGACTTATCAATTTTTCTTTAATAAGATTTTTTTTTCCCCAAATAGTTTCTTCTGTTCTACAGAAAGCATTCAATAGTGAGTGTAAATACAGGTCAAATCTAAGTGTGTATAACTTTCTTGTGTTTTATATTGTAATCAATACTCTGGCCCACTTAACGTGTTAACAGTGCGTCATCTGGCCTGAAGATGATTATTAAGCCAAAGTTAAACATTTAAAATTGTTTTCTTTGTGCTATATTTTACTTACGGTATTTCTTACAATGTAACCCTGATAAAGGAGACTAAATTCCATCCTAATGACTTAGAGGAATTTATAATGATTCATTTATTCTTCTTTTTTTTCTCAATGTTGTCCAATCACAAGTGAGAATGCATTTTAAGATGTGTTAAAATGTATTGTTGTAGTATTGTTGTGGTGGCTGAGGAAAGCAATTTACAAAGAGCAATAAATGGCAGAGATAGAAATTAAGTGCTCTGGCTATCAGCAAAACACTAAGCTAGCAAAGAGTTCATTTAGCACCCTTCCAGATGGCAAGAATTTTCCACAAAAGCACATCGTTTGCTGTAAATATTGCAATAATTTGTATTTTTTCCTCTAATAAAGTTGTCTTGAATTATTCCTACACCCATATGCACATCTAACCCTTGATCCTGCATATTTCTAGCAAGAATATTTCTCCTTGCATGTAGGTAGATTGAAATCAAAATATGATATAAAAAGAATTGTATGTTGTGATTTGTCACCAATTCGAGAATGAATTGATGAATGGAAGTTGATCCTCTAGTGTTTTGTGCAATCACTCTGCAAAGTAGCTAATTTGTTAGTATGCTAATTTTCTAATTTGCTGTCTTCGTATTGGATCCTCAGCATGAAAGTGAAACCCAAATTTTTGTACACTAAGGATTCTCTTTCAATGCTTCTAAAGTAAAATGAAAAAGTTATTGAAGTGATTGCAACATTTTATGAAGCATGATGTAACTCAATTATAGTAGCAAGTGACTTTGAACATTTTTCAGTGTGGAAGAGCACAGGTATATATGTAAGTTTTAGGTACTGAATTTTAGAGGTATTTGAGGGAGTTTTAATTTTTGTTTCAATATATTTAAAATAAAATTTAAAAGCTAGAGAAAATCACCCAAGGAAAGTCATTATTCAGTGAAAACTGCATAATTTGTCTTTATTGCTACTGAATGTTTTACATTTCAATGTATCTTTTAAATAACTAAATAAATTGCTTGAAGTTTGAAATTTAGTATAAACTGTACTGAAATGTTTAGTAAATTCTTTGCTTTTACTGTTTTCCCACAGCAGCTGTGATCATTATTCCATATTCCATGACATGTGACACTGTGTTGTGTGTTTTGTGTCATCTGTATCTTAATAATTTGCTGCTTTTTTTTTTTTTTTTTTTTTTTTTTTTTTTTTTTCCTTAAAAAAAATCTTTTTTTTTTTTTTTTTTTTTTTGGTCCTCATAACAGTAACCTTTTTTGGCATTCAATGGCAAAAATGGCCCCTGGGAGCTTTCTGGTCCATATGCAAGAACAAAGTGTCAAGGAAAGCATGGACTAAGAGCATTGCATTCTGTGATTTGCAGTTTCAAAATGTGCACTGACTTGAACATATCTGTGCATCACAAGGGGGGCTGCCATAACTCTGGAGGGAAGAAATGGAAGCTGAATATCAAGTGAAAAAGTGTGTTAAAGCTTTTAATAGCAAAGCTAAAAAAAAAAAAGTGAGAGAAGGAATATGTTCTGAATAAATTAGTTAATTTTTAATAGTAGTACTTTGCTTTGTATCAAATGGGATTGTAAGGTGGAGCATGGATGCCTTTAATGTAAAGAATTCCTCTCTTAGATCTATTATACTCTTAGACATTTTGCTCTTTGTGCCAATCTCCTTCATTCTGATCAGCCAAATTCAGACATCTGTCCCTCTGCACCTCTAGCCAGGGAATTGATCTGAGCTTCACTGTCTGTTTATATTGAGTTCAGCATATTTTGATTTTTCTCCTCTGTTTTCATGCTATCCTTCTCCCTGTTTCTTTCTGTTTTGATAATAAAGCCAGTTTAAATCAGCCTCTGTCAACATTATCCAATTGTGATAACCAGGAAAATGCAGTAATTTTCTAGTCTAGGCAAAGAAGGTACAGTTCTGCTCTCTGCATCCTTGTTACATTAACCTTTGCCATGAAGATTCCAAATAATCAGTAACAGTGAAGTTATAGGCACTGAAAGGGAGTCAGAAAACTATTTTCTGAATTTTGGTAATAGATAAGAGTGAAATTTCCATCCCCCTGAAGTAGTCTGGCTATATAAAGCATCACCCAGATTTTTGAACAGAAGAAATTTTCTTATGTGTGAAGGGAATAATGAAGGGACAGACATTGAAAATATTAATGGGATAAAAAGCCATAAATATAAGAAAAACAGCTGAGAGATTTTTAGGTCCCCACAAACTACGAATGTGTTGCAGTCACTGTGGCAGTGGAGGAGTTTCAAACAGTGAAGAAGTTAGAGCCAGCAGAGATTTCATCTTATTAAAGAGATTTCAAGAGTAAACAAGTGCCAGGTGTCATTGGCCCTTACTCTCAGATCCATTCTAACCTTCAAAACCAAGAGCTTGGTCATAGTGTGTATTTTCTATGATCTAGATGTTGTTAAAGGATGGGAAAACACAATTTTTTTTTACTAATATTTAGTGTTTTTCAGCAAATGTTTTCTGTGTAAACATGTGCATTTATTACCTGAATATATATTTCAATTTAATTTATTATTTACAATTTAGCTCACGTATCATTGTCCTGTAGAAGTTGTAGATCTGTATTAAGTTATCAGTAGAGGTGAATTAAAGGCAAATTGTTTGGGATAACACATCCATATATTTTAATGGAGTAGAAACCAAAGATTTTATTTTATTCCCCCATCCAGTATTTTCTGCTTTGAGTTGTAACTGGTACACGACAGGGGTCTGCAGTCCAGCAGCTGCACTGATCAGATTCATCTGAGAATTAATTAGTGTCCCAGGAACCTTTTACCATGAACTGTGAGTCAGTGGGATGGTGAAGTTCAGTTTTCCAGTCCTTACCAGTCCATTTGCTTTTCCAATTTCTGTAATAAAATACAGTTTTTGAAAGACTGTGTTTCTAGAAATGGCAATAGAACTCTGTAGAAATATATATAATATCCTATTTTTGGTACTTGTAGCTCTTTCTGTTTGTTTCTAAAAATTAATCAGGACAGCTGTGATCTGGAACACAAATATGAAAGTTAATTTGTGTGTGATTTTATATAATGATGGACATGTACTAAGAGGTCCTGTGTTTTGGGCAAATGATTCCGAATAAGAAAACAAAAGCATCAAGGTAAAGCCTATCATTTTTATATATGTGCATGAAAGGTTGGGATGCTTAATTTATTAAATCAAGAATGTGATCCAGGTGTATATTTACTACACAAGCTCCCATGGCACGAAATTCTAATAGAATTATGCATCTTTTTGCAACTTTGTTTTTCTCTGGATTTTAAGGTTTATTGCTTTCTTCCACTCCTGAAAATATTTGGTGAATGTTTGGCAAATGCCAATTCATTTAACTAAAGTTTATTGACATCAAAAAGAGTCAGTCTCTCCCCAACCCAAGAGGAAGGTGTTGTCTACCTAACACTGTGTTCTAAAATTTGGTTCATTAATATGTTTTGAATTTGATAGAAGCATTAAATAAGACTAAATGGTACCTCTGCAAGCAAAGTGTTTCTTTGCAGGTGAAAATAATAATATGCTGTTGGTTTTTAATCCATGCACTATGGAATAATCTGGTAACTTTTAGCTGTTAATTTGCTGAAAATATTTTAATATAATCTACATAGTAAATTATATTGTGACCAAATAGTTGAGTTTCAAGGGACAATTAAAAGAAACTTTTAGCTGTGTGTGTACATTAATGAAAATAAACATCAGCATGATTGAAGTTTTTGGAAAGGTGTTCTTATATCAGGTGTAATTCTGTCCGAAGGATGCATCATTGAGGCATTTCAATTTACCCCTTTCTTTTCCACTCCCTAAACTGGGGAGATCTCCAGTGCACCTCTCAGCTGGATAGGCTGACACCCGAAATACTGAACTCTGTTGCATCATGATGCAAATTTATGCTTTCATTGAGCAGAAATATTTCCTTCCTTTTTGACTAATATTGCCATTCCAAACCAAAATTATTGTGCGTTAGTGGATCTGGCTTAGACTGCTGTTCCAGTGCAAATGAGCATCTCTGATGTCAGCATCCTTGCATGAGGTGATTGCTGTAGAAAAATACTTTAAGATGAGTACAGTAGGTGTCATATGATGGTTGTTGTTTTCCTGGAACAATTTAGGGTGTTATCTCTTTGTCTTGCTTATAAGCTGCTAGTAAAAAATTATCTAAAACTTTTCAAACTTTAGTAAAAAAAAAAATCTGGTTTAATGTTTTGTGTGGATTTATGTGTTGTTGTAAGCTATATGTATTTTTATCACAGAAGAAATCAGGGGTAAATAAAATCTCTTAAAAACAGTCTCTGTACTCTCCATGAAAAACCTTCCAGCAGGGATTGTTGACAAAGTGCAAAGTAACATGAGAAAAGGTAGCTGAATGCAGTCTCTTTGTAATTAACATTTCTTGTCAGAAAGACTTTCTTTAGGAGTTTAAATTGTTTGAAATGAGTAGTTTTAACTTCATTTTTTTGAGACAGCTAAACGGAATTTCTTAGTGAGATGTTTCAATGAGGAGCAGAAGGAGGTTTTGGGTTTGGATTAGCACTTTGCAAGTGACAGAGTTAGAAGCCAGAGATTTGAATATGTCCTTCTAGAGTAACTGGCCTAATTTTGAAAAAAATACTTTTCCTGATGTTTACCTTAAGTGTGCTTTCTGAATGTCTCCCTTAAAAGTTTTTCTACATTGTCTCTGGACTCTTTAACCTTCATAATGCTCTTTTATTTCCTTCCTAGGTCTCCTTACAATGGGTAACTACTGGTGTGGTACTGTGTTCCTCTCAATTCAGAGATTTATTTTCATTTAACACTCCTAGAAAGCAGACTGACATTCTGTTCACTATCCCATTGCCCATTTACATGCCCAGTCAGGCAAATAATGTGTTTATGCCACTTTGCTATGACTTACCCATCTTTGGAGGAGTACCTTCATAGAAATTAGGGTATAACAGCCAAAATTAGAATATATTTTCAGGACCCTTCCAAAAGAGCTTTTGTGTCCTGCCCCCAAGTGTTGTGAAAGAGCAGATGTGTGCTGCATTTTACAGAAATATAGACTCTGACCCACCTACTCTTCAAGTAAACCCCTTGAAACTGTTGGGCTGCAGTGCCAAAAGCAGAAGTGTTTGTAGCAGCTGTTGGATTGAGCAGGCTCTGGAGTGTCTGCTGGGGAAAGCACACCACAGTCAGAGAGACAAATACCACAGCAACTGAGGCAGACAGCTAGAACAGTCTGAGAGTCCTGGGGTGGATGAAGAGGCAAAAATGTTGGATATATCACAAAGGACAGAGTATGAGACATCAGTGAATAGAAATCCATCCTATTAAAATTAGTAGGACCAATTGCAGGGTGGAGGGCTGTTTAACATGCACCAGCTGCTGCTGCTTCTCTTATCACACTACATGACACATTCTGGGACTGTCAAATTTCCTCCCAGTCATGTATTCTTGTCAATATCTCCATTCTGCTGGACTGCTTTGGGATTTATCTTTTCTTTTCACAACCTTTCTGAGACCTCTCCTTTGATTTCTCTGGTTATGTCTTTTGCTGTATCTTCTTCTTTTCTTCCACTCTTTGTAGGAGTCAACTCTACAGTCATTATTCACCTTATCAGCTACCAAGGATGATTCAGGATGTATAATTAATTTTAAGTAGTGAGCTAGCTCTTAGAAAAAGCCCAAACATTTATTTTGTAATAGGTTTTAATCAATCAGCTGCAATTTAGAGGCCTTACATGTAGAAAAATTTATGTGCTTGATACAGCATTAGAAAACCAGATGGCAAAGAAGGAAATAGAAATACAGCAGATAGATAATGAATGATATGCAAATTAAATAAGGTTTGAAGGAACTTGGGGTCTTACTGTAAATTTAAAGAGGGAAATACCTGTTAAGCTAATTTTATCCTTGTTCGTCCTATTTTATTTCATTTTATTTATTTTTATTTATTTCAATTTTGCTCTTTCAAATAATGTTTTCTTGCCTTGTAGTTTGGAATATTGAAGTTTCTGTGCTGAAACTGCATCACAAAATAGACATCTTTTTGTTACGATGCAGTTTCATGAAGGACAGGCTAGAAGTTACAGCACAAGGATTTACTCCTACTCTGTTTAAGTACCAATATCACATATTATTCCTTTTTAATGTTTATCAATGAACACAAGGCAATAGAAAAAAAGTCCTCTCTTAGAAATTTCTTTATTTTAATATTTGTACCTGTAATTTCTCCAGAGAAAAATAGTTGCTACCAAACTTTTCCCACACAGCTTACATTTACTGTACATTGACTTGTATAATGCATTATAGCAGATGATAGATTTGTCACGGAGCTTTGTTTACACTACATTTGAAGCCATTCAACTGTAAAATCAGTTTAAGAAAGAGTGAAGTTGATTTCTTTACATGATTTACTTGGCTCTTATTTTTCTAACAACAAGGTTCATATTGCAACAAATATATTACCTTCTATTTCTGGAGAGAGAAATGGATTAGCCACCAAATGAAAACGGACAGTTTTGAATTCTTAAAAAAACCCAAAAACCCAAAAAACCCTACACCAAAACCCACTAAACCTAACAACAGCTCCATGACTTGAATCAGCAATGCCAAAGCTGTTATCCAAGAAATGGAATCCTAGAAAGAGAAATATATTTTGGAAAGAATTTAGAGTAAAAATAACCCCATGATAACAGTAATAGAACGACTCCATGTCTATGCAAACATCGGTGGTCATTTTGAAACTGTCTAAAAGTTGGGGCAAAAAATTCCTCTCCTAGAACAGTGTCTATGTTTTTAGAAGTGACCAAAACCTGATATGGTTTTTTTGAGATTGGTGTACAACAGGACATGTAAAATATAACAAAATCTGATACAAGCACTAGAAAATTTCTTTTCAGGTGGCCTGAATTAACTCACCAGGAGAGCCCAAAATCTAAATCAACCTCCAGGGATGTCAGCTGTTGTTATATCACAATTCCTAGCACCCTTCCAAGGCAGAGAGCTGTATATGCAGATATGGCTGTGGCTGGGAGTTATGGTCCCCTGCAGCAAATAAACACAGGGGCAAAGCCAAGAGTTCCAACAGAGGCTTCTAAATTCTTCATGAGCAGCATGTTTTTTGTCACTTGAGCATAACTAGGTCACATAACCGTGAAAGTGGCAAGCTTTGAAAAATCTGAATTTCTTCAAAGTATGGTGAGATTAAATTCAAAGCCTTGGATCTGAAAGATGTTCATAGACATGACAACGTGAGTGTCTGTGAACCTTACAAGAGCAGGAACAGCTAATACTTCATGAGCATTAGCTCTGATGAGTAGCTAGCTTTGATTGGTTTTGATTTTTAGTGATCTGTTCTGTTCAGTGTTTAGAGTGTGGATGGGCTTTATTGCCTCGAAGGATTACAGACTACCTTTTCTAGATTAGTGTAGGCAGCTGAAATAATTAATTTCAGAAGCACTGGCAGTTTAATTTCATATAAAAAGTTCCCTTTTCTCTCAAGATTCCATAAGAAAAAAATGCATAATGTGTGTTTAATTTTTTTTTTAAGGTTCCCATTCATGAGAGCAGTACCTGAAAAGGCAAAATAAGTATTTCCGCTGAGTCCAAATCAGAAATTAGACCACATGGTCATGCAGTAGTAAAAGATGGACTTAACAGCATATGTTTAAGTAGAAAGGTCTTAGTAACATCAAGTTTTTCTAACTGTATCTCAAGAATTTTGTTATAAGTAGTCTTTCTTGCATCTGTGAGGGCATTCAAAGTCAGGTGGGTAAAAAGCTTTAATAAAATCTATCTAAGATAGATTGAAGTGTGCAGTAAAGAAAAGGTGTCAATAAATCTCTTACACATTGCAAGGATATTATAACGCTCTAAAATACATGTCAGCCATTGATATAAATAGCTAAAGTAAAGATGAAAGTCTCTTGCTTCTCTTGATGGCTCTCTCCAGATGTGTGGTGGAGCAGTTCCTCGGAGATGCTGTTTCACTCTTCTCTTTTCCTTCTGATGAAAGGAGGACTGACAAAGTTGGGAGTATCTGCAGCAGCCACTGTAAGAGGGTTTTGGTTTTCACAGATTTTCATCCAGGAGGAAAAGCAGCTGCAGAGGTCAACAGGAAAAGACTTTGATATGAGGGCTATCACTTGCCATGGATGGCAGGTGTCTGATATGGGGCATGTAGTGATGCCTTAGGTTCTAACTTTTATATTTTTCCAACCCTGCAGTGCCCAGTGTAACTCTGCAGTTCCCTGGAGCTCGTTCAGTGCTGTTCTCTCATGCTCACACTGACATAACAAAGCCTCTCCAGCTCGCTCTCCAAGGACACCCAGACCCTCCTGGGCCCAACAACTGCAAACCTTCATCTTGGGGAGAGGGGGGCAAGCTTGGGCAAATTCCATCCTTGCCTGGCTTCTGCTTGGGGAATTGATGCTGATATCAAAGTGGGAAGAACTCGTGAGCTGTCATTGTCCATTTTGGGATGCACTGAGGCAGGAGCCTCTCGAGCCCGGAGTGTGACCTCTGAAGGCCTTTCAAATAAATACCTCCTTTATTCCTGTCTAGTCTCTGTTTCTAGGGAGCCATTTAAGGCATCAGTAGCACGAAGAGTTCAGAGCATCAGGGTGCACAAAGACCTTTCCTCCTTCTTTCACCCACACGTCTGACATCCTATCCCCCTAAAACTTCATTTCACAATGAGCCTTGAAATTTCACTTTGCAGAACTGGTCTGGGGGATGAAATGCTTCTACAACAGTAGCAACAACAGGTATGAGAGTCTTGTATTTTTTTTTTTAAGTTTGGCAAAATTCTGCAGAAATTATACTGGCTTTGTCTTTTCAGAAAAGTACTTTGAATAATGAGGACAGATGCACATATGAGGGTTTTGGAAATTTGGAATTTTCTTTTTCCAAACCTCTTAATTGTCAACTTGATAATGTTGTTTTAACATATTAACAAAGTTCAGCCTGTTTATAATACGTCATTATGATATGACACATCCCACTAATATTTATATATATGTAATTTGCTAAATTAATATGCAGTTATTGCAACCTCAGAGTCAAAATAGTTGTTTGCAAAATCAGGTAGATTTTTTACATAGGTGCATTAAAAGAAAATGAAATCTTAAATAGTCTTTATTGTTTTAAGGCCAAAACCTCCTAGCTTTAAGTTTTAAAAATGTTTATTATTGTAAAGGATATACGTAAGTGTAGACTGCTCTATGAGAATCATAATCCAAAGAGATATTAGAAGAAGTTTGTTGGTAAGTATTTGTAGCTGAAAGGTCTTGACAAGTTCTGGTAGGTAATTTTGAGCTATTCCATTATATACTGCACTCTCTGCTTTGACATTCAGACCTGAATTCAAGTCTTGAGAAAAGGCAATTTCTATAATTTTATTAAAACAGAATTGAGATAAATGTTTTTGCATAATGTAAAAATTAATCCCAGAACTCTTTGCCCCAGAATGCCATATGGGTAAAAGTGCACTTTAAAAATGATGAAATTAACTAATGAAATAAAACATTTTTGAAAATTCAAACACATGGTGAAGTTATTCTTCTAGCTCAGAAAAATCCTTGCCTCAGGTAGTTGGGGTGAGAGGCTGCCAATATAGGTAATATCATTATATTCTGTTTTTATTCTCTATTTAAATAACTTTTATTAGTTAAATCATCACTATTAGGTCCTAGACTAAATAGACCTTTAATCTGACCAAGTTCAAGCACAGATGTCCTTTCTTGGTAACTCTGTCTAGATATGGAAAATGGGAAAAGCTTCCCTTATCACCACATAAGGACCACATAGTTCAGATTCCATGGCTGTTTTATTAAAGGTGGTGTATTTACTTATTTTAACTCTAGAGAAGCTAAAGTTAGAAATTATTTCCAGTTAGAAAATAGCAGTTAGATTGGCCTGTGCTGCTTTCCATGCCCCAGACTGTCCAAGGGAAAAGCTCACACCTGGAGCCCAGAGTGCTTTGTGTTGCTCTAGGTACACCTACGACCCTGAATGACTTTGTAGGGTGATCAAAATGTGTTTCTGTGAGTTTTCTCAGATCACTCCAACAGCGAATTTTGAATCTGTGTATTTCAGGCCCAAATATTATGCCATGTTTTGGCTTCTAGGTAAATTTCCATAATTCTATCTCAGTCTTTGGACAGGAGGAAAAATCAAGACTTTATCAGGCAGGAGGCACTGCTACTGTGAGACCCTGGAATACTGAAATTTGGATGCTCATAGTCCCTAAAGGAATGAGTTCATGTGGGAAGCCTACTAGTAAGGATTAGTCTTAGCTAGCAAGGACTAGCCTGCTAGTAAACCTGACTAGATATTTGTTTAGAAGAATAACCAAAAAAAAATTTTGATATTTTTGGTTTACCTTAATTTTCAATAATAGTCAAACTGTAATGGTTCATATAAGCTGAGGTTTGGGAATTTCAAGTGAAATGGAATCCAATAAGGTACATTTAAAAAGATGATAATTTGAAGAATTTCTGAGGTACATGTTATTCTCATTCAGTTGAGGGAGGCTTTAACAGGTAGGCTTTAACAATCACTCCACTTAGATACTTAACATTTTGATTGATGCATCTGTGGTAGATCCTCCCACAATAAATATATATATTGTGCTTATATATGTTGCTGTCCATGAACTAGCCAAGTAACAGACTTCTGAAAAGAGGTATTTTTGACTAATTTTTTAGAAAAAGAAAAGATCTTTTTCTGAAACACTCTCATTTATGATTGCTAAAAAATTATATGCATGAGTCATGAGGTTATGATTAGCTAGCCAGTTGGAAAAAGTTTGATTATTTGATAACTTTATCAGAGAGTATTAAAATCTGAGAGAACAAAGGCATCAGATAAGGAGAAAAACAGTGATATTTAAGGAGATCTAGGCCATATATATTTATACAAGAGAGATTTCCCTTGCTGCAATAATAGATACGAAACAGCTTGTATTCACACTGCTCAAGAAATATCCTCTGACAGGCAGGCCTCGCCTTCTCTCCTTAATCCTGGCTGGTTCAGCAGCTGCTCCTCAGCTCTTTGCAGCTGGTTAGGGATGCTCCTGCGTGGGATATCAGGCACACTGTGCTGGACGTGCTTCTCCTCCTCCCATTCTCCATTGTCAGGATCTATAAGAGAAATCAGTGCCCTTCCCAAACCTGTTTCATTTAGAGTCCTGTGTTTCTGTGTTGTTTTGTGCTTACTCTCTACTGGCTTATTTACTGCTATGGCTGTTCAAGTGGCCAGGGTATCACCCTGACCACATCACTGGGTGAGCTGCTTCCTCCTCTGCTCTGGAGACCTTCCAAAATGGGAGGGACTCCTCCTGACAAGACCCTGAGACATATATCCTAAGAAGAATGAGGTTGTGTGTGCATCTTTTATATGCAGAGGATCACTTTTAGGACTGTGTCAGGATCAGCATCACAATGAAGGTTGAGTGCATCCTTCTCTTAGGCTCCAAATGGCAGCTGGACAAAGAGTCACTGCTGAACCTCTGATCCTGGTCAGCCACAGCTTTTACTGGCTGCTGTGAAATCATTTCTCCACAGGTGTGACCAGAGTAGAGGTCTGAAAAGCTCTGCCAGACTGCCTGATCTATGAGTAGAATTCACCTACAATTTCTCCTGATGCCTTTCAGGGCTTTGGAGAGCTGTGGCCATCAATGGGATTTACACTCCCATGTGGCATCCCCTATAAAGAGCTCAAATACCCTACCCTTCCTTTACATCATCCAAAAAGTAAGAGAGTACCACGGAGGAGACATGAGTGGAATAACTGGCTGCCCTGGTATTTGATGCTTGGGTGTCTCAAAGACCCTTTTTTTTTGCCCATTTTGTCAAATCAGAGATTCTTCTGTGACAGTGTATCAACCATTCTAAACTCTGAGAGGGAAAACCCACAGAGTGGGATAGCCACGGAGGTGTACCTGAACCTCAATGAGTCATTTATGAGATGGGGGCACAGAGAGGAGATGCCAGAAAGTGATACTTTGCTCNTTTTTTTTTGCCCATTTTGTCAAATCAGAGATTCTTCTGTGACAGTGTATCAACCATTCTAAACTCTGAGAGGAAAAACCCACAGAGTGGGATAGCCACAGAGGTGCACCTGAACCTCAATGCGTTGTTTATGAGGTGGGGCCACAGAGAGCAGATGCCAGAAAGTGACACTTTGCTAAGCCTGGAGTGGATGATGTACCACCAGGGGAAAACTAGGGAGAGAGAGAAAGACATGGGAGGCAGATGCTAGAGTTGTGAATATTTCTCTAGCAGAATGGTGCTCTATAAAACCAGTGAGCACAGTCTCAGACAGCTGTTGTCCTTCATTTCAAAATTCAGTGAATGGTTTGGTGTTTTTTTTCTTTCCATCTGACTAGCAGAGTGTCACTGTGAAAGCAGCACTTGCTCTCTGACCTCTGCCAAGGGGATGCCTGGCAGATTATGGTTCTGCACTGGTAGAGTACGTTTGTCTGTTCTTGATGTTCACAAACGTGCATGGCTGTGATTTATCAGTCTCACTTTCTGTTCCTGGCCAGAGCTGTGATGCAGTTTTCCACCATGCAGACCTGTTCTCTGGAGGTAGGGGCAGCCAAGCTGGTGATGGGAGGCTGCCAGGTACAGAAGCTGCTGTCCCCTTGTGTCACCTGTGCCCTGCTTCTCTTAACCTGCTCCCTGTCACACCTTGTCTGCACCCAAACACAATCTCTATCCTCAGTCAGGCGTAAGGAAAGCTGGGGATTTGCCACAAAAGCTTTCTTGTGCTGGTCCCCAAGGTCCTGCTCTGGTTGTTTATGTAAAGCTGCTCCTCGTAGTCGAGCTGCTTCCTCTGGCTGGTGGTTGTCATTAATGAGCTTATCTTCAGGGACTGCTGAGGTTTGTGTTGATGTGGCTGGCAACGTGTTTTCACGAGATTTGCTTCAAACACCAGCCCAGGAGCAAACTCTCATGCATGAGAGTGTCAGAGAAGTGGGACCAAAGACTAAAATGAGACATTTGCCAAATTGACAGCGTAGACATGGCTATAATTTAGGGAATTTTGAAACCAATATTTTGTATCTTCTGTGAAAAGCACTTGTTGTAATCTTGTGCCTTCTCACACAGTGCATTTCGCATAACAATAATAGAGATAATTATGGTAATTACAATAAAAATTAATAATACTTGCCCTTTTTTCAGTAGATTTTAAAGTGCTTTTCAACAGTAACTAATTAAGTCTAACAATATCTTGTGAGGTGGGTAGCAGGTGTTTGCTCATCTCTCTGGATCCTGTCACCCACCATAGTAGTACAGCTGCTTCTACTTCAGTCTCATTGACTTCTAAATTATCATCATGATTTTCAGCAGATAATTTTCCCACATCCTCTCCACAGTGTGTTGAAAAGTGGAAGCCCTTTCTTACATGACTTTGGTTTTAAGAACACTGGAAATATGCACGGAGAGGACTCGTGGCTATATCCAGTATGGTAGGAATACTACCATATTGTGGTATTATGTGCAGTCATATGAAAAGGTGGAGAGGATTTTGGAAGGGAGGCATGAAAAGCCTCTAGATTATGCAAGAAAATAACTTCAGATCACTCATCTAGGTAATGTTTAGTCATATGGTTAAGAATATCCAGACTTACCCTCTGGGGAGAAAAAATTAATCCAGGTTCTGATGATGCTGGCTGCATCATCATTTTCTTAATCTCTTCTCTCCTTTTCACCTACCCCCTTAAACATATATGCACACACATGGTGCATTTATTTTATTTTCAAGTGTTAGCTGAGAGATTATTGGTGTTGAGGCAAACTAAGATGAGATGCAACCTGTTCCTCCTAACAATCATGTAATAATCTGGACTCTTTGCAGCAAAATAGAGGGTTTTGAGAAGGATGTGAAATGACAGATGCTTGATTAAATTTTTAAAGGGTAAAGTGGAGGATGTAGGGTAAATTTTCTGAACAGTGTACAGAAGACAACACAAATCCTGTTATTAGTTTACAAGGTATGTGGGTGTTAAGTAATAACAGGATTCCTACACAGACATTTTGAATATAACTGCTGCACAAATTTACACCCATGCATTCAACGAGTTCAGACACTGAAAACTGGAATTGGTCTTTCAATTCTTATATGCTATCAAAATTATTATTCTTCATTTTCTTGAGTAAGGCAACAAGATTTTTAAGAATAACACCACATAAGAACCCTGATTCTAACTCCGGCCCTCAGGAAATTAATGATGACAGATAATCCATCAGGAACTTCAGATATGGATGGCATATCAGCCCCCTATTGTGCCAGATCAGGAAAATGTCTTTGACTAGGAGGTCACTTGTGCATCTATCAAGTCAGAAAACATTGAAATCATTTACTTTATAAAAGTACATGGCCCTAAACAGGGGAATTAGAGCATATATGTCCAATCTCTTCTGAATTGAGTGTTTATACAGTCATACAAGAGATTTTTTTTTCCTCATTATAACTGCAGGTTGTAGGAAGAGCAAAGTCCAAATCCTCCCATGAGGTCAATCAAAAGAACAGGGGTACTGTGAAAAAACCTGAGTAATTTTGAATCACTGCTTCTGGAGATTGGAGAAGACCAGATCTGACATCTAAAATGGAGAACAAGTATTGTGGAATAACTAGATAAAGGTGTCAGGGTACATCAATTAACTAAGCAGTAAAAACAAGGGTCTTTGGCTAATATTAAGAAAATTTTAAGGATTAGGGATTAATAATTGCAATGTAGATGAAATCCAGGCCTTTATATAATTTCTTTTAAAACCTTTATATCTTTCCCAATAACTCAAAAAAGGCTCAGAGTCCCAATGAATCTAATCTTGATAAATATTGAAGAATACTGTTTTCAAGTATCTTTATTGGATTGTAAACATATAATAAGTTATTTAGCCTTCTTAGAAGGTATT
Organism: Vireo altiloquus; assembly: GCA_013396875.1. Lineage (NCBI taxonomy): Eukaryota > Metazoa > Chordata > Aves > Passeriformes > Vireonidae > Vireo > Vireo altiloquus. The sequence goes on along the minus strand of VZRF01011624.1, from coordinate 459,708 downwards.
ATTCAGTTTTTAAAAAATCCTTTAAAGAGACATAAGTCTAAAACTGTATATCTTCTTGCTCTATGTTAAAGCCCAGTGCCTAAAACAATAACAAATTTGAAATTCAGCCTCTTTTAGTAGTCTTCTAATATTTATTGGGAAAAAAATGTGACAAGTATTTTTTCTGCTAATTGTAGAATTAAGTACAGATTCTACACCAACATAACTGTAATAAAATTGTGTATTATTTTGTAAAATTTCCACGTAAATCGTGTCAAAAAAAAAACTTCTTTTCCTCAGTGTGACCCTAATGTGGGGTATCCTAAATGTCTGCTCCTAAGAACTGTGAGAAGTGGTATTTTTATTTGAAAAACAAAACAGTAAGTGGAGTTGTGAGTTGTAAGTTATGCCCCGGGGATCAGAGGGGTTTCTGAAATTTGCCTTAATTAACCTTGTTGAAATTCACTTTGACTTTTGGCAGAACAGCCACCCTAAGAGAGAAGGGCTGTGATAATATATTTGGATAGTCCTTTAACTAGAAGAGTTCAATTTGAACTCTAGTATATAATTCAACTAAAACAAAAAATCCTTCTTATACACATGCAAATGAATAGTTTGGTAGCATAGGACCTTTCTGATAGCATCAGTAAAAATCTCTAATTTGAGATTCTTTACTTTTTAGGAGTTCTTCACCTTTAGGTTGTTGCATGCAGAGCACTGGGAGGCTTCTTTCCAGACATACTCTATTTTTGAGTTAGTATGACATGTCTAAGATTTTTCCTTGTAGATAACACCCTGCACTGTAAAATAAATGGCTTGGGCACTGACACATGAAAACATTCCCAACTGGAACAACTCTTAAAGCATTTGTTTAATGTTCTGCATAGGAGTGGATTCAAGCATGGTCTTATGAGCTTTCAGAATTCCGGCTTGGTACCTGGCCTGGTACCTGAGAGAATAAAACTCCATGTGTCATTAACCTTCCTATCCTGCTCCCATTAAAAAAAAAAAAAGACCATCTAGCTGATAAATTTAAATTGTGGTGACTGGCAAAAGATATAGGATTAAAAACGAAGCCAACGGCAAGTTTAATGATAGAAACTCCACATAAATCATGCAGGGGTTTAGCAGAATTATGATACGTGCTGTCAGAGGAGATTGTAGCAATCATACTTTTAATAGAGGACTGAAATATTCTTTTCTAGTTAGTTGTTATATCCCCTTTATTAAAAGAAGTAATAGTTGCAATCTCTAATCCTTTAAAAAGTGTTAGAATGCAGAATGAGAAATATTGATTTAAAAGATGGCAATTTTAACAACATCAGTTATTTTGGTCTGTGAAAAGTATGTAGTCTACCTGAAAAAACCACATAGAGCTGGATGAGACCTGTTTGAGCAAGCTGCTATTAAATATGATTTCAGGTATCACACAGAGCTAGGGAGATAGAAGTTCTAGGTTTTAATATTTTTATCTGCATTAGTTTGTCCAAATCAAATGAAGATAATTTTAAACTTGAAAAGTAACTCAAGAGTTCCACTCATGTCTTATCACATCCTTTCTAGGGAAAGCAATTAGACAAAGAAAGTGTTTTAATAATGTTAATTAACCAGACAGCACTGCTTTCTCAGTGTCAATGAAAATAGTCCCTCATAGAGCATTCTGTGGTCATTTTGTTCTTTCTCTTTTGAACTCATGAAAAAATGAGGGATACATAGATTTATTAGATGATTAGTGTGACTGTAGGATAAAGACATTTGTTTTTATGCAATTAACGCAATATTAGGTTCAATAATTTGTACACAGGAAACCCAGGTTTTCTAGAAAGACTTCTAATCTTGATTGGAAGTCATCACAACAGGGAAAATCCATAATATTGCAGAGCAGTTTGTTCTGATGAATAACAATTTCAACACCAGTTGTATGTGCCTAACCCTAATATCCACAGCTTCTCGGCATGACTCTTTACTGGAGTAAAAAGCTCATGGTTATCCATCATTTTTCCTCAGTAAGTATTAATTACCAGTACCAAGCCTTTCAAAGTTGTCATCACTGTTTTATTTCACAAAAATTATAAAGCTTTGTAGTGTGTGCAAGGCATTTTTTTCACTAGTCATTTGCGTAAAACACACTCCATGCTTTAAATGTCCATTTTAAAATCTAGGCAGGTGCAGCAGGATGTAATCTTCCATCATCACCCTCACCACCATTATTTATGAAGATAAAATTTCTGGATGAAGACTACACACATTTTGTGTGTTTATGTATTTAAAGAGAGTATTAGGTTAAAATTTTTGCCAACCATTCTTTGCTTGTATTTTTTAAGTTTTAAAATTGTGCTAAACTTGTTATCCTCTTTTAAACTTAACCCATATTCAAAATACTTAGCTTGCAGAATACAGCTTCCCAAGCTGTAAATAGTCTTCATTTCTTTCATGTATTAAAATTAATACGGTTTCTTGACTGGGTTAACCATGCAAACTAATTCACAGTCCAAAATAAGTGCTGTTAGGTACAATATGTCTTCCATAAAATGTCATAGTCCGTAAGATTTTAGAAATGTGTAATGTTCTTTCACACATGTTTTGTATGGGTATTCTGGAAAATAATTTCTCCTAAAAGTTATAAAAAGATAACTGAGGAATAACTCCATTTCTTTTCCTGCTCTTTTTTGGAGATTAGTTTTGTTCTCAGATGTTTCTGTGTCTTTAGACAATGTTGCAGACGTAGAAATTCAGTGGTTGCACTGGAATTAGATCTAATTCCTACTGCTGTTTCCATTTATTGCGTGTAATGAACTTCCATGCAGTTACATGTGGGAGAAAGCTATGGTGCTATATCTAAGAAGAAACAGGGCATCTGGTCTGGAATCAGCCACAGATGGGTGTGTGTGAACCTTGAGTGTGTTTTGTGCAGTGCTGGAGAAGAAAAGTGCCATCTCCAGACTTGTATTTCAGCCTTGTTGTGACAGATAACAGCTCAGCTACCAGAGAGGCAAGTCTCTTTTGAGAAACATCCTTTATGCTACATGGAACATGAAAATCAACAAACTTCGTATCAGTGTTTGACAATATACTCAAAATAACATTGTGTTGCTTGGGGAGTTTCTGAAAACAAGGGCTAAATATGTCCTTGGAGTAAATTTGTTGTATGCTACATCTCTTCCTTGTAGTTCTAAATGCCTGCATGGAGTTGGTGGCTGCGGCTGTGCACAGGGGAGCATCACAGCAAGAGCAGCTTCTCCCTCGTGAAGTGGTGGCAGAAGAGGGCTGTTTCAGAATTTGCTAATAGCTCTCACAGAGCAGAATCAAACCCCTCTTCTACCTCAAACTTTGTGCTTGTATGAAGCAGTTTCCTCTCATTCCTTATGTTTAATTAGAGTTGCCAATTCACGTGCATATCTCCTGGAATTTCTGTGCTTTTTAAGCCCACAGGTCCCCCTTCATCACTCTATCCATCATCTTTAAGATGGTTACTACGCCCTATAGTGCAGCATATTTGTATGGAACTGACAGAAGAATTGCAGAAGAATAGGCCCTGAAGAGAACACAGTATGGAATTATGACTTTTTATTACAGACCAATCCAATTTTAATCTATTTTGGATGTCAAATTACAATCAGAGCTGAGATAACAATGTATACAAATTTGTGTTTCACAACTTCCACATCATGTTTAATTTTCAAATTACAGATAATCAAAATCGTGATTTTCTGTTTCAAAGATATTTTCTATTCACAATATTGCACTGAATAATGCTGCAGGTCGTTTTTTTGTTTGCTTTCTTTGTTTGTTTATTTTCTTTTAAAATATTCTTTTTATTTTGGCAGTGTCAGCCATATTGTCTCTACAATAATTATTTGGAATGGAAGATAACACTTCGATATGGAACCTATGGTATAAATTAGAAAAAAAAATTCTTTAATACATCCTTCACTGTTTCCTTTTCCTGTTGTATTGCAGGACAGAATTGTGCTTTATGAGTTTACAAATACAGCTGAATCAAGTAAAGAAAATAAACCGAAAAGGAACATAGAAAAGCATTTTCAAAGAACTTATTTGGAAAAGTGTATTAGAAAGTCAAATGCTCAGTAGTGTGTCCTAACTGAATTCTGGTGTCATCAAAGCAAGAACCTAAAGTTCTTTGGCTATAAATGTTGGGCTGGCCCAGTTATATAAGCTGCAGCAGGCAGCTGCCAGCTCAGTGAATGGAGAAAAATTCAGCTTTAGAGGAAAACGACCGTTTTACCAGCAAATATCAAGAAAACATATTTTTTTTCTATTTCTATTCTATTTCTATTTTTAACCCAAACGTTGAGCTATTCCTTGCTAGCATTTAATTCCTCAACTCTTTTTTTTTTTTTTTCTTTGTGGTTCATATTTATTTCATTTCTCTTATATGGAATACAACAGTTGGAGGAAATATGAGGCAAAACAATTCTGCAACTGGATGCAACAAATGGGGTCACAATGTTAATGAAAAATTTAGTGCAATAGTTTTTAATTTCAGCAAGAATGTAATGTATTCCCTTTTTTCTTCCAAGGTATCAAATCAAAGCAATGGACATGTCCACTGCAATGCCTTCAGTCTAAACAATCCTTACACGGTTGTCATCCACAATAATTGCAGCAAGGCAGTACCAGTGAAGCAATAGTCACGATCAAGAGTCACAAAACAGCAGAAAAACCCTGGGCTCCTAAATATGACAGTATATTGCAGTAAATATTTATGAACTGCTTACATTTTTTAAGGAGAGCTTTATTTTAAAAGAGCTTTTCACATGAGTGAAAAAAAATAATTTAACTTTGCCACATTTGAAAGAGTTTGGTGTTTTGTAAAGATGAGCTGCGGACGTGAATGCAGGATACATTCTGTTCCCATACATTTAAATGAATTTAAATCTCCACTTCCTTGCATCCTGTATAGGTGCTTATTCCATTTCCTAGTGAGTGTAACAGTATGATTATGTTTGGTAGTGTTTAACACCTGTTTTGCATAAAATAAAAGGTTTTCCAGATGGAAGCAATAGAAAATCAATCTGAAAGGCAAAATGATTCATTATTTGAATTAATTTGTGGAGCTGTTTGATGTCACCAGCTAAAATGGTGGCTAACAGCTGCTGGAAGGAGGGATTCTGCTCCTCACTCCTCACCCCTGACCATGCAATTGTGCCCCTTCCAGTGCCATGAGAATATGAGGCTTCAGAGCCTGCTGTCAAGATAGTAAACCAGGAGAAAAATATTTCATATGTTTGGTTATTTTTGTTTTCAGAATATCTTGCAGTAGATTTTTGGATGACACACGTTGTGGCTGTGACAGCTGTTTGTGAATTTGGCAAGCCAAGTGTCCTCGGTCTGGGTCAGGAACTGTCCATCTGACTGTGGCCAAGGGAATAAGGTGGTTTTGGAACAGTTGGACAAAACCATGAGAGCAGTCAAAATGCCTGCCTTGTGTAAACACAAATGGAGACTGTAAAGCTCTTATTCCATGCCATGAAAACTCCTGTTTTCCCTCAGGAGTATGTTTGTTACACATGGCTCAGAGCTCACACAGAGCTGTTCAAGACATGATGTTTCAACCAACCTTTTCAAAAGACTTCTAAAAATTTTGTGTCAGAACAAAAGACTTCCTTGGCTTCTAAAGAAATTGGCTATGTAATCAATATATCTGATTAATTGCCATGATTGGAGCTTGAGTAACTGCAGGCTATTTAGCCCTAATCAAAGCACAGAATTACTTACTAGAAAAAGGAATTTTAGTCTTTTTAAATCAAAAAATTGGTTTAATTTGACCCAGGGCAATTTTATAGGTATGAATCAGCGTTTCTGTCTAAAAGTGAAGAGGCACCCTCAACATATCACAATATTGTGATTATATCAACAAAAAAGTTAATTGGTGTATTCAGAGGTATTAACAGTAATTCCCATGGATGAAAGATTGGCAAAATCCTCCACAAAAATCCATCATGGAAACTTAACTGCTTATCCTTCAAAGCCTGTTTTTAATGTTTTATATTGTGAATATATCACTGTGACATTAATATGTGATAAATTATGTAGGTGTGATATTGAGCCTGTATTTTTAAAATAAGAGCTCACTGCTGTTAAAGACCAAAGAAACTAAATACACAAAGTATTGCAGTAATTGAAACAATAAAAAAAGTGGATTAAGTTTGTTGGGGGTTTTTTGCTCTGTGTAGTTTTGGGGGTTTTTTAACATGGCCAAGATGATGGAAAATTGCTCAATATTTAAAATTTGATGTCATTTAATATATTTTACAAGATCTGTTAAATAATGACTAGAAAATGTGATAAAATTTTAGATAAGCGAAATTAGAAGAATTTTTGTGTACTGTTAGAAGAATCACTGACAAAAATAACTGAAATGTTAACTAAAAATAATTGTTAATTGGATTTTGATACAAGCATGAAAATACTCAACAGCAGGAATAATTTCATCTATTCATACAAGTTTTTGTATTAGAAAAATAGCTGAAGGACACTGAGGGGAAAAACCACAAAGAGCAAGTAGATAAGCAAATGATTGCACTTACTTCAGTGCAATCACATAAAGTAAATATGGGAGAACATCAGAATGTTTTAAAAAATAGCATGAAAATAACAGCATTATAATTCTATCATGCACTCTTGGCGTGTGGACATGGTGTTGTAGTAGTTTCCATTTTTCCTACTTCAAAAATAAAGATGGTTTTGGGATAGATTATTAGAAATCTGGGAACACTTCTTTGCAAGCAGAGGGTGAAAGATTTCTTCACAGGGATGATTAAGATGAGGACTGACATAAAAGCATGGATGACTGCAGAAAGATGCTTTTCCTCTAGATTGTGTTTTCAATTCAACGTGCTTTTTTTTAAAAAACGGCAGTTCAACATTTGTTACTTTAAAAGTAATGCTGATTTTTTTTCCATGATTTGTTATATTTTCTAACAACTTTTTTGCTCAAAAATCATTCCTAAAGATGACTTATTTCCCTCTCTGCCTTTTTCCAACATAAGGTTATCTAATTACTGCTGGTTTTATCTTTGAGTCTTTGTCACAAAAGTAATCTGATTTTATTTATTTACCTTAGATTTTATATGTTAATTTACCTTATGTGCATTTACTCTTAGCTATTTTCAGTAACACTTTTGTTTTGCTTTCGGACTGTCAAATCTTTAAACAGTGCTTTGTGAAAATATTTTGCCATCTCCTGCTTGCTTGCAATTTTTACTTGCTTCTTTTTAATATTTGTCAGTTAGAGCTTTAAAGTGACACAGAATACCTCCTACAATGATAAACTTCATTTTAATATTAAAAGAATGAAATATTGTTTTGAAAGTCGTTTTAGTTTTCACATGTAGTGAATTTCTCATGTTTGTGCTGAGCTACAATGCAGTAGGATAGAATTTTAAGGTGTGATCATCCCCACTGCTTGTCTCAGGTTTTTAACTTGTCCCAAAGTAGTTATAATAAATGTCTGCTTCTCCCTTTTTCTTTTTTTCCCAATTCAGGCAAGAATTTTGGAATATGACATTTCAAGCATGGAGACAACCTAAAAAATGCGAAAATCTAATTCTGTTACTTTTTAAGGACTTGACCACCACATCAGATACATGTGACTAAGGACACAACAATGAGGAAAATTCTTGATCTGAAAGCTTTCTTTCTTTTAATTTTAATTTTTTTCTCTTGCATATGAGTGATCCTAGAGAATAGTTGTGCCCAATTAGGTGTGGTAAACCCAAGCATCAATTAATACCAGAGGATTTGAATTTTGGAGTTTGTTTGATTTTGCAGGAGAGATTTTGCATGTAATAAACACTAAATTTATGACCTTTGAAAGGCAGGATATTAAACTTGTTTTTCAAAAAATTTATAGTATAGCTATGAGTAATTCCTCGTATTTTTCTCCAGAGCAACAAACAAGCATTGGGAACTGGGTTGTACATACGTGGGGTGGTTTTCTGTTAGGTTTTCTGTTTGGTTTTTTGTTTGGGGGTTTTTGTTTGGGTCTTTTGGGTGTTTGTTCTGCGGTTTTTTGGGGTATTTTTTGGTAAAATGTGCTTTTCAGTATAATGCGTACAGTCTGATCTCTGTAGAAATTTAAGATGAAGAAAAGTTGGGTTTTGGAACAGATAGGAGAAATATTTTGGATAAGAGCCACAGGATGGGGTGACCCAGACCCAGTGGAAATGACATTTACAAAGTTAATTTTGCCATTTTGGAATCTGCAGGCCTTTCTTTTTTACACTAATGAAGGAGCTGAAGACCTTATTCTTTTCAGAAGACCAAGTCCTTGAGCCTTGTTCAGCATTAGCTATATTGGGACATAATATAACAAGTAAAGGAAAATTCCAGGTATTTGCTTTACTGAGGTATTGAAAGTAAACTGTACTCAGAAACACTAATCCAGTTAACCATTCAGTTTGTTGAGAAGAAGAGATTTTACATATTCTCATCAGGAAAAAGTTAGCAAAGGTACAGTGGAAAGATTTTGCTTCCAAAAATCAGCATCCCTATGAAAAACTGGCTCCTATAGGATCCTCCTGGGTGAACTATGGCAGCAGAGCACGATCTACTCCTGTTTTAAGGGTGCTGGTCTGATTCTTCTTCGATTTATAATTTAAATTTATTTAAAAATAAAAATTTTATAATTTTTAAATTAAAAATTTAATTTTTAAAAAAAAATTTAAAAATCTTCTTCAAATTAGAAAATGATGTAGACATCCTTGAATGATGTCTACAGCAGCTGCAAACACCTTGCTCTTTCCCAATACCAGTTCTGCCCCCTGCGAGTGATATGAAATTCCCTGAACCTGTTTGAAAGGTTCCTCTTTGAGAACTGAAGCAAATATTGGCGTATTTATGTTTTGTCGTGCAGCAGGAAAAAAATAAGAACACTGAACAAACAATAAGTTGCAAAGAGGTTATGGATACATAGTCAAATCCATTACAGGCAGTTTTATTCCAAAGGATGTGCTCTGATATTACTAATATGGATGATCCAAAAAAATCAGGAAATACACAGGGCAAAGCTCAACAATAGTGTCCTTTAGTCCCACAGAGGATGGCTATCTGTATTTTATACACGTTAGATTAATGTTTGCTGTCTTAGGGAACAATCTAATTGAAGACAAGCAAAATAGCTGTAATGACTTCCAATAAAAGCAGGAAAAATGAGAGCAATAGGGAACACAAGGAGTAAATGCTGGTTTCTTCACCTAACTGCATGTTCCTTTATCAACATGGATATATCATCTTTAAAGGAAAGAATACATTGAGTCCAGTCCCATCTTTGTAAGTAAATTAAATTTAAAGAAATTTTTTTCTCTGAAATCACTGTATCCTGTCTTCTTATGCCTCCAACAATTCAGTGCAAGTTATTAATGGGCTAAAGAGCTTTGTTTAATGGTTGGAGAATTCTCTTCAATTTATAACGAATAGCCTGGAAAATGTATAGGTGGACCAGTGAGCCATCTTATCAAGTCCATGTAACCAAACAAAGTATTTAGATCAGTTAATTAAAATAAGTCATTAAAGGTGTATTCTTGCAACAAACAATTATGGAGTAGAAAATAGCCTTGAAATGTAATTAAGTTCAACTATTTCTGTTTACCAAAATTAATTAAGGCCTCCTTGCCAGCATAACCTAACTTGAAGATTTCTAATTTGACACTGTGCTATAAGACACAATTATTGTTTTAAATTTCTAATCACAACAGAATTTATTTTCTATTGAAATCATTATATTACAAGAATAAAAGACATTACATTTCTTCAGCTATGCTTTAGTAATTTGTGTTTCACTGGTGGATGCTTTAGTCCAGGTGATTTTTTACTGGTGAGAAGTGAAATCTGAAATTGATTTCTCCAGAGCTAATACTGAACATTAGAGGCATTTTAATTTTGTGAATATTGACCTCATGTGATGACTTATGCAAGTGGTGCTTTTCTGCAGTATTTGTAATTTGGTGTTGCATAACTTTGGTACTATTCTTAATAAAATTCTTAAAAATGTTTGAGTCAGATTTGGAGGGTATTGACATTGATCTCTTATTGTATACAATATTAGGGTTATTAGGTGGGACGGATAATTATTTTTGAATAAAATGAAACTGTCTTAGTCCAGGAAAAAAGTAATACTCCTCTCTCCTCACTAAACCCAACAAAAATGACCATTTTAGACCTACTAAAATGATATAAATAAAACTAGAATCACTTATTTAGTACATAGTTGCAAAGGGAAACTAAGAAATTGCTTCAGATTAGGATTGAAAGATGAAAACTATTTAAAGAAAAAGGAAATGGAAAATGCAATAAAATGAAAGTGTGAGGTAGGGTATCCGAAGCATCCTTAGCTCATGAATAGGCAAACCATGAGTATTCCCTTACTTTTTGAGGATGGAACTGTAGAAACATCTCTAATATTTAAAGTTTGTTTTATAACCTTGTTAGGCACATTTCGTGAGGAAACCTTTTAGTGTTTTTCAGAACTCAAGAAAATTTTATTAATTTGAAAAGTTTACATGATCTGAAAATAGCCTTTTTAAAATTAATTTATAAAACAAGTTAGGAACAGTCCATAGTCTTTCAGGAAGCCCTTCATTTTCTTAATACTTTTTAGATCATTGTCTTCTGTTCTTTTTGCTTTTGCACTAAGCTACTTACACTTTTCTAAATACCTAATTAACTTCATAATTAAGATAAATGCTTTATAGTCAAATAGCTTCTTTAAACCCATAACCAGTTGTAATGCAGCCAGTGCCCTAGCTACTGGAATATAAAATATTTTATTGTTTGCACAGCACCAATATTAAGATGTTATTACCAGTTATCTGAATTTACATACAAAATGTTTTTAAGTATACCACTTGAGAGGTTTATGCTTTGAATATTTAAGTATTTTTGGTTTTTTCACCATTAAGAAAGAATGTGAGTTTGCAATAACCCAGATATCTTCCAAAGATGAAATAATAATTTAATGTTAAATAGGTGGATGTTTTACAATGCCTTTCTGTAAGATATTCTCTGAAATATAATGGTTCATATAGCTGTTTTAAAATAAAATATATTTTTTTTGAAATGTAGAGTGAAAACATCCTACTTTTACAATAATGTTTATAGCTTTTGTTAACATACTCCCTGAATATTATATTTCTCTGACTTGCCCACACTAAAATCTGCTTGACTTTGAACAAGTACTTTTACTCGAAATAGAACTACTGAATAAATATAATAAAAAATATTTTTCATTAGTTTTGCGAAAGATAATCTAAGTGGTGCATCTTTTTCTCTTTTCATAAAAGGACTTTAGGATTGCATGCTATTATTTATACCATTTACTATTTTCATTTAAAGATTCCATGTAAAATATTAGTAAATTTAACATGATCTGTACTTTTGCATGTATTTCAAAACATAACGCACAAAATATTGTGTTGTAGCACCATACAAGCTAGAAAATGTCTTTTATTTCCTTTATAAACACATTTACATCAAAGCAAACACAGTTTAATGCCCAAAGGGAGTTTATTTCTCTTTAAAATAAGGAAATCATCCAGGATAAAAGAACAAATGCCCCAAAAATTACTGTAATTAGTTCAATGATTCCAGTTAATAAAATAGCCCCCTAGAAAGAAAAAAACTATTTTATCCTGAGTAGCCATCTCAGATAAGAAATTGACTGCAATAACTTCTTAACAACTGGCAAAACAAGTTGGTAATAGCTTTATGTTAAAATTATGTTAGGATTATTCATGCTAGTTATTAAAGTAATTTCAGGTAATCTTTGGAGGATATCGTAAGAGAAAATAATATTTTAAGCAATTTTAATTGATATATTGATCATAAGTCAAAGGATATTAAGATTAAAATTAATTTTTACATTTTTTATCTGCTTGGTCTTCTGTATAAGTTTCTCTTCATGGATAAGGTCTGTTTAAAAATTAGGTCATCAATAGAGTAATTTCTTGAATCTTGAAAATAAGAGAAAAACATTCTGTCTTCATATAAATAATAAAGACTGAAGTATACATCTACCTATATAATTTATAATTCACGTGTAATCTATCATATATAGTATGCAATTGATGTATAATATATGCCTGCAATTGTCATGTGTTACAATAGTACAGCTGCATTATGGTTGGGTATTTCAGCAGAATTCCTCAACCCAGGATCTAGGCAGTAAATCTACTATAAAATTGTTTGGAACACACAGATGGTGATGCATTATTTTGTTGTTGCATTTATTGATTTTATTGTGGCACAGTACAAATCTGCCAGCAATAAAGTAGAATATGATGATACCAAAATATATGGAGAGACATTTCATTTCATGCATAGTGAAGAAAGTTTTTGAACTGATGTGTTAGCAATGGAAGATATACAGATAAAGAATGAATTGTTATTTCATACTTTCTTGGCCTGTGTGGTTTCAGCTTGAGAAAAAACCCCAAGTATTTTAAGTACCATCATTCAGGTCAGCTTTAGCAGTAGGCATTCCTGCTACAGCAGGCATTCTTGTGGGAAATATTTTTTGTGGTCAGTGCATAGAGAGCCTCAGGGTTTTATTTTCTCCACTGTAAATATTCCTACCTAAATGTTAAACCAAAAATGTACAGTCACTGAAACACCTTGAACATGATGCTGCATGTTTCTAATTCCTGTTCCTCAAAAAAATCCAACCAGAACAAAATGTGGGAGAGGTTCCTGACGTGGGAGCTGCTAAGCCACCTGCCTGCTTCTCCAGCTGGCCAAGGAAGTTGGAAATGCTACAGGTAGGGAATGGTTTCTATTTCTCATTTCAAATGAGGGAAGCAGTGTGTGGATGTCTGTGACAATGACTGAGGCAGGAAGAATATTACTGCTAAGAAAACTCTGTGATGGTTTGGCTACTGTCAAGGGGATAGACTTTTAGGGTTTGGTTTTTTTTTTAATGCCTGACCACAGAATAAGATTTCTATTTTTTCCTAGTGTGTCCTAATGACAAATTCTTGATGTAGCTCACCCGTGAGACAAAAACAAAATTTTGCCTATGAACTGCTCTCTCTTCCAGTAGCAGAGATTTTTAGACTGACAGTCAAATCTCACTTCCAGTCTTTTCATGAGGATTGTTAAACTCTGAAAAATGGCTGAGTATGTGATATAAAAGTCGACTTTTGCTGGAAGATTTATAATTTTAAAAAGAAGTTGACAAAGAAATAATGAGTCCAGCAGAAGAACTCAAATTTTTGTTCCAAATTCATGAAATCCACAAGCAATCTGGGCTTTCTGTTTACAGGACAGGTATATTTTGGGTGAAAAGATGAAATAATTTGCTGTGTGTTTTATCATTGAAACACAGACTACTGAAATCCCTGAAATTTCCAAAAGGACATTTCTCCTTCGGGAAATATTATTGCGTGATGACAGCCATGATACAAAGGTGGCACAGTGCAGCTACACTTCCTTGAAACAGGAAGCAAAAGTGAAGAAAAGGAGACAAGAAAAATGGAAGTTCCCTTTATATCCTTCCCCATTCCTCCTTCTTCTCCCACAGAGTGCAGTCCTGAAGGTTACAGCCCTGGAAATTACAGTCCCCTGGCTTGGTTTATGCTGTCCTGAACTTCTTCCACGTTGCCCTGAAGGAGTCAGCACAGAGCAGTGCTTTAAACAAACATCCTCTACACAGCTCCAAATCACATTTTGTCTTCCAAGCAAGCTGTCATTTACCTCCTGTGACACAGTTATTAGGTGCATTAAATGCATGTTCTTAGCTGCTGCATTTAACTTACCAAGGCCCCAGTATGGATTGATGCACCCCAAAGTGGAAGTTGATTGTTTTGGCTTTAATCTGCTTGGCAGCACAAGCTCATACTCTTTTCTTTCTGTATGAGATGTAAAGATAGCATCTCAGAGATAGCTGAGCCTGGGGAATCAAATGTGAGACTGCTGTCTCACACCCGAACATCACGAGAATCAACAATATTGCCTTTCCTGCATGAGCTCCCCCTGAGGGATGGAATCCTGGAGGTGCAGTTGGAGCATGTAGAACACAGCACGACAAGGGCACAGCTCTCACAAAGCAGCATGGCAGCTGTCATGTTTGCTGCAAAACATGGCCAGAAAAGTACATGATACTTGTTTCCAACCCTTTCCCTTCATCCTTAGTACCAGTGGGATGTCGAGATGTTTTTCCACTCTTTTCCTGAATGTTTTTTCACTTAAATCTCTTACGATAACCTCTGCTAATCGCCAGGTTATGACAAGACTTGCATGTGGGAATACACTTTCCTTGGAACTACTTCTATATCCATAAAACAATTTAAAGATTCAGAAATAAAATGACAGAGGAAAGGAGAGAAAGACTTGGTAAGGGGCCCTGAGATGGGGGGAGGGGGTGAGATCAAGGGTTGTTCTTGGAGCAGGGGCTGATTTTTGGGGCAGGCTCTGAAAACAACTGCTGGCTTACCCATGGTGGGTGAGGACAGCAGGAAAGACATCCTGATGGAGCTCTGCTCTGTGCTCCAAAGCACAACAGAGCCAAAAGAGCTTTTTTTTTTTTTTTTTTAGTTCCTGGACAAATGTAGAATTGAGCCCATAAGGATCATTGGACATGATGTCTCTTTGGATACAGGCAGGATTTAGTGATCTAGATAACAGGAATATTAACTGCTCCTTACAGCTTTAGTGATTCCTCTAGTATTTGAAACACATAATTTCGTTCTACGCATCGAAAGTACTGTGGATTTTATGTAAGGCAAATAGAACAAAAATAACCATTGTTTCAAAAGTTAGATCTGCCTTAAAACCATACTTCATAGATCCTCTGCCCTTTTATATCTATTCTGCATAAAGAACAGATGATTTTTTTCTTCACAATGTTTGGTTCTTTTCTTTTTATAGGGAAATGTTATTTAATGAATACAAAGCTGCTTCTGTGGAAAAATATTGGTACAGTTTGAAAGGGAGTAGCGAGGGTTTCTCACACTCAAGATGAATTTCTGCTCATAATGGTAAAGAAGCAGGGACAGATGTATTGCAGAACTGAGCAAATTTGGGATAATGACTTAGTCCTTGAAAGTTCAGGTGAGCATTATACTGCCCAGGCTAAGAGATTTCTAGAGCAGAACTACCTGAATTCTTTTTCTGTAACCTGTAAACCTTAGTAAGTAAATATCATTGATCTGAACAATTGCAAAGGGTAATTAATATGCAACCGTACAAGATTTGGCAAAAAAAGACAATTTCTTCTAATTCAAAACTGGAACTGAACCTCAGCTTAACCTGCATCAGGTGGTTTTCATACCATGTGTAAGATTGTTGTGAAAACTTTTTCCTCTCTCCTGATTCGCCATTTTGGGTTGGTGTCTTTGAGGCAACTTTCTGTTTTGGTAAATTTAGTGCTAGCATTTTTTATGAAGGTTAAGCATCGATTTTGCTCCCAGTGAATCAGGAAATGGACTGAAGAAATACATTCCACCTGGCCAATAAATATTTTGTAGCTCTTGGTTATTGCAGAGTGGGAAATACACCTTTACACATCCCCTCAAGATTTAAGAGAACGTGTTAGAAGTTTTCAACATTTGTGCCACAGAAAAAAAAAATTGAAATTTTGAGTAAGTTGATGGAACAGCAGAACTATTGACCTCCTGCATCCATTTATTGTCCTTCTTTATATACACATATTTATTTCAGATATATTCTGTTTTCAGATATTCCAATTCTAGCGACACTTGCTACGCCTCAGTTAGGGAATGACAACCATCGAGTTAACTTTTTTAGCTCAGCATATGTGGCTATGTACAAAATCATGCATAAACATAAACCAAACTACCCAGCGGGAAAAAAAAAAAAAAGGCTAATACCTTTTTTAGAGCAGAAGTGAAAAATAGCAACCAATGAAATCCCGAGGCTGTGGGATCCTAATTGCTGAGAGAGCGACGCGTTTGCCTGTGCCACCCAAGGAGGCAGAGAGCTGAGGGGTGGGAAGAGATCTGAGCAACAAAAGAGAACTTTGCAGTGCCTCAGCTCTGAGGATTGAATGCAGTGGTATTGAAGCACGAGTGTGTGGAGGCGTGGGCAGTGACAGGCAGGGAGCTGCGTCGGTTCTGCAGGAGGAGAGGAGCCAAGCACAGAGTATTGGGATAGTGGTTTTTTTCCACTATTGATTTCAAACCCTCAGTTTACATGTGCTCATAAAAGTGAATTTTCAATGCACCTAAGAGTTTACACAGTAACAGAAGCATCCACTAGAGCAATGTAAAAGACCTTAGTAATTGTATTCTTTTTGACCTTGTAAAGGGTGCTTTTGCCTCACTGACATTCATCCTGACTTCCACAGCAAAGATCTCCTTCCTGCTTTGTCATTTTGATTGGATTAGTTGTGAGAACTTTTGCATCTCTTCCACTGCCTCTCCCTTTTTAGCATGTCAGATACTGTGTTTTGATTCTGCTTTCAAGTCTCCCTAAGACCCTTCCTTCTCCTCCTACAAACTTGTTTTACAGTTCTGAGAAATCCCTTTTGCTCCCCAGCTGGTAAATAACACTATTTACCATTGCTTCCCTGCTAAGCCTCTGGACAAACACTTTCCTAGCGCTTCTCATGTGCCCCAAAACTGTGGCAGACTATCTAATAAACTCCCCAGAAGTCTCCTTTGCCTTGCTAGCTGTGAAAATATATATGTTTGCCATGACCACTGCGAGCAGCCATTTAAATATGTGCTTCACTCAGCTTCATTTTACTAATGAAAGGTTTTGTTAAGAGCCCTGTGTTGTGGTTGGATTTGGCTTTAATTAGATGCCACCTGCCTTCCCAAATCTTTTTCACTCTTGCTTTGACATATTGTTGCTTTTTGACTCTTTAAGCTGAGCGAAAATGCTGTCTTCCCCTTTTTGTTGCTTATTAGAAAAACAGGATTAAATCAAACAACCAAACATCAGTTTATTATACCCACTTTTGCAACTTGCAAAAGTCTGTTTTTGTCAGAAGAGATGAAAAGTATTCACTACTTCAGGGTCAAATGTTGCAAAAGAAGTGTCAAAGTCTTTTAAAAAGGATTGAAAGAGCTGCAATTCATTAAATTTCTCAAAGAAGAGATTATAGAGGGGAAAATAATCCTGCCTGACTACTGAATGGAAATAGAATTAGGCCGACAGGAACTAGGTGAGACAGGAACATAGTAAAACTGACAATGTCTAATATCTTAGACAACATATTCTTGTTAAATAGATCAAAACCCAGGGTGAAAACAGATGTTCTGAGAATGATGTGCTGGATATAAGCTACAAATGAAGAGCTGAGGAGCAATTAGTTGTGCTGTAAAGTCTACAGCAGCAGCTATTTCTGATTTCCTTTCCTCTGCATCCCAATACTGTCAGCAGCAGGAATTACACCTTCAGGAACTTAACGTCTCCCAGTGAAGAAATTTTTTCACTTATGTCTTTTGTGTTTGGAATTTAATTGGTATCATTGATCAAAGACTGAATAATATTGATATTTTCTTCAGAGGCAGTTTAAAACAGGCATTTTAGGTTACTGTGGAAGTCTTTCAATCAAGAGTTGATGTCATATCAGAAGTTCTATAAGTACAGTAAAAGCAACCCGAGGATTCAAAGGTGAAAGGAAAATCAGCATCTAGATTAGGAGCACTCTTAAAAGGGAAATATAGAGGTAGAAGAAAGGAAGGAGTAGGTTTTCACTTGAACTTTATTTTTAAAATTTTTTTTATAGTGTGCATACCTAGAGACCTGTTTCAGCCCTGAAAAAAAAACCCACCAAAAAACCTCAACCAAACCAATGACATACTTAACACTCCCAGGTCTGAATAATTGTTTAGGGATCCTAAATATGACAAAATTCTCTCTCTTTTCCTAAAAGGATAAAAATCTTGTTTGAGTAATATAACGAAGGTAAATTTTGAATAACTGCTTGAAATTTGTTCATATTTTGAAGTTTCTACTTATGTGTTAACCTGGGAAAAGAGTAAAGTATTGCAACTACAATCTTGGAGTTTTGTTTTTAGTAAATGTATCAATTGATCTTTTAAGGAACACCATGTGACTGTATAAACCTTCCCTCATGGGTAATATCAGACTAAAAAAGCTACAAAACTCTGTTGTGAGAAAAGCTCTTGAATGTCTTAAGATGTTGCAAAGGCCTATATGCCATGTTGTTTTCACAAACCAACAGTTTTTATTTATTATATACTTGATATATTTGTGCAAAAATATATATATATTTATATTATATATTCATATATAATGCATATAAAATATACAAATGGATACAAATGTGTGCTTTAACTTCACGTAGAAATCTTTAGTCTCAGATGTATTGATACCTGGATGATTTTTTGCTTTTTTCTTTTATACCCTTCTTACGTACCCTTTGATACATTTTTATATATTCTTATATATATATATATAAATATTCTTAGTGCTCTTAGCCTACACACTTGTAATTTGTCCAAGGCTGACAACTCAGCTCAGCCCCACAGCACTGTTAAACCAGGAGAGCAAACATCCTGGGAGCCCCAGACACCAA